>BLSH010149220.1:243063-272394 GCA_018402905.1 Glandirana rugosa
AATTGGTTTCATCGAGGATAATCATAAAATTTCATAATGTATCTAAATATATAAAAAATGCCTGTAAGTATATATTTAAAATATAAAATAGGGAATGTGTATAAAAATCTATATATAATATATAAGTTACCTCCAACCTGGTCATAACACTAATTATAGATCACCTATATATATATAGAAAATTATCTGTCGCGTTAAAGATGTAAGAGAATGAATATTGTTTCTCCAACAAGAAATTGGTCATCTCTAGGCGCGATATCTGCTTTCTGCAGATGTCGCGCCTAGACTTAGAGGCCCGCGCAGGGGGCGTGTTAAGGGGCGGACGTCAATAGACGTCGTCCCGGAGATTCAGATCCGCGCTGTAGACGTCTTTCGTCTATAGCGCGGATCTCTACTGGTTAAAGAACAACCTCTTTGTTATAAGTAAGAGAATGTAGAAATTGCGCTGTCTATTAAAAGATATATATATATCCACTAGATATTAATCACAATACTGGTCCAACCTCCATTGAATATATAATATATATCTAAAAATATGTGTAAGGGATAAAATATAAAATTTATATATGAATGTCCGTAAAAAATATATAAATCTATGTAATACTTTAAAATACTAATAGGAGCTACTTTGGTTAAAATATAGTGAGAGGAACGTGATGGGTGTAAAAAGCTGAATATTGGAAGCAAATAAAACAATTCGTAAAATCCGTGAAAGTCCGTAAAAAATATAACCAATTATATATGACCCAAATGTATAAATACCAGAGAAGCTACCTGTGTATAGAAATAAGATAATTGGTAAAACTTTAGTGCTAGTAGGCTAAAGCAGATGTTACACAATTATATTAGGATTTGTCCGTATAAAGTCCGTGACTATCCCAAATGTTACTGGATACACATTAGTGATACGCTTCCACAACAATATGGTGAAGAAAGGGGATTTTCAATGTAGACTCCAAAAGGAGTCTACATTGAAAATCCTCTGAAGAAGGATGTTTCCGAAATGCATTAGGTGTTGATGTAATTGGCTGTAATTATCAATAACCCATTCTCCATTTCTGCTTGTTTCTGTATATGCATTATCTATTCTCTAGTGATTTTATATTGTCTTGAATAAACTTTTTTTGTAAATTTTTAACTACATCTATCCATATTTCAATTATTTGTGCCCATACAGTCCCCCCCCTAGAGGGAGTTCTCCATTTTTCATTTCATGTTTTGGGATGTGGCACTATGGGTTTCATTGCGGTGCATTCCTTTTTTGCTGGTTTCACAGGGTACCACGACGACCCCCGCACAGGGAGCACCACTGAGGCCACACACAGGGGGCACCACCTCACAGGAGCGCCCCCCACAGTGGACGCAGGCAAAGGCCCCGCACCGGGACGCCACTAAGGCCCCCCACCAGGACATCCTGAGGCCCCTCACATGGGGCCACCAGTACCCCTCACAGGGAAAAAACCAAGACCCTGCACAGGGGGCAATACCAAGGCTCACATGGGGCCACCAGTACCCCTCACAGGGAAAAAACCAAGGCCCTGCACAGGGGGCAATACCAAGGGATGCACTATGCGCAGGTGCATTGGGGGACGCGCAATGCCATGACGTCACCCCCCTGCTGATGGCCAGGGAAATGCCAGGCATTCGGCTCTATCCTACTGAATATACAGGTAGCTATCTAAATCTCACCTTAGTCTATGCACAGATATGTTTTATACCCAACATCAGCCACTAATGACATTTTTCCTGTATACAACACCTGTATGTTTTACATCCATTTGGACCTGGGCTTCAAATGATTGTGGTGGATGTCCAGTGTGTCCTCAATTACAATACTACCCTAAGGAGTAAAGTGTCGCTACCTTTTAAGTATGCACACTCTCAACCTCTATGAATCTATATGATATCCAGCTATATGGAGTAATGAATTCAAATATATATATAATATACACACACACACACACACACACACGCAGTATCTCAAAAGAGTGAGTACACCCCTCACATTTATGTAAATATTTTATTATATCTTTTCATGTGACAACACTGAAGAATTGACACTTTGCTACAATGTAGAGTAGTGAATAATGTACAGCTTGTATAACACTATAAATTTGCTGTCCCCTCAAAATAACTCAACACAGCCATTAATGTCCAAACCGCTGGCAACAAAAGTGAGTACACCCCTAAGTGAAAATTTCCAAATGCCCAAGTAGCCATTTTCACTCTCCGGTGTCATGTAACTCCGTGTTACAAGGTCTCAGGTGTGAATGGGAAATAGGTGTGTTAAATTTGGTGTTATCACTCTCACTCTCTCATACTGGTCACTGGAAGTTCAACATGGCACCTCATGGCAAAGAACTCTCTGAGGATCTGAAAAAAAGAATTGTTGCTCTACATAAAGATAACCTAGGCTATAAGAAGTTTGCCAAGACCCTGAAACTGAGCTGCAGCACGGTGGCCAAGACCATACAGCGGTTTAACAAGACAGGTTCCACTCAGAACAGGCCTCGCCATGGTCAACCAAAGAAGTTGGGTGCACATGCTTTGTACCATATCCAGAGGTTGTCTTTGGGAAATAGACATATGAGTGCTGCCAGCATTGCTGCAGAGGTTGAAGGGGTGGGGGGGTCAGCCTGTCAGTGCTCAGACCATAAGCCACACACTGCATCAAATTGGTCTGCATGGCTGTCATCTCAGAAAAAAGCCTCTTCTAAAGATCAGTCTGAAGCTGCATGAGTGCTGCCGGCACTGGGAAGCTACAGTTCATGGAGGGAACCATGAATGCCAAGATGCACTGTGACATACTGAAAGAGCATGATCCCTTCCCTTCGGAGACTGGGCCGCAGGGCAGTATTCCAACATAATGACCCCAAACACACCTCCAAGACGACCACTGCCTTGCTAAAGAAGCTGAGGGTAAAGGTGATGGACTAGCCAAGCATGTCTCCAGACCTAAACCCTTTTAAAGCATCTGTTGGGCATCCTCAAATGGAAGGTGGAGGAGCGCAAGGCCTCTACCATCCACCAGCTCCATGATGTCGTCATGGAGGAGTGGAAGAGGACTCCATTGACAACCTGTGAAGCTCTGGTGAACTGCATGCCCAAGAGGGTTAAGGCAGTGCTGGAAAATAATGGTGGCCACACAAAATATTGACACTTTGGGCCCTATTTGGACATTTTCACTTAGAGGTGTACTCACTTTTGTTGCCAGCAGTTTAGACATGAATGGCTGTGTGTGGAGTTATTTTGAGGGGGTGGCAAATTTACACTGTTATACAAGCTGTACACTCACTACTTTACATTGTCGCAAAGTGTCATTACTTCAGTGTTGTCACATGAAAAGATATAATAAAATATTTACAAAAATGCGAGGGGTGTACTCACTTTTGAGATACTGTATATACATCATCATACTCTTGATCTTAATTAGGATTGCGGTGGTCTATATTAAATTACACAAATTTGGGGTGCCTGGGTGGAGCTATTATAGGCTCCTGTGTCCGCTCAAAAGACCTGTCTCCAATGGTCTATTATGTGCCATAGTAAGTAGAATAGGGCAATGCTAAACTGAATATAAGTAAATATGTTGTAGACTAATATATGCTTATGTCATACTATGCAGAATATGATACTTAACCACTTCAACACAGGGCATTTCTACGTCCTTCCTGCCCAGACCAATTTTTAGCTTTCAGCACTCTCACACTTTGAATGACAATTACTCAGTCATGCAACACTGTACCCAAACAAAGATTTTATCATTTTTTCACACAAATAGAGCTTTCTTTTGGTGGTATTTAGTCACCAGTGGGATTTTTATTTTTTGTGACATAAGTGAAAAAAAGAGTAAAAATATTGAAAAAAGGGCCATTTTTTTTTTAGTTACTATAATAAATTTTGCAAATAAGTAATTTTTGCTCATAAATTTGGGCTAAAATGTATACTGCTACATATCTTTGGTAAAAATAAGCCAAATTAGTGGATATTTTGTCTGTGTGATAGAGTCCACAAGGTATGGTGTCAATCATTGAAAATTGATCACACCTGATGTACTGACGGGACTCATTTCTTCAGGCCCTGAAATGTCAGGAATGTATAAATAAATACCCCCAAATGAGCCCTATTTGAAAAGTAGATAGTTCAAGGTAAGGAAGAGGCATGGCGAGTTTTTTAAATGTGTACTTTTTCCCACAACTAAATTTACGGAAAATTAAGAAATTATTATTTTTTTTTTTACACAAAATTGTCATAAGTTATTTCTCTCACACAGCATATGCATACTTCCAAATAGACCCCAAAATACATTCTGCTACTCGTCCCGAGTATGGCAATACCACATATAAGGGAGCACCGTCAGGCTTTCTAGGAGCATAAATTACGCATAAAATGTCCTAACGACCTATTACAGGGGCATAATGAAGCTTTTGTACGGTTCATTTTTTTTTTCACAAGTCTTGGAAACGTGGAAAGAAAATGAAAACATATGTTTGTTTTTGTTTTTTTACACAAAATTAGAAATATATAAATTGAGAACACATAGCATTTATATAGCAAAAATTACCTACCAAAATACATTCTGCTACTTGTCCCGAGTATGGCGATACCACATGTGCGAGACTTTTACACAGTCTGGTCACATAGAGAGGCCCAACATTGAAGTAGTACTGTCAGGCGTTCTAGGAGCATAAATTGCACATCTAATTTCATTCCTACCTATCAAACTTTTGAAGGTCCTAGAGCACCAGGACAGTGGAATCACCTACAAAATTACCCCATTTTGGAAAGCAAACACCCCAAGGTAGATAGGTACTCGGGTACTCTGATGGGCAGCAGACAGGTACTCGGGTACTCCCATGGGCTGCAGGCAGGTACTCGGGTACTCCCATGGGCTGCAGACAGGTACTCGGGTACTCCCATGGGCTGGTGGCAAGTACTCGGGTACTCCCATGGGCTGGTGACAAGTACTCGGGTACTCCCATGGGCTGGTGACAAGTACTCGGGTACTCTCATGGGCTGGTGACAAGTACTCGGGTACTCTCATGGGCTGGTGACAAGTACTCGGGTACTCATGGGCTGGTGACAGGTACTCGGGTACTCATGGGCTGGTGACAGGTACTCGGGTACACTCATGGGCTGGTGACAGGTACTCGGGTACACTCATGGGCTGGTGACAGGTACTCGGGTACACTCATGGGCTGGTGACAGGTACTCCGGTAGTCTCATGGGCTGGTGACAGGTACTCTGGTAGTCTCATGGGCTGGTGACAGGTACTCAGGTAAACGATCGTTTTCTATGCACTGGGAATGTTTTTGTTTTTATTTTAACCTATTGCACTATATCATTTTTTACACAAACACACACGCTTAAGAGGATCCACAATATATTATCAACCTAGCAAGCGCTGTTAGCACAGGATTTCCCAGTGCATAGAAAACGATAATTTTCCTTTGTAAGGCTGTAACAGCTGCTGCTTCCAGGTTGAATTAACTGTGGCGCGAGAGTTTTTTCACAATCTAGGTACTCAGGTACTCTGATGGGCTGGTGACGGGTACTCAGATGGGTTGGTGACAGGTACGAGTAGTACTTTGATGGGCAGGTGACAGGTACTCTAATGGGCTGTGACAGGTACTTTAATGCTACAAATGCCAGGAAAATTGTTTGGGGTGCAAAGAAAAATCCACAAATAACTTCAGGTGAAATACAGGAGTCTCTGAAAACATGTGGTGTGGACGTTTCAAGATGCATAATAAGGAGGCACTTGAAGAAAGATGGGCTGCATGGTCGAGTCACACCCGAAGAAAGCCATTACTACACAAATTCCACAAAGTATCCCACTTACAATACACCAAACAGCACAGAGACAAGCCTCAAACCTTCTGGCACAAAATCATTTGGAGTGATGAGATCAAAATTGAGCTTTTTGGCCACAACCATAAACATTACATTTGGAGAGGAGTCAACAAGGCCTGTGAAACACGGACGTGGATTGCTGATGTTTTTGGATGTGTAAGCTACAAAAGGCACAGGAAATTTGGTCAAAATTGATGGCAAGATGAATGCAGTAGGTTATCAAAAAATACTGGAGGAACATTTGCATTCAGCTGCCAGGAAGCTGCGCATGCTACGTACTTGGACATTCCAACATGACAATGATCCAAAACACAAGGTCAAGTTGGCCTGTCATTGGCGACAGCATTATAACGTGAAGGTTCTGGAGTGGCCATCTCAGTCTCTGGGGAGATCTCAAACGTGCAGTTCATGCAAGACAACCCAGGAACTGGAGTCTTTTTGCCAAGAGGAATGGGCAGCTTTACCATCTGAGAAGATAAAGAGCTTCAGCCACAAATACCACAAAAGACTTCAAGCTGTCAGATAGCAACCTGAAGCCCCGGCCGGATTGCCTGTACGCGGATGCCAAGTACAGAGAGAGGCTCTCTTTGCGGCTGAATGCGCTATACCCCTGAGGGTGAGACAGAGGGTATATTGCACAAAGAAGCACAGGTCGCCAACAGGAACTGGATAGCCAGGCAAGGGCAGGAGGCGATGACTGACCAGGAACAGATGTACAGGAACTCCGGAAGCACTGGTGTATGGCAGCAGTAGTAAAGGCCCGGCTGAGGGTCACCACAGCAGGAAGGTGCAACAGGTCGCTCAGAGTCCGTAGGGTCACTCGAACAGTGTTTGAGGAATGACAGGTAGAAACAAGTCCTTGGGTAGAAACTGGAGGCCCAGTTCCAACACCCAGGTAAGGCAGAGACCGCTGAGCAGGCTGAGGGTCAAACACAGTGGTTCAGGCAGAGACATAGTCCGAGTGGTAAGCTGGAGTCATACACAGTGGATCAAGCAGGAGCGGAGTTTGTAAGGCAAGCCAGGGGCATTCACAGGAAATGAGGCAGAAGCAAAAGTCCTTACAGCAAGCCAAGGGTCAAACACAAGCAGATAGGCAGATGGATGGTCAGATACAAGTCAAGGGATACTCCAGGAGAGTATGTAGCAGGTCAGAACAAGCCGGGTCACAACAAGAATCAAGCATGGATACAGGGTTCAGGAACGCAGGAGAGCTGATGATAATCTAGCACTTGAGTCAGGCAGTCATAGTCCTTTAATAGCCCAGGTGAAGTTCCCTTCTATCACGTTGTACACGGACGCTGATGTTAATGGCAGACAACCATACCTTATCCCCTATTTTAAAAGTAGAATTCTTCCTCCTCCTCTCGTCGTAGAACTTCTTATAGTTCTACAGAGCCATTTTCTTTGTTTCCCAAAGCTACTGGTAGTTTGTTTGGATCAGACTTACTTGATCTTGGACTGCAGGAACTGATGCTTCCGGTATGGTGTTGGCTAAAAAGGGGGGATGGAACCCATAATTTGCCCAAAACGGGGACTGGTTAGTGGCAGCGTGTACAGAATTATTATAAGCAAATTCGGCACAGGGGAGGAGAGAGACCCGATTGTTTTGTGAACAAGTACAAAAGCTCTGCAGGTATTGCTCGAGGGTCTGGTTTGTTCTTTCCGTCTGACTATTGCTCTGAGGATGGTAAGCTGATGATAGGTAGACTTCGATGCACAAAGATTTGCACAGACCCTTCCAGAATCTAGAAGTAAATTGTACCCCTCTGTCAGACACAATATTGTTCGGTAGTCCATGTAACCTGATGATTTCTTTTATAAATATACATCGGCTGTCCTTGCCACGGAGGGGGTGCCCACCATAGACAAGGCCATTTTTGAAAGCCGATCCACTTCTACCAGAATGGTGTGAATCCTTTGGAAGGCGGCAAATCCACTATGAGGAGGAGATCTTCCTCCATGGCTGTTCCGGAATGGGTAACGGTCTTAATAAGCCCCAGGACTTGGCGTTGGACCCCTTGTTACGCTGAGAGATGTTACAAGAGCTTGCATACAGTTTGCAGTCCTGCTTCAGATTGGGCCCCCAAAAGGAGCGCTGGATTAGTTCAGAAGTTTTTCTTGACCCTAAATGCCCAGCAAGCTTGTGGTCATGGAAAGTCCTTAATATCCGGAGTCTGACTTGCGGTGGCACAAAAACTTTATCCTAATAACAGAGCAGGTCTTCTTAGCTTTTAAGAGAGGATACTTCTGGCCCAGAGTATTGGGCAGAGGCTTGTCTGATCGCTGTTTTTAGATCAGGCAGGATCAACAAAATATTCTTTGCTGAAAGGATGGTACCAGGTTCTGTCATTTCAGGAGTATCAGAAAACATTTGGAGAGGGCATCCGCTTTCCCATTCTTGGAACCCGATCGGTATTAAATATGGAAGTTAAATCTGGAAAAGAATAGTGCCCACTGGGCTTGGCGGGGCCTCAGTCTTTTAGCTGTTCTGAGATATTCCAGATTCTTATGATCTGTGAAGATTAGAATGGGATGAGCGGCTCCCTCCAGAAGATACCTCCATTCCTCTAGCACAAATTTGATGGCCAACAACTTATGGTCTCCCACATCGTAGTTCCTCTCTGGTTGAGTCATCTTCCGAGAGGCAAAAGCTATGAGGTGTAGCAGTGCTTTAGGCCCTTGATGCTGGGAAAGTATTGCACCTGTGGCTACTTCTGAGGCGTCCACTTCAAAGACGTAGGGCAGGGCTGGATCTAGATGCTTTAGTATGGGTGCCGAGATGAACAGATTCTTCAGTTTATCAAAAGCTATTTGTACCTCGAGACCATTGAAAGTGTAACTGCTGGCGGGTCTACTGGGTAATAGGAGAAATAATAAAGAACCCTTTAACAAATCTCTGATAAAAATTTGCAAAACCAACGAATCGTTGGACGCTCTTATCTGTGGGAGCTGGCCATTCAAGGATTGCTTTGACTTTTTGGGGGTCCACGGCAATTCAGTCTGTAGAAATGATGATACCCAAAAATTGGATGGAAGATTTCTGGAAATCACATTTTTATGATTTCACATAAAATCCATGATTTCTGAGGGTTGCCAGTATTTCTTTCACATGAGTGCGATGGCGTTCCAGGGTAGCAGAAAAGATGAGGATGTCATTGAGGTAGACTATGACAAAGTGGTCCAGAAATTCTCAGAAGAGGTCATTCACTAGATGTTGAAATGTAGCTGTGGCATTGCAGAGACAAAATGGCATAACAAAGACACCAGCAGAGAAGCAGTAATGGTGAGAATAGACCACCTCGCCGCTGAGTGCACTCTCATCCACCATGAGATAGACAAGATCCGTGGCAGGCTCACCGCAGCGGAGGACAGAATCTCTGAAGTAGAGGATACCTCTCATTCACAAGACACCCATCTGTCTGAGCTCCAGGATCTGATAAGATCTCTCCAAAGAAGGGCCGACGACACAGAAGACAGGCAGAGAAGGAATAATGTGAGGGTGGTGGGCCTGCCTGAGGGTTCTAAGCCTGTCATATTTGCTTAACAATTCTTCAAACAAATATTGTCACTGTATGATTTACCCCCCACTTACGTGGTCAAGAGGGACAACCGAGTCCCCACGGGCACCCGACCTCCTGGCGCCTTCCCACGCCCATTCCTAGTCCAGTTCCTGGATTATAGGGACCGGGACATGATACTGGCGGAATCCAGGATGAGAACTCACATGTAATGCTTTTCCCAGATTTTTCTGCAGAAACTCAAAGGATCGTTCAATGATGTGAGGAAACGCCTGAGGGAAAAAGAACTACAGTACAGCAGGCTATACCCTAGCAGACTCTGAGTACAATGTAAAGGTATTGTAAAATTCTTTGAAAACCAGCAGGAAGCCTGCTAACAGATGTTCCATACAGTACCAATGATAGGTATTTACCCTAGGACGACAGAGGGCACTGTTGCCTCACTAACCGTACAATTACAATATGACCACTACCTTTTTTCAACCCTTTTCTCCTGGGATAGGAGCTATCAGGAAATACCCAGGACATCTACACCAAATGTCGAATTTTTGGGTCATTCGGACCACTTTCCAGAGAACTTTTTTGGGTTTTTTTATGGGAAAAAGCCGCATACCAGACATTTTTTTTTGGTTTTTCTTTGTTCTGTTTCTGGCATAATGGCAGGGATGGACTATCTGCACTCAGCAAACTGTTCCTCTTATAGATTGGGCTCTGACCAAGTGTTAAAGGAATGCACTGAGCTCCAATGCGGGATCTTGATGCTTTCGGCTTTACTAGTGTCCTCCTGGCAATTGTTCTATGCCACTTCTCCAAATGGCTAATGCAATCAAGCTCCTTTCCTGGAACATAAGGGGCTTGAATGACAAGTACAAAAGAGCATCTGTGTTCCAATATTTGAAGCATGTTAGGCCTCATATCATTATGCTCCAGGAGACTCACCTGGATGGTAGTAGGGTACTTGCCTTCCGCCACCCGTGGATTCAGCGAGTATTCCATTCTACATATTCCACGTTTGCCCTGGGAGTTTCAATCCTTATTAGCAAGGCGGTGTGCCCTGCACCATCCATCAGGTGATATCTGACCCAGGAGGTTGGTATATTGCACTAGTACTAGATATTTGTCATAAAAAAACTACTATTGGTTAATGTTTATATGCCTCCACGGTTTAAGGTGCAACTGCTAGAAGATAGGTTTGTCAGGCTGGCTCCATATGCCCAACTTCCTCTGATGGTGCTGGGCGATTTCAACGGTATCCTGGATGCGTTGGACACGTCCAACCCGACTAGAGGGGGTTCATCAGAGCTCAGCTCATGGACATCAGTGACATGGCTGACGGAGATGTGGAGATGGAAACACCCGTTGGATAAGTGTTATTCCCATTTGTCATCATCCCACCACTCCTCAGCCAGGATTGATTTGGCTTTTGGCAATGATAATATTATGCCTTGGGTCCATGGGGTGGATTATTTGGCAGGGGGTGTGTCTGACCATGCCCCTCTCTCTCACCTTATCATTTGGCGGGGATGGGGGGATGGAAATTGTCACCAGCTTGGCTTCAGAATGAGACGGTCCAGTATCACCTACAGACCGCTGTTTCCTCATATTGGGAATCCAATGAGGGATCAGCCGAACCTGGCATACTTTGGGACGTCTTTAAGGCGGTGATTAGGGGTGAGTGTATTTCAGCCATTAAAGAAGCATGAAAGGACCACAGGGCCGAAATTAAACTACTACAGGACAGGGGAAAAGTATGTGCAGAGGACTTCGCAGACTCCCCAAATGAGGCTGCTTACACGGCATTACTAGAGGCAAGGGGAAATCTCTCGCTGCATTTTTCAGATCTGGCACACACAGAAATGAAAAATAGAGCACACTCCCTATTTGCTGAGGGTGACAAGAACAGCATTATGTCGGTATTTACAGACTTCTTTGCCAACTTATACGCCCCCATCCTGGCCTATGACTCTTCCGCTTTAGATTCCTTTGGATAGCCTTACAATTTCCATACTAACTGAAGCGGATAGAGAAACTTTGGACGCTCCTATATCCATCAAAGGAATTGAAAAAGCCATTTTTTCTTCCCCCCCCCCCCCCCCTAATAAAGCTCCAGGTCCTAATGGTTTCCCTGTTGACTTTTACAAGGTCCATATAGAATTAGTGGCCCCAAGAATAAATTGGTTACAGACCCAATGCTTAGACAACAGCAGCCTTCCCCCTTCAATGCTGGATGCCTATATGCTACTACTGTTAAAACCGGGCAAGGACCCCCCTGGAGTGCTTTTCATACCGCCCAATTGCACTCCTCAATACGGACCTAAAAATCCTTACTAAAATCTTGTCCACTAGACTAGCAGGGGTTATTTCCTCCCTGGTTCATTCCGCCCAGACGGGGTTCATCCCTGGCAAGTCTACTGACACAAATCTACGCAGACTTTTCACCAATTTACAATTGCCTGCTCCCGATCCACCAATGAGAATCCTAGTCTCAATTGACGTTGAAAAGGCTTTTGATTCAGTTGATTGGCAATACATGGGTAAGGTCTTGGAGCGTATGGGTTTTGGCCTAGTATATAGGAAGTGGGTGGATATGCTTTATAGCAATCCTAGGACAGCAATTAGAATAGGATGGTTGATCTCCCCGTTCTTTGAGATAGGAAGGGGTACCAGACAGGGCTGCCCCCTGTCCCCCTTCCTGTTTGCCCTGGTCATGGAGCCAACAGCGATTGCCCTTAGGTCCTCTCCAGATATACATGCCATAGTGGTGGGAAACATTAGGGAATGCCTTGCTTTATACGCAGATGATTTGCTGATATTTCTCTGGGATCCAGCCGGGTTCCTGCGAGCAGCGCTCAATATTTTAAATAATAAATATATATATATATATATATACATTAAATTGGAGTAAGTCCTCCATCCTTCCAATAGACGCAGGGGCAATAGAGAGGGCTGATCCGGGTCTCCCACTGATCTGGGTCTCCTCCCTCACATATTTGGGAGTAAGGGTCACCTCGGATGTAAAAGACTATTTTAAACTTAACCTTCTGCCACTAATTGCCTTCATAAAACATAAAACTCAGGCCTGGCAAAAGCTACAGCTATCAATAATAGGAAGGGTAAACCTACTTAAAATGAAAATACTCCCTGTTATCCTATATTTTCTAAGGCATGATCCGTTATGGGGTGCCTAAATCCTATTTTAAAAAGTTGGACGGTGTCACGAGCACCTTCTTATAGGCACAGAGTCACCCAGAATTGGATTTAAAGTTTTACAAGAACCGGTTGGACAAGGGGGCCTGGCCTTACCAGGCTGGAAAAAATATTACCTGGCCGGGCAGATGATTCTTGTTTATAAATGGTTGGGAACGGATACTGAAGACTCGGCCACGGTGTTGGAGGCGGCCCACCTAGGTTCCTATGAGTCCTTCCGTCTAGCAATTCATAGAGGCATTCACTCCACCCTCCCGATTACCCAGACCATGAAGGCCAGTATTCGAGCCTGGGGCGAGGCAGTTACTTTTTCAGATATCTCCAGCTTCAACACGCCTTCCAGAGTCAGTTTCATGCCCTGAAGGTAGAGTGTTGCCCTCCTCTTTGGAGGACACCCTAATGGAGGAAGACCTTCCTAAGACCTTATCGGTTTATTATAAGAAATTTTTCGAAGACCGGTAGCAGTCACAAAATGTAGGGCACGCTGGGGGGAGGAGGCACCAGACATTCAAAGGGAACAACCATTTAAATACTTGGTTTTGGCAAGGGACAGGCTAATCCAATTTAAATTTCTCCATTGCATATATTATACCCCCGCTAGACTGGCAGCCATATACCCATCTAACTCAGCGTCATGTTAGAGGTGTTCTCACTCCTATCTCAACTGAGCTTAAAGCTTTCTTTCAAAATAGCTTGGATACAGCCCCACTGGCGGTTGTGTGGGATGCAGCCAAGGCCTTTGTGAGGGGACAGTTCACATATGCAATTAATAAAAATGAAGACTTCCACAAGGGCCTGGGAAAATTTGGTGCTGTCGGAGGTTAGTAGGCTTGAAGACCTCTTTGTCGCGAACCCCTCTGATGACACCAAGCGGTCCTGGCTGGCAGCTCAGTCTATGGCGAGACAGGTCGAAATGCAATTAGCTGAAAATAAAAGATACTTTTTGCAACAAAAACACTACGAGGAAGGCGAAAATACAGGTCACATGTTAGCAATGCTGATTAGAAACCAACAAAGCATAAATCACGTGGAAATGCTTGTGGACTCCCAGGGGCTTCACAGGGTCTCTACCCAGGGGATACTGGGGGAGTTCCGGGAATTTTATTCAGACCTGTACACTTCTAAAGTAGACCCATCTGTTGAAATAATACGGCTATTCTTGGATGAATGTCCACTACTCTTCCTCGCTGCAGCTGATGCCAAGGCACTAGATGGCATCATAACAGAGGAGGAACTGCGTGATGCCATAAAACAGACATCCAGTGGGAAGTCCCCAGGAGCGGATGGACTTCCCTCGGAGGTCTACGGGAAGTACGCGGATATATTGGTGCCTATACTCCTAAAAGTTTTTAATGAATCGCTAGATTCGGGGATGCTGCCGCAAACAATGAATGAGGCCATTGTTGTGGTCCTTCTCAAACCTGGGAAGGATGCAACTAGGGCTGAATCATATAGGCCCAAATCACTACTGACATCAGATGTCAAAATACTAGCCAAAGTATTGGCATCTCGTTTAACTAAAGTTATATACAAGTTGGTGCACGCCGATGAGTGTGGCTTCATTCCAGGCCGCTCGACGGCGCAAAACATTAGGAGGCTCTTTCTGAACCTGCAGGTTCCCACTAACAATATGGGAAATAGGGCAATATTTTCACTGGACACTGCCAGGCCTTTGACAGTGTGGAGTGGAGGTATCTATGGGAGGTCTTGGAGCGTCTCGGTATCGGCCATTCATTTATTAAGTGGGTCAAGGTACTCTACGCGGCCCCCAAGGCCCGCGTCAGAGTTAACGAGGAACTTACGGAATCATTTGAGCTACACAGGGGTACCAGGCAGGGGTGCCCACTCTCTCCCCTGCTTTTCGCTCTCTCTCTGGAGTCCCCGGCAGCTAGTATCCGCTCTTCTCCTACTGTGGTAGGATTCCAGTGGGGTGCTAGCCCAGACGTGATCTCCATGTATGCAGATGATACTCTGCTCTATCTTGGGGATACACGTGAATCCCTACAGGCAGTAATGTCCCTTATTACTAAATTCGGTAGACTGTTCGGGTTTTCCATAAACTGGGACAAGTCGGTTCTCTTACCGCTGGATCCGCTACCTGGCCCACTACCGGAGAGTGCACAAATGATGGAAATCGTCACTCAATTTAAATACCTAGGTGTGGTTGTATCCCCCAATCCCAAGCATTACATTAATCTGAACTTGGTACCATTATTACATAAATTCAGTGAGAAATGTACAGCATGCTGCAAACTGCCCTTATCTGTGGCAGGGAGAGTTAATTTAATTAAGATGGTATGGGGCCCTCAGCTACTTTACATATTTCACAATTCTCCGGTGTGGATTCCAGGCGGGTGGCTTCGGCGAATAGAGTCCCAATTCCGAGAACTGATCTGGAGACTAAAGCAGGCTCGCATTAGCCTATCCACGCTCCAGAGGAGCAAGGACGGAGCTGGACTAGCGGTCCCAAACCCAAAAGTTTACTTTTTTGCAGCCCAGGCCCAACAAATGGCGACCCCATTAGGGCCATACTTGTACCAGAGGATACCTCAGAAACAGCACTGACTCATCTAGAGCCGGGCTTCTCTAATATATCGCCGATCATACCCACGGTTAGATTAATGAACACCCTCTGGACTAGCATTAAAAAGATCCTGAAGATGCATGGTTATCTACCCCATACACTGTTATGGCGAAATCCATATTATAAGGAAGTTCTAAAACTGGAGGGGTTTGGCGACTGGGAGAGGTTGGGACTCAAATACGTCTCAACTCTATGCGAATGGTGTCCTTAAATCGTTTGCTGAGCTTCAACGGGATTTCCAAATCCCGGTACGGCAATTTTATAAATACTTACAATTACGCCACGCCATCAACGCACAAACACAAATAAATGCGCTAGCACTGTCACAACATTCGATTATAGAGGAAGATTTATGGCAATAGAAAAAAGAGGAATGATCTCTAGGGCATATAATATACTACTCAAAGCCACACAGGATTCCAAGGAACTACCATGTAGGCAAAAATGGGAAGAAGACCTTGGTGCCATAGATGGAGACACCTGGGTGGAGTGCTTAAATGTGGTACCCATGGTCTTAGTCTCTGCCACCCAAAAGCTGTCTCATCTGATGTTATTCCACAGAGCATATAAGACACCCATCCAATTACATAAATGGGGAAACAGGGAAACCCCCAATTGCCCCAAATGTGAACGTGAACACAGGGATTTGCTACACATGTTGTGGAGGTGCCCAAAGCTCTTCCGCTACTGGTCGGAAATCATACATACTATATCACAGGTATATAAATATCAAATAAAAAAACGATCCTCTAACATGTCTGCTGGGTGCGGTGGAGGAGGACAAACTATCCCCCAATTGGTATCTGGCCGTCATTCGTTTACTATATATTGCACGAAAGCAGATCACCAGGTTTTGGATTTCCTCCAGAGTGCCTACACGGCACCTATGGATTAGAACAGGTCAATAATGTGATAGTTTGGGAGAAACTTACATACCTCAATAGGAAGGTACCTAGGAAATTTTATGCAATCTGGCAACCGTGGTTGGATACCCCAGGTTTGGCACCTAGTAAGTTAATAATGGATAGGCTGCTGGAAGGGTGATCTACTATATAATCCATATAATAGGATGTTACTGGGAAAGGATCTGTGCAGGAGATGGCCCCCCCACCCCTTTTTTTTCCCTTTTTTTTTTTTTTTTTCCTTCCTTTCTTCCCCCCATTCTCTCTCTCTCTTCTAGTGTTCTTTCTTTTATCTCCTCTTTTTCTTCCAGTTACTCTTTTGTAGTATTTCTCAA
This sequence comes from Glandirana rugosa, assembly GCA_018402905.1. Classification (NCBI taxonomy): domain Eukaryota; kingdom Metazoa; phylum Chordata; class Amphibia; order Anura; family Ranidae; genus Glandirana; species Glandirana rugosa. The sequence continues at coordinate 259,463 of BLSH010149220.1, forward strand.
ATACATTCAAGAATTATAAGGGTACACCAATATCCGAGGAGTTAATATATCTATACACATAGAATATAATGTCACTGTGGTTAGACGAGAGAAACAAAAAAATCCTGAATTATAACTTTGTCTCCTGACAGGCTTTATCGTAATCGATGTTGCAACACTCAAAAATTAGTGTCTGAAATTATTTCAACATGTATATGCGATGATGTGCTTCTATTATAACATGGTTGTATAGGCATACTGATTTATTCATGATGCATCTCTTTGTGATATTGTATGCACCTGTATGATCTCTCTCATATGGCACACCACGGATTGTATTCTGTACCCTGCTGTTCTGTTACTATGTTTGTTTTTTCTAAATAAACATGTTTCTTGATTAAAAAAAAAGTTTGACCAAAAAAAAAAAAAAAAAAAGCAGGTGTTCTCACACCCCTGCCTCTGCCTGCCATATATTCTGGGAGTGCGGGCGGGTGCAATCTTTCTGGACAGAGGTCACCTCATTCATTGTCGAGATTCTATATGTACCAATTCCTATGACAGTCAAGGTTTGCTACTAGGCCTGGTGGATGAGGTGGTGACCTCCAGGGCTCATCGAACACTCCTTAGTATTTTATTATGGCAAAAAAGCTATATTGAGAGACAGGTGAGACAGCGCTCAACAGGAGAGGGAGGCTGCAGGCATGCGAGAAAATCCTGGAACCACAGAATGGGTGCTCAGACTAGGGATGTTCTCCATGCTTCATAAGTCCATGAACATATGAAAAAATAGTCAGCACTCCACCTCGTGATGAAAGTTTATTGGACGTGCATAAAAAGTACAAAAAAGCAGACGCGTTTCGGCGTCAATCGCCTTGGTCACTGCTTAACATGCAACATCTGAAAAAATAGGATTTTTTGACTTACCGTAAAATCTTTTTCTCTGAGTTCATTGATGGACGCAGCCTCTATTCTTAACATGTGGGGTTTATGCAGCTTTCACTAGGAGTGGACTAGGCAGAACGTAGTTAAGCTCAAAGCAGACACAGCCCCTCCCAGGGGACAGTCCTCACTTGGCATAACCCCTCCAGCCCTGCTCAGCAACTCAGTTCGTAGCAAGCAGTACAAACTCAACAGAAGAGGGGTGGGTGCTGTGTCCGTCAATGAACTCAGAGAAAAGGATTTTACGGTAAGTCAAAAAATCCTATTTTCTCAATCGTTCATTGACGGACGCAGCCTCTATTCTTGACATGTGGGGATGTCCCAAAGCAGTGTCACAACGAGGGGTGGGCAACAAGAACAACAGTACCCAACAAAAGAGTTCTCCGGGAGGTGCCAGACACGCCTCACACCACCGCCTGCAAAACTTTGCGGCCAAAAGCAGCATCAGAAGACGCTGCAACATCAACTTTGTAAAACTTGGAAAAAGTGTGCAACGAGGTCCAAGTGGCCGCCTTGCACACCTGAGAAACCGACGCCTGGTGTCAGAAAGCCCAGGAAGTACTAATCGCCCTGGTAGAGTGAGCCGTAACCGGAAAGGGGGGCTCCTGGCCCCGAACAGCATACGCACGGGTCACCATCTGTCGTATCCAGCGGGAAATGGTGGCCGACGAGGCCGCCATCCCCTTGCGCGGCCCATCCACCGCGACAAAAAGCGCATCGGACCTCCGAAAGGAGGCCGTGGCCGCCAAATACAGCCGCAGAGCCCTAACCACATCCAGGGAGTGCAAAGGAACTTCCTTAGGATGAAACGGGCGCGGACACAGTGAAGGTAGGACAATGTCCTCACTGATGTGAAATGAAGAGACCACCTTCGGTAAGGAGGAGGGGAGGGAGAGGGGCGCAAACCCACCTTGTCCCTATGTAGGACCAAGTACGGGGACCTACAGGACAGAACCGCCAGCTCAGACACCCGCCTAGCGGATGTTATTGCCACCAGAAATGCCACTTTCTGTGAGAGCAGTTGCAGGGAATTTTCCCTGATATTTTCGAAAGGCGGCTTCTGGAGCACAGAAAGGACCAGATTAAGGTCCCAAGGCGCCAAAGGTACCTGGGGGGAGACATGACGAACCCCCTGGACAAAGGTACGGATCAGGGAATGCGTCGCCAAGGGACGCTGAAAAAGAATCGCCAGCACAGAAATCTGCCCCTTAAGCGTGCTCAACGCCAACTTGTGCTCTAGGCCTTGCTGAAGGACGGCCAGCACCCAAGCCACCGAGAAAGAACGGGGGTTCAAACCGCCTACCACCAGGCAATATAAGCCTTCCAGGTGCGGTGGTAGATCTTCCGCAAAGTTGCCTTATGTGCCTTGAGCATAGTAGGAATGACAGACTCAGGGAGTCCCCTATCTTTTAACACCTGGGACTCAATAGCCAGGCCGCTAGGGAACATTGACCCCCATCCGCACCACGTCGGCATACCAAGGACGCAGAGGCCAATCTGGCACTACCAGAATGGTCGGGATCCCTTCCGCCTCTATGCTGCGCAGCAGGCGCAGGGGTAATGGAAGTGGAGGGAAGGCATAGAGCAGCCGATACCGAGACCACGGAGCCACGAGAGCATCCGCCACGTCTGCCAGTGGATCCCTTGTTCTGCTCACGAATGCCTGCACCTTCCGATTGAGCCGGGACGCCAGGAGGTCCACGTCTGGCGTGTCCCACTTTAGACAAATCTGGCGGAACACCTCCGGATGCAGGGACCACTCTCCCTGATCCAGCCTCTGGCGACTGAGATAGTCCGCCTGCCAATTCTCGACGCCCGGGATGCAAACGGCGGAGATTGCCGGAACTTGAAGCTCTGCCCACCGCAAAATGTGAGCCACTTCCGACGCCGCTGCCGCGCTTCTAGTTCCGCCTTGATGGTTCACGTAAGCCACAGCCGTGGCGCTGTCTGACTGGACCCGAACAGGACGCCCGTGCAACCTCCCCGACCAGTGGGAGAGGCAAAGCCTGATCGCTCGCAGTTCCAGCACATTGATTGGATTCTTCCGGAGACCAGCGGCCCCGGGTCGACAGCCTCCCCAGGACCCCTCCCCAGCCGTATAGGCTGGCATCTGTCATAATCACCGTCCATTCCACGGGAAGAAACGACTTCCCCAGCTCCAATGGCGGGGCTCGTAGCCATCAAGTGAGGGAACCTCGAGTCTGGTGATCCAAACTGATCACCCGATCCAGGGAGAGCGGAGACTTGTCCCACCGCAGCAGGATTGCCCGCTGCAGGAGCCGGGTGTGACCCTGGGCATAAGGCACCGCCTCAAAGGAGGAGACCATCAGCCCCAACACCCGTATGCAAAATCTGAGAGAGGACCACCGCTGGGAAAACAGGGCCCGCACCGCCCCGTGGGGCTGAGGCCAGACCGAACAGGAAGGCCACAAACTGGTGGTGGAGATGCCGCACCGCAAAGCGCAGGAAGCGTTGGTGGTGCGCATATATGGGCACATGTATATACGCGTCCTTGATGTCCAGGGAGGCTAAGAAGTCCCCCTGACGAAGCACCGCCACCACAGAGCGGACAGATTCCATTCGGAATTTCCGCGCCCTCACAAAAAAGTTGAGGGCCTTCAGGTCCAGGACAGGCCTGACCCCATCCTTTTTCGGAACTACGAAAAGATTGCAATAAAAATCGCGGAAACGTTCTGCAGAGGGGACCAGGACAATTACCCCGATGGAGCAGGACGTGCACGGCCCCGAACAGAGCCTGCCATCTTTCCGGAGGAAGCCTCAGATTGGAGGCGAAGAACCTGTCCGGGGGCTGGGTACGGAACTATCTTGTACCCGGACGAAACCACCTCGCGCACCCAGAGATCCGAGATGGGGGAGGTCCACCTGTCCGCAAGAGCCGCCCCCCCACCTGAACCACGGGTGGGGGCGCCCCATCATGCGGAGGAGGACTTCTCCGCCTTTTCAGCCTTACGCTGCCAGGGACTCTTCTGGGCCCCCACGGGGCCTTGGCGGGCTGAGTGGCCTTGTTGGAGAGGCACGTGGTGCACGTAAAAACCTGTTTTGAGTAGAGAAGGAAGGGCCCGCCCTGCGCCGGGGCTCCTTGCCCCTTCTGGGCTCTGGAAGGCAGGTCCGGCAGGCCCTTCTTTGACGCCTGGTCTCCTGACCAGCATCTAAGCCATAGCAAACGTCTGATGACAATTGCAAATATGGACAGTTTGGACAGCATGGGAGCCATGTCGAGGGCAGCATCACAGAGGTACTTAAGGCCCTGGATGAATTCCGTAAGCGCCTGTGCCACCAGCGCAGACGCCAGGGCCGGCCACATAGCCGACCCTGCGACCAGGAACATAGCCTTGGACACCGCCTCAGTTCTCCTGTCGGCCGGGTCCTTGAATGATGGAGAGCCCTCCATCGGAATAGTGGTCACTTTATTCAAACGAGCCACCAGCGGGTCCACCGCCTGGGACTTCCACTTCTGCAACAGGGTGTGCTCAAAGGGATAACGCACAGAGAAACGTTTAGGCATGTGAACGACCCCTGAGGTCGCCACCACTCCTTGTAAACAAACTGATCAAAGTACGACAAATAAGGGAACGCCTTAGGCATCCGGGCCAGCTTATGCGACCCAAAAGGGTACGGCGTACAAGCCACGGTGGCCCCTGAGAACTCCTCCTCATCAGAGGGGTCCCCGAGCTCACCTTCCAACAGCTCCAGGGGGGTCCCCGACACCGCGGAGCCCCCCTCCGGCTCTGAGTCCTCGGAGGAGGTGGCCGTTTGCTCGCCACCCCCCGGTCAGGAATCGGCTTGACCCGGGAGAAGAATCCCTCCAGGATGGCCGTCAAACTGTGCAGCAGAACCACAGGTCCCAGCGCTCCCTGGTCCCTTCCGGAGACTCCTGGCTGGGAAGCACCTGCTTCGGCCGCCATTGCCCGCATCCCGGAAGACACCTACCGGACTGTGTCCCACACCGCCCCTCAGTCGCTGCACTAGGGCCCCAGAGGTTCCCAGGACGACTCACCCCACCGCCCCAGGTGCTGCTGCTAGGACTGCTGTAGCTGCCACTGCTGCTGCTCTGCAATCCCCACGTGTCAGGAGAGGCTCTTCCGGCCTGTATCCGGCGTCAAGAGAGGCAGGGCCACCCACCCAGCCAGTGAATCCACAGCCAGAATACGGCGAACCACACAAATATGGCCGAACACAGCGGCCGGCTGCCGCAAAATGGCAGCCGTTTGCACATGCGGCCAGATACAGGCAAATGGTGGTCGTGACCCACAGGTCGATCGCCCAGCAGCCCATACAGGGGGACATAGCCAGGCGGGGAGGGCAAAGCTGGAGAATAGGTAGGACACCTATACAGTGGAAAGGGGGGACACAACCCGCTGCCCCCCCTTTAACCCCACCCTCTAGGGGGGGTACTCACCACTCTGGATGGGCGCAGCGGGTAGCCACCCAAAGCAGACCTGCCACCCCGCCGATTCGGAGGGAGCTGCCGGCCACGCAGCACCCGTGACACGGACACCGGGTGCCCGGTCCTAGGTGTGCTGGCGGGACGTTCAACCCGCCGGCCGCCTCGCATGGAAGAGTGACCCACAATCCACATGTGATATTTGGGATCTCCTTGCTGCAGTGTTATGCTAGATCTCAGACTCCATTTCACATGTGTTGCTGGCTGATAGGTGAACAGAGAAGCCAGCAGCACATGTGAAATGGAGTCTGAGACCTAGCATAACACTGCAGCAAGGAGATCCCAAATATCACATGTGGATTGTGGGTCACTTTTGTTTTCTGGGCTCATAAACATGCTGTGAATAGAGTTTACAGTTCCAACTTGGGTCTTCCATCTGATCAGTTTCATGTGTGGTGGTATGGGAAACAGCGGATGAAATCTCCTCGGATACATTTGCTGTTATAAGTCGGGCCTTCTCTACAGTCCATGTTTGATCGAGATCTTCACCCTCACCAGACCTTAGCCTTTATGATCTGGTGACTGAAAAGCAAGTCCATTTGTTCTGGTGAGTGAGGGCACGAGAGGGTCACGTTGGGCACTTGTCACCAAGAGCAGAGTTTTATATGGAGCACTGAAGAGCACTTTATGCACATTGTCACTTTATGCAGTTTTGGATACAGTCATTGTTTCATCACTGAAATTTGGACTTTTTGGACTTTATGTTATATGATCTGACACAAAGGTTTTCTTTGGTACACCATCTGGGTTGGCGCTGATTATCGTAAACATTTGAACTATGTTCTGCCTAGTCCACTCCTAGTGAAAGCTGCATAAACCCCACATGTCAAGAATAGAGGCTACGTCCGTCAATGAACAATTGAGAAATAGGTTATATACACACATAAGTGGACTAAAAGACTCCATCCAATAGCCACTAATGATAATCACATGATGAAATGCCCGTAGACAATGAGCACAAACAGCACAGAGTTGAAAAAGTGGGAAAGGTGGGAAAAAAGTGGAGGACAACAGAGAAAAACTAAAAAAAAAAAACTAAAGTATAAATAAACAAAGTTATACAGAGGTATCATAATATTAACCACTTGCCGTCCGCCCACCGTCAAATGACGGCGGAGCGGAACGGCTATTCTGGGCGGACGTCATATAATGTCGGCCCTTTAAGCCGGGATTGCACGTGATCGGGCGTGCGTATTCCGGCTCTGTCAGTGGCGGCGTGTCCCCGGGACAAACCGAGTCACCGACGGGGGTGAACAGCCATTGGTCATGGCTGTTTATTAGTGATCAGCCATGAATACGTCACGGCTGATCACAAATGGTACTGCCCCCATGCGCACGGCGCATGCGCGCAATCGGGAGCGCACTGCGTGTGCGTGTCGGTGGCAGCGTATTCCCAGGGAACACTGCCTGTCACGGACACTGGTATCAGCCGTCGGCCGGTGGCTGTTACCTTGTGATCGGCTGTGATCTCTACTCACAGCTGATCACATGTAATGTAAACAGAGGGGTAACTCACTGTTACCAGCTCTTCTCTCCTCACACAGTTTCCAGTGTGAGGAGAGAAGAGCAAGGATCAGTGAGTTAATGATCTGTAAAACACCAACATACATCTGTCACTTCACTCCTGCCCCCCCCAAGACACCTGTCACCCAACAGTCACCCCATCTGCCCTGATAAAGTGGGCCTGTCACCCGTCAGTGACCGTGGCCTGTCACCCGTCAGTGACCGTGGCCTGTCACCCGTCAGTGACCGTAGCCTGTCACCCGTCAGTGACCGTAGCCTGTCACCCGTCAGTGACCGTAGCCTGTCACCCGTCAGTGACCGTAGACTGTCACCCGTCAGTGACCGTAGCCTGTCACCCGTCAGTGACCGTGGCCTGTCAGCCCGTCAGTGACCGTGGCGTGTCACCCGTCAGTGACCGTGGCGTGTCACCCGTCAGTGACCGTGGCGTGTCACCCGTCAGTGACCGTGGCGTGTCACCCGTCAGTGACCGTGGCGTGTCACCCGTCAGTGACTGTGGCCTGTCACCCATTACCCATCAGTGACAGTGGCCTGTCACCCATCACTGACCTTGGCCTGTCACCAGTCACCCATCAGTGACCACCGCCAGACACCTGGCACCAATCAGTGTCCGTCGCCAGACACCCGGCACCAATCAGTGACCACCGCCAGTCACCCATCAGTGACCACCACCAGACACCCATCAGTGACCACCACCAGACACCCATCAGTGACCACCACCAGACACCCATCAGTGACCACCACCAAACACCCATCAGTGACCACCACCAGACACCCATCAGTGACCACCACCAGACACCCATCAGTGACCACCACCAGACACCCATCAGTGACCACCACCAGACACCCGTCACCCATCAGTGACCACCGCCAGTCACCCATCAGTGACCACCACCAGTCACCCATCAGTGACCACCGCCAGTCACCCGTCACCTATCAATGAGCACCGCCAGTCACCCGTCACCCATCAGCGAGTACCGCCAGTCACCCGTCACCCATCAGTGAGCACCGCCAGCAGTCACCCATCACTGACCACTGCCAGCAGTCACCCATCACTGACCACTGCCAGTCACCCATCAATGACCACCGCCAGACACCCGTCACCCATCAGTGACCACCGCCAATCACCCATCAGTAACCTATCAGTAAACATCACCTGTAAAAGTCTCACACATTTGGTATTGCCATACGCAGGAGGAGTAGTAGAAAGTATTTTGAGGTGTCATTTTTGCTATGTACATGCTATGTGTTGGAAATATCAAATAAATGGACAACGTTGTGTAAAAATAAAAGCGGTTTAATTTTTTTTCCCACATTTTCCAAAAACTACTGGAAAAAAATGACATGTTCAAAAGACTCATTATGCCTCATAGATTATATGTTGGGGTGTTTGCTTTCCAAAATGGGGTCATTTTGTGGGCAATTCCATTGTTCTGGTGCTCCAGGGCCTTCAAAAATGTGATAGGTCGTCATGACATTAGATGTGTAATTTATGTCCCTAGAATACCTGACGGCGCTCCCTTCATGTTGGGCCTCTGTATGTGGCCAGGCTGTGAAAAAGTCTCAGATGTGATATCGCCATACTCAGGAGTAGCACAATGTGTTTTGGGGTATAATTTGTGGTATGCATATGCTGGGTGTGAGAAATAACCTGTTAATATATGACAATTTTGAGAAAAAAAAAAAAAAAAATATCTTCATTTTGCAAAGAATTGTGGGAAAAAAAGGGATTTTATTAAAACTTACTAAAAAATCCTTTTCTCCGAGTTCACTGACAGACGCAGCTCATCATGACTTGCGGGTTTATGCTCGTCCCACTAGGAGTTAACTAGGCAGGGAAAAGAAACAGCTGGCCCCTCCCATGGGGGTCGTCCTCTCTTCCTACATAAACCCCCTCATAGCATAGCTCTTCAGTTCGTACACAAGCCGTACCAGAACAGAGCACCGAGGGGTGGGAGCTGCGTCAGTGAACTCGGAGAAAAGGATTTTACGGTAAGTTTTAATAAAATCCCTTTTTCTCTTATCGTTCACTGACAGACGCAGCTCATCATGACGTGTGGGGACTTGCCCAAGCTGTGTCAAAAAGAGGGGTGGGTAAACGCTAACAACAGTACCCAACTGAACCTCTAAGGAGGCGCCAGACGCGCCTACACTGCTGCCTGCAAAACTCTGCGGCCAAAAGCAGCATCCGAAGATGCAATCATCAACTTTATAAAACTTAGTGAAAGTGTGAACCGAGGCCCAAGTGGCCGCCTTGCACACCTGTGACACCGAGGCCTGGTGTCTGAAAGCCCAGGAAGTGCTAACAGCCCGGGTAGAATGAGCCGTGACTGGAAAAAGGGGGAACCTTGCCCTGAACAGAATACGCATGGGTCACGGTTTTTCTAATCCAATGACAAATCGTAGCCGACGAGGCCGCCAATCCCTTGCGCGGGCCCTCTGGCAGTACAAACAAGGCATCAGCTTTTCGAAAAGAAGCTGTAGCAGCCAAGTACACCCGTAAGGCCCTCACTACGTCCAAAGCATGCAACTCAAACTCCTTTGGGTGCGATGGGCGAGGGCGCCATGAAGGCAGAACAATATCTTCATTAATGTGAAAAGAAGAAACCACCTTCGGAAGGAAGGAAGGAGAGGGTCGCAAGACCGCCTTATCCTTATGCATGACTAAGTAGGGAGACTTGCACGATAGTGCTACTAGTTCCGACACCCGTCTGGCGGAAGTGATGGCAACTAAAAAGGCCACCTTCTGCGACAGCAGTTGTAAGGAAATCTCCCTGATATTCTCATACGGCGGTTTCTGAAGAACAGAAAGCACCAAATTCAGATCCCAAGGAGCCATCGGAGTCCTCACCCGAGGCGTCACATGTCGCACACCTTGTACAAAGGTACGAATCAACGAGTGCGAAGCTAAAGGTCTCTGAAAGAGAATGGCCAGAGCCGATATCTGGCCCTTGAGAGTACTCAAAGCCAGTTTTTTGTTCAGGCCCTGTTGCAAAAAAGTCAGGACCCTAGACAAGACATAAGAGCGAGGGTTATGACCCTCCGCCTCGCACCAAGCTATGTAAGCCTTCCAGGTGCGATGATAAATCTTGCGAGAAGTACACTTGCGAGCTTTTAACAAAGTAGGGATTACGGAGTCGGTGACTCCCCTGTCCCTTAGCACCTGGGACTCAATAGCCAAGCCGTCAAAGCCAGCGAGGGTAAAGCAGGGTGCAAGATGGGTCCCTGAGACAGAAGATCGTCTCGCAGCGGGAGCTGCCAAGGGGCGTCTGCCACCATTTGCACCATGTCGGCGTACCAAGTGCGCCGAGGCCAATCTGGAGCCACCAGGATAATTGGTATCCCCTCCGCCACTATCCTGTGTACCAATCGTGGAAGCAGTCTTATCGGAGGGAAGGCGTACAGAAGACAATAACGGCTCCAGGGGGCCACCAGAGCGTCCGTGGCCACTGCCAACGGATCCTTCGTTCTGGGCACAAAGGTCTCCACCTTGTGATTGAACCGAGACGCCATGAGATCCACGTCCAGCGTCCCCCATCTGCGGCAAATTTGCTTGAACACCTCCGGGTGGAGGGACCACTCTCCCTGGTCCAACGTCTGGCGACTGAGAAAGTCTGCCTGCCAGTTCTCCACCCCTGGAATGTAAATGGCTGAGATCGCCGGAACGTGAAGTTCCACCCAACGCAGTATCAAAGCTGCCTCTGCTGCAGCTGCTGAAATCCTTGTGCCGCCCTGATGGTTCACATACGCCACTGCTGTGGCATTGTCCGATTGAATTCGAATCGGACGACCCTGCAATCTCACTGTCCAGTGGAAAAGGCACAAGCTGATTGCCCTCAGCTCCAGAATGTTGATGGGGAGGCGGGCTTCCTGTGCCGACCAACGACCCTTGGCAGATAGATGCCCCAGGATCCCTCCCCAGCCCAAAAGACTGGCATCCGTGGTGATGATCACCCACTGAAGAGGCAGGAATGTCTTCCCCTGAGTTAGGGCCAAGTCCCGAAGCCACCAGGTCAGAGACGCCCTGGTCTGGGAGCTCAGACGGATCAGAAGGTCCAACGACCGAGGGGACCTGTCCCACCGAGCCAGAATCGCTCGCTGAAGGAGACGAGTGTGACTCTGGGCGAAAGGTATCGCCTCGAACGACGAGACCATGAGCCCCAGCACCCGCATACAGAACCGTAATGAAGATTGACGGTGCGATAAAAGGGTTCACACTGCTGACTGCAGACACAGCAACTTGGCCGGAGGGAGGAAAACCTTCGCCTACTCTGTGTCCAGAATTAGACCCAGATACTCCAGGCAACGGGATGGAGACACCATGATATGTCTTAAATTCTGCGCTAGGGATAATGGGGTGAACCTTATGATGTATATAATATTCAAGGTATATGGGGAAAGCTGCCCTCCCCTCCTGGGATGGAGACACCGATGACTTCTGTAGGTTCAGTAACCAGCCGAAGTCCAGCAGTGAGGTCATTGTGATACCCACATTCTCCTCCAGAGGCGAGGCGGACTCCGCCCGCAGGAGCAGATCGTCCAGGTATGCCACTACCGCAATGCCTCTCTGTCGTAGCAACGCCAACACCGGGGCTAGCAGTTTTGTGAAGACTCGAGGTGCTGAGGCCAGGCCGAAGGGGAGTGCCACAAATTGAAAATGGAGGTCTCCCACCGCAAAGCGCAGGAAGCGCTGATGGCGTGGATGAATGGGTACATGGAGGTACGCATCCCTGATGTCCAGGGACACCAAAAATTTCCCCTGATGAAGGGCAGCCACGACCGAGCGGACAGATTCCATCCGGAATTTCCGCGCCCTGACATACCGGTTCAGGGCCTTCAGGTCCAGTATGGGCCGAACCCCCCCTTTTTTGGGAACCACGAAAAGATTTGAGTAGAACCCTCGAAACCTCTCTTCTGGGGGCACTGGTACGATCACCCCCTGGTCTGAGAGCGCTTGTACAGCCCCAAGGAGGGCCTCCCGGCGTTCCTTGCGGGAGCCCTAAATTTGATGGGAAGAACCTGTCTGGGGGTAGAGATATGAACTCTATCCTGTACCCGGTGGACACCACTTCCCGGACCCAGCGGTCGGAAATGTGAGCCAGCCACCGGTCTGCGAACCCCAGAAGACGTCCCCCACCCAAAACCCGGGTGGGGGCAACTCATCAGGCTGAGGAGGACTTGTCCTCCGCCTTTTCGGTTTTGCACTGCCACTGCCGTCTTCTGGCCCCTGCAGCGACCTTACCGGAGCGGGTCCCTTTACCTGTTGCGCCCGGGGCGCGAAAAAACTTCTGTCCCGAAGGAGGGGGCCCCTGTCTACGGCGAGACTCATGCCTGCGGGGCTCTGGAAGGAAGGTACTCTTACCTCCCGTGAAGTCCTTAATAATCTCATCCAAACGTGGGCCAAATAGACGTCCACCTTGAAAAGGGAGGTCAGCCAGACCTTTTTTGGAAGCGTGGTCACAGGACCAAGAACGCAACCAAAGTATCCGTCTAAGTATGACGGCAAATATCGTTATTCTGGACAACATCGGCAGTAAATCAACGGCCGCATCACAAAAGGTACTTGAACCCTTGGAGTAAAAACTCAGCCTTCTGCGGCGCATCCATGAGGCGACCGTCTTCCAGGTCCTTCAGGAGCTCTTCCATACACTCGGATAAATGTTGTGCCGCCATGGCGGACACCAAGGCTGGTCGCACAGCGGAACCTGCCACCAGGAACAGCGACTTTAAAAGCGTCTGTTTTTCTATCAGCGGGATCCTGAAAAGAAAGAGTCCCTTCTAGAGAAATGGTCGTCGCCTTACTAAGGCATGCTATCGGTGGGTCCACCACGGGCGATTCCCATTTTTTTAAAAAGCTTTCCTCAAAGGGATAGCGAGCAGCGAACCGTTTTGACAGCGAAGAAGAGTGCTGTGGACGCTGCCATTCACGATAAAGAAAATGATCAAAAAAGTCATTGTAGGTATAAGCCTTGGGGGCCCTAGGGGGCCTAGAGGACCCACACACAAACACAGCAGACCGCGATTCGCC
>BLSH010149220.1:272951-296326 GCA_018402905.1 Glandirana rugosa
CCCGCCAGAAATCGCTTAAAGAGGGGGCCCGCCTCCAGCGGGTTGTCCAGGGGTTCTTCACAGGGGGAGGAGGAGTAATAAGTAGTCCCCTGGTCCTTCAGGAGCTCTTCCATACACTCGGATAAATGTTGTGCCGCCATGGCGGACACCAAGGCTGGTCGCACAGCGGAACCTGCCACCAGGAACAGCGACTTTAAAAGCGTCTGTTTTTCTATCAGCGGGATCCTGAAAAGAAAGAGTCCCTTCTAGAGAAATGGTCGTCGCCTTACTAAGGCATGCTATCGGTGGGTCCACCACGGGCGATTCCCATTTTTTTAAAAAGCTTTCCTCAAAGGGATAGCGAGCAGCGAACCGTTTTGACAGCGAAGAAGAGTGCTGTGGACGCTGCCATTCACGATAAAGAAAATGATCAAAAAAGTCATTGTAGGTATAAGCCTTGGGGGCCCTAGGGGGCCTAGAGGACCCACACACAAACACAGCAGACCGCGATTCGCCATCCTGATCCAGCTGCAGCTTAGTGCGAATGCCAGCGATAATGGTAGCCACCAACGCTTTTTCACGCGGAGCCGCCGCCCCCTGATCCCCCTCGCCGTCCGATGGACCCAGTTCCCCATCGGTTAAGTCCGCTGGGGTCCCCTGAGGCCACTTCCGGCTCAGAATCCTCCCCTGATGAATAATGAGGAGGAGGGGGACGCTTCTTGGGGACCTGTTGGGCGACCTCCGCCCGGGGGAGAAATTCGCTAAAGACCACCCGCAGCTGGTCCCAAAATGCTCCTTGCGCAGATTGCGCTTCCTCAGCAGGTTCAGCAGTGTAATCTGCCATTGCTTTCTTCCCAGAAAAGGCTCTTAGTGACACACAGGGAGACTAAGGAGAATGAGGCACCCCCACACTGCCGCACACCAACACCCCACAGTGCACCAGGGAACCCAGGAGGACTGCACCCACCACCACCAGCACCCACAGGGAGTCCAGCTATACTTGCTGTTCCGTTGCCTGTTTTTGGATGGATCGTCAGAGGAGCTGCGCCGTCAGATCACCACCGTTCCACAGAGAAGGGAGATGCTGCAGACACGTGTATTTGCAGAGCATGCAGTCAAAATGGCCGCCGTTAAACACTAGAGGCCAAAACACACCTTCAGGGAACGTGCAGTACCGCAAATGGCCACTCTGAGCGCTAGAGGGAAAGCCCCATAGGCCCAAAATGTCTGCGGCTACGGCAAAATGGCGGCGAAAAATCGATACGAACGCCCAGACGATCAGTGCGGTGCGGGGGAGGGGGGTGTGGGGGATGAACGGGAGCTCCATGCGTCCAACCAGTGGCTACCCAGCAAGAATTTTTTTTTTTTTGTTTTGCGGCCGTCGTTCCCCCTTTCCGCCCCTAAAAAAGGGGGGAAGGCAGAAACTCTCACTCACCACTCTGAAGAACACCGCGGGTAGCCACCCAGTTGCAGACCTTCCGCCCCCTCTTAGGCGGTATGCTGCGGGCCAGAAAATCGGAACGGGCACGATGCAGCGGGTCCCCATACGTCGGGACTGGCTCGCATCGGTTGGCCAGGTCGAGGAACGTACAGAGCCCAAGGACTCTCTATGCCCTGACCGGCTTCTTGATAGCAGATCAATTGCTTGATAGAAGACAAATAAGTAAAAGAAAATTAAATAAAAAATGGTCACACACAGGACCGCAATTCCCCTGAAGGGAAGCCAGGTCAACTCCTTGCAAACTAGGCATTGAAACTGAAGAGCTATGCTATGAGGGGGTTTATGTAGGAAGAGAGGACGACCCCCATGGGAGGGGCCAGCTGTTTCTTTTCCCTGCCTAGTTAACTCCTAGTGGGGCGAGCATAAACCCACACGTCATGATGAGCTGCGTTTGTCAGTGAACGATAGGAGAAATTACAACTTCAAAAAAATTCACCATGCCTCTTACTAAATACCTCGGACTGTCTAATTTCCAAAAAGGGGTCATTTGGGGGGTATTTGTACTTTCCTGGCTTGTTAGGGTCTCAAGAAATGAGATAGGCTGTCAATATATCAGGTGTGATCAATTTTCAATGATTGGCACCACAGCTTGTAGACTCTAACTTACACAAGGACCAAATAATATACACTTATTTGGGTTATTTTTACCAAAGATATGTAGCAGTATACATTTTGGCCAAAATTTCTGAATAAAAATTACTAATTTGCAAAATTTTATGACAGAAGCAAAGAAAATGCATTTTTCACAAAATTTTCAAACTTTTTTTTTATTTATAGCACAAAAAGTAAAAAACCCACTAGTGATTAACCACTTCACGCCAGAAGGATTTCCCAGGTTAGGACCAGAGCACTTTTTGCAATTCGGCACTGCGTTGTTTTAACTGACAATTGCGCGGCCGTGCGACGTTGTACCCAAATTAAATTTGCGTCCTTTTTCCCCCTAAATGGAGCTTTCTTTTGGTGGTATTTGATCACCGCTGCGTCATTTCTGATCACCGTTATAAACAAAAAAAGAGTGACAATTTTGCAAAACAAAAAAAGTTTTTCTTACTTTTTGCTAAAATACTAATCCAAAAAAAATATAAAACAACATTTTTTCTCCATCGGTCTTGGTCAATTTATATTCTTCCTCATATTTTTGGTAAAAAAAAAAAAAAAAAAAAAAAATCGCAATCTGCGTTTATTGATTGGTTTGCGCATAAGTGGCTGTGTTTGCGGATGATGAGAATTCATTTCTGGGGTTTTTTTAAAAAATGTTTTACTAGTAATGGCGGCGATCTGCGATTTTTAGTGGTACTGCGATATTGGGGAGGACATGGCGGACCATTTTGACACTTTTTTTGGGACCAATGACATTTATACAGTGACAGTAATCAGTAGATCTCCTTGGCGGTTTCCCGTTCTTTTTGCTGTGACCGCTCATCGCAGCTCGACGGCGGACATTGGGTCCGCCCAAGCCGCGGGCACACTCCTCCGGAGTACCGCAAGTGCGCACGCGCCCCCTGGCTGCCACTCCGCAAATCATCATCTACGGCAATTCGAAGGACGCATCCACACTGCCGCAGTAAATATACTGCGCGCGGTGTAGAAGTGGTTAAATACTACCAAAAGAAAGCTCTATTTGTGTGAAAAAAAGGACGCAAATTTCATATGGGTACAGTGTTGCATGACTGAGTAATTGTCATTCAAAATGTGATAGCGCTGAGAGCTGAAAAATGGCCTGGACAGGAAGAAGGTTTTCGTGCCCAGTACTGAGGTGGTTAAAGATACAAGCTTGAGTTATAATTAAATATACACTGTATCCAGGTACGCTAATGTAATGCGGCAAAAAATGCCCTCTGGATAAACATCCTGCCTGGAAGGCGGAAAAACATCACTGACCAATCCTGAGGATTTGTGTGGTTAAAGTAAGGAATACATTGCAATCCAAAAAGACAGACATGCACAAAACATTGATCATGGCAAAAACTGTCCCACCGTACCAGGAATACCCATAGTCATATAGTCACATAAGCATGTAAAGAACCGTTATTTTCATAGATACTAATATTAGACCATAGGTAAATCTCATTCCATAGGCCGAAAAATAATGATAAAGGGGACTGTCAAAAAAAAAAAATAAATAAATAAAAAAAATGGGAAGAAGCTTCCGGTGGGTGTCACCACCTCTAGGGGACAACCTGACCTACAAAAAAAAAATTTAAATAAATAAAAGGAAGGAAATAAAGGGGCCTTTAGGCCTTTACTTCAAAAATGGAAATTCGTCATATTTGAGGTTTAACCCATCATGAAGTCTAGTGTGTAGGTGGAATATCCACCACACCTCCCTTTCAAGGAGCTTCTGGTGGGTGTCACCACCTCTAAGAGGCAACCTGACCTTCTCTAATCCATAGAATCTAAAGGATAAAACATTACCACCATGCATGTACTTGAAATGTTTTGAGACATTTGAGAGGCCTTTATCGGCCATGATCAATGTTTTGTGCATGTCTCTATCTTTTTGGATTGCAATGTATTCCTTACTTTAAACACACAAATCCTCAGGATTGCTCAGTGATGTTTTTCCGTCTTCCAGGCAGGATGTTTATCCAGAGGGCATTTTTTGCCACATTACATTAGCATATCTGATACAGTGTATATTTAATTATAACTCAAGCTTGTGTCTTTAATATTATGATACCTCTGTATAACTGTTTATTTATACTTTAATTTATTTTTTTTCAGGTTTCCCCCACTTTTTTCCCACCTTTCCAACTTCTGATCAACTCTGTGCTATTTGTGCTCATTGTCTACGGGCATTTCATCTTGTGATTATCATTAGTGGGTATTGGGTGGAGTCTTTTATTCCACTTATGTGTGTATATAACCTATTTTTCAGATGTTTCATGTTAAACAGTGACCAAGGCGCTTGGTGCCGAACCGCGTCTGCTTTATTGTACTTTTTATGCACGTCCAATAAACTTTCATCAAGAGGTGGAGTGCCGACTATTTTTTCATATGTTTATTAATCATATGCTGCTAGATGATAAAGCAGCTTATCTAGCTAGAGGGTGTGGGAAAAAAATGTGAAAGTATGGAGAGCCTGGTATGACACTAGGACCTCATCTAATTAATACGGTTGACAGGACCTGAAGAATTTTAAATTCAATTAAGGTGGGACAACTTAAGTCGCACTCCATAATTATTTCCTGGTTCTAGCTGGCACAATTTGGGGCAAGGAGCAGTCCGCTAATTTCTATTAGTTATTAACTTTGTCAGTAAAACAGTGCCTTCATAATTACATCTAAGATCGGGCTTACTTGGAGGAACAGTAAACATGTAAATCAAGGCAAAAATTCAAAATGAACAAAAGATTGCAAAAAAGATAGTAGGACAAACCCCAAAAAATCTCCAAATATATTAATAGTAAAAGATCAGGTCTGAGCATGTAAGGCCCCTTACAAAATAATCTAGAGTGGGTGACTGGGGACAAAGAAAACCGGGATTTTTTGAGTTACCGTAAAATCCCTTTCTCTGAGTTCGTTGACAGGCACAACGACTCTTAGGACTAAGTGGGTTATACTGCCCTCTTCAGGAGTTTACTAGGCAGAACAGGCAGTTTTAACAGCAAAAAGAACAGCAACAGATACAGCCCCTCCCAGGGGGCAGTCCCCACTGGCAGATAACCCACCACCCAGCTCTGTTAGCTCAGTTCGTAACAAGCAGTGCAACCACAAGGGGGTGGGTGCTGTGCCTGTCGACGAACTCAGGAAAGGGATTTTACGGTAAGTCAAAAAAATCCCGTTTTCTCTTTTGTTCGTTGACAGGCACAGCGACTCTTAGGACTAAGTGGGACGTCCAAAAGCAGTGCCAAAAATGAGGAGTGGGTAACAGAAAAACAACAGAACTACACCCAACCGAATCCTCACTGAGGAACCACACGTGTCTCACACGGCCGCCTGCAAAATTTTGCGGCCAAACGCAGCATACGAGGATGCTGAAACATCAACTTTGTAAAACTTTGAGGTGTGCACCAAGGACCAAGTAGCCACTTTGCACACTTGAGACACAAACTCCTGATGTCGAAAAGCCCAGGGAGTGCTAATCGCCCTGGTAGAGTGAGCCGTGACCAGGAAAGAAGGCTCCAGACCCCGAACAGCATAGGCTGGGTCACCGTCTGTCTAATCAAACGTGAGATAGTGGCTGAAGAGGCCGCCAAAACTTTGTGTGGACCATCCACCATGACAAAGAGCATCCGACCTCCGAAAGGAGGCCGTGGTCGCCAGATACACCCACAGGGCCCGAACAAGGTCCAGGGAGTGCAAAGCAACCTCCTTAGGGTGAGATGGGCGTGGGCATAACAAAGGAAGGATAATGTCCTCATTGATGTGGAAGGATGACACCACCTTCTGTAAAAAGGAAGGTGATGGGCGCAAGACCGCCTTATCCTTGTGTAGGACCAGATAAGGAGACCTACAGGAAAGAGCCGCCAACTCAGACACCCGCCGAGCGGATGTGATAGTCACCAGGAAAGCCACCTTCTGTGAAAGCAGTTTCAGTGAAATTTTCCTGATATTTTCAAAGGGCGGCTTCTGAAGGACCGAGAGGACCAAATTGAGGTCCCACGGCGTCAAAAAGGGACCGTACCTGGGGGGCGACATGGCGAACCCCCTGCATATGTACCTGACCCTTGATAGTACTTAACGCCATTTTCTGGTCGAGACCTTTCTGTAGAAAGGCCAGCACCCGAGCCACCGAGAAGGAATGAGGGTTCCACCCCCTGACTTCGCACCAGGCGATGTAAGCCTTCCAGGTGTGGTGATATATTTTATGCAAAGTGGCCTTACGCACCTTCAACATGGTAGGAATCACCGAGTCCCAGACACCTCGATCCCTCAACACCTGGGATTCAATAGCCAGGCCGTTAAAGCCAGAAAGGCTAAAGCAGGGTGCAAGATGGGCCCCTGGGACAGAAGATCCTCGCGAAACAGGAGTCGCCAGGGGACATCCACCACCATTCGTACTACGTCGGTGTACCAAGAATGCCTTGGCCAATCTGGAGCTACCAGAATGGTCGGTTTGCCCTCCACTTCTATTCAGCGCAGAAGGCGCGGAAGCAACTTGAGGAGGAAAGGCATAGATGAGTCGATACCGAGCCCACAGAGCTACTAGAGCATCCGCCGCGTCCGCCAAGGGATCCCTTGTCCTGCACCTTCCGATTGAGACGGGACGCTAGCAAGTCCACGTCCGGAGCACCCCACCTCTGAAAAATCTGATGAAACACCTCCCGGTGCAGGGACCACTCTCCCTGGTCCAAGCACTGATGGCTTAGATAGTCTGCCTGCCTTTTCTACGCCATGTATGTGAACGGCAGAGATTGCCGGAAGGCGGCTTTCTACCCACTGCAGAATGGGGGCTACTCATCCCGCCCTGGTGATTCACGTATGCCACGGCCGTGGCATTGTCCGACTGAATCGGGACAGTACGCCCATGCAGCCTCGATGTCCAATGGGAGAGGCAGCACCAGATCGACCGCAATTCCAGAACATTGATGGGGAGACCAGACTACTCCGGAGACCACCGACCCTGGGCTGAGGGCAGCCCCAGGACTCCGCCCCAGCCACTCAGGCTAGCATCCGTCGTGATCACCGTCCAGCGAAGGGGGAGGAAGGACTAACCCCAACCGTAGAGCCAGGGCCCGCAGCCACCAGAGCAGTGATGCCCTCACCTGGTGATCCATCCTGATCACCCAATCCAGTGAAGAAAGGGACCTGTCTTATCTCAGGAGAATTTCCCGTTGCAAATCGCGGGTGTGACACTGAGTATAGGGGACCGCCTCAAAGGAGGCCACCATGAGGCCCAAGACCCGCATGCAAAACCGGATTGAGGCCCATTTCTGGGACAGTAACCGCCAACTGAAGCGCCTGCCGCTTGGTTGGCGGGAGGAAGACCTTTGCCTGGGCTGCATCCAGGATCAGCCCCAGATACTCCAGGCAGTGAGATGGATTCAGAACCGACTTCAGGAGGTAGATCACCCACCCAAACTTCTGCAGAGTGTGCAGGGTAATCGCCACATTATCCCTGGGTGCTGGAGCCGACTCCACACGCAGGAGGTGGTCGCCCAGGTACGCCACCCCCACAATGCTCTTCTGCCTCAGCAGAGCCAGAACCAGGGCCAGCAGTTTGGTTAAGACCCGAGGCCAGGCCAAATGAGAGAGCCACGAACTGGTAGTGCTGTTCTTCGACCGACAAGTGCAGGTGCTGGGCACAGATGGGGACATGCAGGTATGCATCTTTGTTGTTGAGAGAGGCCAGGAAATCACCCTGGTGCAGAGCCGCTACCACCGAGCGGACCGACTCCATGCGAAACCGTACAAACCTGTTGAGGTCCTTCAGGTCCAGGATGGGACGAACCCCATCCTTCTTCGGAACCACGAAAAGGTTGGAATAAAAACCTTGGGAACGTTCCGCCCGTGGAACAGGAACAATCACCCCTTGACCCAGCAGGTCCTGCACAGCCCAGAACAGGGCCCGCAGCGAAACAAAATTCTATGCTATACCCCCCGTGGAGACCACCTCGAGGACCCAGCGGTCCGAAACGCAGGAGGACCACCTGTCTGCGCACCCCAGGAGACGTCCCCCAACCCAAACACCGGGTGGGGGCAACCCTTCATGCGGAGGAGACCTTGTCCTCTGGCTTGGTGCGCTTAAGCGGCAAGGGACGCTTCTGTCCACCCGCGGGGGCCTTGGTGGGCTGTGAACCCTTGCCTGAGGAGTGGAAAGGACGAAAAGGCCACCTATGGGCCGGAAAGGAAGGGCCCTGCCAGCGACGGGGGTCCGAACTCCTCCTAGATTCCGGGAGAAAGGTACTCTTCCCTCCTGTGAGATTTTTGATCATCTCATCCAAGGAGTCACCGAAGAGTCGCCCCCTCCCCCGCCCCTGGAAAGGCAAGTCCACCAGGGCCTTCTTAGAGACCTGGTCCGTGGACTAGCACTTCAGCCAAAGCCACCGGCCTGGCCACCACGGATATCAGGGGGGCCGCATCGCACAGATAATGAGCCCCCTGGACCATCCAATCTGCAAGATCCACACACTCAGGAGAAGCCTGTGTCTTGCACAACTCGCTGTGTAGCAGCTTCGCCCACTCAGTGAGCGTTTGTGACACCAGCGCAGAAGCCACGACGGGCCGCATGGC
The DNA here is from genome assembly GCA_018402905.1 of Glandirana rugosa. Taxonomy (NCBI): domain Eukaryota; kingdom Metazoa; phylum Chordata; class Amphibia; order Anura; family Ranidae; genus Glandirana; species Glandirana rugosa. The sequence goes on from BLSH010149220.1 coordinate 281,607, forward strand.
AGACCCCATTAGAGCAAATAGGGATCTGACACATGCCTCGGCCTTCCTGTCAGCCGAGTTCTTAAAAGACGACGTGCCCTCCACTGGGATGGTGGTCGCCTTACTCAGGCGGGACACGGGGGGGGGGGGGGGTTGGGGGGAATCAACCACGGGAGGTGATGCCCACTTCTTCAATAATTTATCCTCAAAGGGATAACGCACAGCGAAACATTTTGGAATGGGGAGGGAGCTCTGAGGCCGAGCCTAGTCCTTATAGACAAATTTATCCAGAAAATCCACATACGGAAAAACCTTAGCCACAGGGCCTGGTCTATGTGACCCGAAGGGGATGGGCACCCGCCGAGAGGGTCCCGCAGCTTCTTCCAGTTGCAGGGTCTCATGCACTGAGGTGATCAGAGCATCTACAAGAGCCTTCTCGTGCGCAGCAGCGGACGCCTCAGACTCATCCCCGCTATCAGGAGCGCCTGGGATCTCACCATCTGACAGATCAAGGGGGGGTCCCTGCCACGGAGGAGCCCCCATTGGGGTCCGAGTCCTCCCCCCGAGGAAGGGGAGGGCAAGGGGCACTTTTTGGCGTCCCTGCGGTTCAACAGCGACTACTGGGGAGACCAACATCTCCAGGACCGTGGACATGGCATCTACAAGGGACGGGGGCCCCTGAAGTGCTGGCTGCAGGCACTGAGAGGTCCGGTGGGGAAGCACCCGCATCGGCTGCCATTCTGTCACCCACCCTGGCAGTGCCAAGAGAATGAGGCCTATTGCCAGGAGACCACCGCACCCCCTACCCCACAGCTGTGCAAGGTTTGTCACAGGGGGCACCCCAAAAGGAACTCACCACGCGACCAGAGAGGAGCTGCCTGCTGCTGCTGTCCGCTGCTGTTGCTGCCTTCACCCGCTCCTGCTTCCTACACCGCCGCTGTACTCAGAGCCGCCGCCGTCCAGTGAAATTCACGCTGTGCCGGGGGGGTAAATCAGCGCCAAAAACTAGCCAGGACCGCCCCTCAGCACACACAGGCCTTCCATGTGTAGAAATACAAGAATATGGCCGCCCATGCACACTAGAGGCCAAAACCCCCTGTAACAGCGCCGCTGCTACGCCAAAATGGCCGCCGATCGATCCCCATGCTTTTAAATGTGGCCGGCTACTAGAAAATGGCAGTCGGATGCCGGCAAAATGGCCGCCGACGAACCGACTGCTGAGCACGAGGCAAGTAGGGGGGAGGCGAAGGAGGACCAGCTAGGGCCCATTACACCAAATCACACACTGTAAGCCCCTTGGAGGGGAAGGGGGGTGCGACAGCGGGTTCCGGAGGGGGCACAAGCGAGGAAGGGGGGGAAGACCACACACTACGCTACACCCCGGAGGGGGGAAACCAACAGCCCCCCCCCACCCGGGCCCCCAAAGGGGAGGGGGGGACGTACTTACCCCATCAAGTCGGGCAGTGCGGGGGATCCCATCCGAGGCAGCTTACACACTCCCAGCTAGGCTGAAGGGAGCTGTCGGCCCTGGGCGTACTGCGTGCGATAGCGGGGCGTTTAACCTGCAGCGCCACCACGTCCGGTGGGGACTTGTCGCAGTCAACCTAGCGCGAAGCATCCGGTCTAGCGCGTGATGGCCAGCTGGGGAGACTACCTGGATCCAAGAACCAGCCTGTCACCCAGCGCGGCTGCTTGATTGTAGTCTTCACTGTAAGGCTGTCCTCCAGGACAGGCGAAGTGGACCCAGAGGGGTACCACAGATCCCAACAGGGAGCCTAGGTCTACTCCTTGCACTAGGCAGAAAAAAACTGAGCTAGCAGAGCTAGGTGGTAGGTTATCTGCCAATGGGGACTGCCCCCTGGGAGGGGCTGTGTCTGTTGCTGTTCTTTTTGCTTTTAGAACTGCCTGTTCTGCCTTGTAAACTCCTGAAGAGGGCAGTATAACCCACTTAGTCCTAAGAGTCCTTGTGCCTGTCGACGAACGAAAGAGAAAGGCAAATTTATTAAATACTTTCTTCAGCTCTGTGTATACAAAGGAGCATAAGGGAGCTCATATCCATAATGGGGATGGTATTGACACAGCCCCAAATGATTCACAATAGCTGAAAAGTGATATGGTCAAGAAATATTTAGATAGAATAAAGGTGAATAAAGCACCTGAACTAGATAGCATTCCCCCACGAATCCTAAAAGAATTGAGCTCTGTCATTTTAAAGCCGTTGTTTAATTTTAGGGACTCTTTAGTGACTGAAATAGTACCACTGGATTGGCGTAGGGCTAATATAGTGCCTAGATTTAAAAATGGATCAAAGTCTTTACCAAGTAATTATAGACTTGTTCGTTTAACGTCTATAGTCAGGAAGATACTGGAGAGTTTAATATAAGACCATATAGATGAATTCTTGCTGGAAAAAAATATTTTAAGCAACAGACAGCATGGATTCCTGAAAGACAGAAGTTGTCAAACAAACCTGATTTCTTTTTATGAGGAGGTAAGTAAAACCTTGGACAGAGGGGTGGCTGTGACAGTAGTATACTCGGATTTTGCAAAAGCGTTTGACACAGTTTCCTACACAAGGCTAATGTGTAAGTCTACAGGCTTGGAAAGATCAGTTTGTAAATGGATAGAAAACTGGCTAAAAGAGAGAATTCAGAGAATAGTGGTTAACGATTCTTACTCTGAATGTTCTGTTATCATTGGTGTACCCTAAGGTTCAGTGTTGGGACCCTTACTTTTTAATATCTTTATAAATAATATAAGGTCTGGGATTAAAAGTACCATTTCAGTCTTTGCAGATGACACCAAGCTATGCAGTGGAATAATGTCCTTACAGGAGGTCTACAACTTACAAGCCAACCTCAATGCACTGTTTAATTGGGTGAATGTGGCAAATGAGGTTTAATGTTGATGAATGTAAAGTTATGCACTTAGGGGCTAAGAATATGCATGCATCATACATACTGGGGGGGGGGGTTACAACTGGGGGTGTCCATAGTGGAGAAGGATCTGGGGGTTCGGTACATCATAAGCTTAAATAATAGCATGCATTGCCAAGCTGTGGTTTCCAAAGCGAGCAAAGTCCTTTTGTATTAACCAGGACAGATACGCGTTATAGCCGAAAGATGGCTACAGTGCGGATCTGAATTGCCGGGGGGATGTCCGCCCCTTTGCACGTTCCCCACGCGCACTCACAGCCAGCATCGACGGGCTCTCGGGCGCGCTGCACGGGCTTGCCCGTGGGTCGGGAGGACTTGATGTCCGCTGGAGACCCGCGATCGCCTAATAGAGCGGCAGACAGAACGGGGAAGCGCCAATGTAAACACGGCGGTTCTCTGTTCTGTGAGGGGTGACATGACAGATCTACTGATCCCTGTGATCGGGGATCAGTGAGATCTGTTATGAACCTGCTAGCCCAGCCCCCATACAGTTATAACACACACAGGGAACACCGTTAACCCCTTGATTGCTCCCTTAGTGTTAACCCCTTCCCTGCCAGTGACATTTATACAGTAATCAGTGGCTATTTAAATTTCTGATGGCTGTATAGATGTCAATGGTCCCAAAAAAGTGTCAAATGTCCGCTGCAAGGTCGCAGTCCCGATAAAAATCGCAGATCGCCACCATTACTAGTAAAAAAAAAATAAAAATAATAAAAACGCCATAAATCAATTCCATAGTTTGTAGATGCAATAACTTTTGCGCAAATCAATCAATATACTGCAATTGTGATCGGCCAAAACTGATGAATAATTTTTTTTCAATTTTTTTTTGGATATTATAGCAAAATGTAAAAAAATATTGTTCTTTTTTCAAAATTGTCGCTCTTTGTTTATAGCGCAAAAAATAAAAAACGCAGAGGTGATCAAATACCACCAAAAGAAAGCTCTATTTGTGGGAGAAAAATGATAAAAATTTTGTTTATGTACAACGTCGCACGACCGCGCAATTGTAATTCAAATTGCGACAGCGCTGAAAGCCGAAAATTTGTCTGGGCAGGAGGGGGGTTTAAGTGCCCAGTAAGCAAGTGGTTAAGAGAGATATGGACTGCAGAGAGAGAGATATCATTTTTTGCCCCTGTAAAATTCATTAGTAAGACCTCATCTGGAATATGCAATTCAGTTTTGGGCACAAGTTCTCAAAAAGGATATCAAGGAACTGGAGAAAGTACAGAGAAGGGCAACCAAACTGATCAGAGGAGCTCAGCTATGAAGAAAGATTAGAGGAACTGAATTTATTTGATCTTAAAAAGAGATTAACCACTTAACTGCTTCCCGACCGCGCGCCGTCTTTTCACGGCGGCAGTCGGGGAGCTGGGCGCGAATCGACGTAAATAGGCGGCGATTCGCATTTTGCCCACCAGGGGGCGCGCGCGCCCCCCCGCCGCACTCCTGAGGAGTGTGCCCGCGGCTCGGGCGGACCCGATGTCCGCCGGGGAGCCGCGATGAGCGGCTACAGGGAAAAGAACGGGGAACCGCCAATGTAAACACGGCGGTTCCCCGCCCTGTCAGTGGGGCATGAGAGATCTACTGATCCCTGTTACTGGGATCAGTTAGATCTCTCATGCCCATGTTAGCCCAACCCCCCCACAGTAAGAACACACCCAGGGAACACTATTAACCCCTAGATCGCCCCCTGCAGGTTAACCCCTTCACTGCCAATGACATTTATACAGTAATCAGTGGACATTTAAATTTCTGATCGCTGAATAAATGTCATTGGTCCCAAAAAAGTGTCAAAATGGTCCGACATGTCCCCCCCAATATCGCATTACCGCTAAAAATCGCAGATCGCCGCTATTACTAGTAAAAAATAAAAAAAAAATAAAAACCCCAGAAATGAATTCTCACCATCCGTAAACGCGGCCACTTTTGCGCAAACCAATCAATAAACGCCGATTGCAATTTTTTTAATCGCAAATATGAGGAATGATATAATTCGGCCAAAAACGGTGAAAAAAAATGTTTTTTTATATTTTTTTTTTGGATTTGAATTTTAGCAAAAAGTAAGAAATTTGGGTTTTTTTGCAAAATGGTCGCTCTTCTTTTGTTTATAGCGGCGATAAGAAATGACGCAGAGGCGATCAAATACCACCAAAAGAAAGCTCTATTTGTGGAGAAAAAAGGACGTAAATTTTGTTTGGGTACAGCATCGCACGACCGCGCAATTGTCAGTCAATGCGACGCAGCACCGAATCGCAAAAAGTGCTCTGGTCCTAAAGCTGCAAAACCTTCCGGTTGGTAAGTGGTTAAGGACTGAGCCCCTATAAGAGCATTAGGCGGAATTGATGTTTGACTTCACTTTCGCCATCTAATGTTATGGAGCCGAGTGGGGGCCATCTTTCCCTCGCTCGGCATCCAGTCTCTCATGGAAGAGGATGTGATTGTCTCCACCGCTACCGACCGCTCCGGTAAGAGAAGGAGACGACCGGAAAGTTGTGGGAGGGGCACCTCTCCCACCGCTAGCAAAAGTGATCTCGCGGCGTATCTTTTATCAGAAAGCGGAGCGCCCGCTGTTTAAAAAAAGAAAGAAATACCGGGGTTATGGCAGCTATCTGCTGCCATAACAACGGTATTCAACGGCAAAGTACGGCCCCATAATGACGGCGGGCGGTCCGTAACATGTACAAATACATAACAGGTCCATATAATTTACTTGGTGTTGTGGAATAGACTCCCTCCAGAGGTGGTTCTGGCCATCTCAGTAGATTGTTTTATAAAAGGCCTGGATTCTTTACTAAATGTACAGAATATAACTGGGTACTAACATTTACAGGTAAAGTTGATGCAGGGAATATCCGATTGCCTCTCAGGTAATCAGGAGGGAAGTAGGATCATGCATTGCTGGGGTTTTTCACCTTCCTCTGGATCAACTGTGGGTATAGGATTGTGTATTTGGAATTGTATGATTTTTTTTTTTTAATTGGTTGAATTTATTGTAATTATTTTTCTTTAATCTGTTGATATACATAGTTACATAGTCAGGTTGAAAAAAGTTCACCTAGGGACATTTTTTTCAACCTATGTTGTCAACGATGTATATCAACAGATTAAAGAAAAATATATTGCTTCCTATGCAGCCATCACCAGCAAAAAAGGAACCGCACCAACCTTTGTTTTCCTTCATATATGTCCAGATGTCTTTCTCCTCTGTGCTGTGTGCAAAAGTGCAGTTCCCAATATATTGGCACTTCTTCCCATTCTGCACATGGACACAAATCTGTGTAAAAGAGGCGTAAATGGCTCATTATCGTATCACAATCTTGAAAATTATTCTGCAAGAATACTCTGTCAGAACTTTTATGAAGAAATAGGCATATTTTATCATTACAATTTTGGAATCATGGATGTTTTAAGACGGAATGAGCCCCAGAGATCCAAGGTTAATTTTCAGGTCTCAAGTCATGTAAGTTTCTCGCACAGTGACAGACATTATATTTTTCTCCAACTGCTGGGGGTTTGTAAACAAGCCTGCTTAGGCTCCATGCACACTGAAGCTGGTAAAGGACTGTTTATGGTGTTTTTTTTTTAACAGCCCAAAAACGCCCCTTTATGCTATCCTATGTGTCCATGCACACATGGACGTTTATTGTCGTTTAACAGAAGTGGCATTTTTGGACTGTTATCTGAACGCCCTGAATTGGTGTTCAAGAGTCGTTCTTCTAACCACAAAAAATGCTGGACGCCAATAAACGATCATAAACGCCACTAAACGGCTGTTTATCGGCATCCGCAGTTTTTCGTAATCAGTGGAAGCTAATGAAGTTAAAAGAGATATGCTAAAAAACGCAGACGCGTATTGGGGAATTTATGTTAGATGTATTTATGTGTTGTCATGTTCAGGTGCTGTTCAGAATGGTCACCCTTCTTTAGCAAGGTATATCTTTTTACTGCTGAGTTAGAGTTTGAATTATATATGATATATTTTATATATGATGAAGCGTAGCAATAAATCCTTCACAGTTCTCTCATGGAATATCAGGGGGCTCAACTCAAAATTTAAAAGGGCATTAATGTTCCAATATCTAAAGTCATATTCTCCCCAACTTATTTTTCTGCAGGAGACTCACTTAGTGGGTAATAAAGTTAACGTCTTAAAAAAAACCATGGATACAAAAATTATACCATGCTACTTATTCCACTTTTTCTAGGGGGGGGTTTCAGTTCTGATACATAAGAATTTCCCGTGTCAGATCGAAGCAACATACTCCGACCCCCATGGAAAATTATTGTTACTAGTCTTTACACTGGGGTCAGAAAAAAGGGATTTTATTAAAACTTACCGTAAAATACTTTTCTCTGAGTTCACTGACAGACGCAGCCCTTCATTGACAAGTGGGGTTATATGCACATCCTACCAGGAGTTGACTAGGCAAATAGAAAGAAAGCAAGCTGACCCCTCCCAGGGGGCCGTCCTCTCTCTCCCATATAACCCCCCTGCTCTGCATAGCATATCAGTTCATAACAAGCCGTACAAACGCAACACAGTGGGGTGGGTGCTGCTTCTGTCAGTGAACTCAGAGAAAAGGATTTTGCGGTAAGTTTTAACAAAATCCCTTTTTCTCCTACGTTCACTGACAGACGCAGCCCTTCATTGACAAGTGGGGATGTCCCAAAGCTGTGTCAGTCAAGAGGGGTGGGTAAACAACAACAACTGTACCCAACAGATTCCTCTCAGGAGGCGCCAGCCACGCCTACACAACTTTGCGGCCAAAAGCAGCATCCGTGGATGCTGAAATATCCATTTTGTAAAAACTTAGTAAACGTGTGCACCGAGGCCCAAGTAGCCGCCTTGCACACCTGTGACACCGAAGGCTGGTGTCTGAAAACCCAGGAAGTGCTAACTGCCCTGGTGGAATGAGCCGTAACAGGAAAAGGGGGTCTGTCTGATCAAAAGGGAAATAGTAGCCGACGAGGCCGCCAACCCTTTGCACGGACCATCCGTCAGCACAAACAACGCATCAGACTTCCGCAAAGAAGCTGTAGTCGCCAAGTACACTCGCAAAGCCCTTAGAACATCCAAGGAATGTAACTCAAATTCCTTGGGATGTGACGGGTGTGGACATAATGAAGGAAGAATAATATCTTCATAATGTGGAAAGGAGAGACCACCTGCGGTAGAAACGAAGGAGAAAGATGCAAGACCGCCTTTTCCCTATGAAAGACTAGGTAAGGAGACTTGCAGGACAACGCTGCTTCTCATATGGCGGTTTCTGCAGTACAGAAAACACCGAATTCAAATCCCACGGCCCCAAAGGCGACCATACCTGAGGAGCCACATGGCGTACACCCTGTACAAATGTACGAAACAACGAATGTGACGCCAAAGCCGAAATCTGACCCTTGAGAGTACTCAATGCCAAATATTTTATCCAGGCCCTGCTGCAAAAAAGCCAGGACCCCAGACACAACGTAAGAGCGAGGGTTCCAACCCTCCGCCTCACACCAGGCAATATAGGCCTTCCAGGTGCGATGATAAATCTTGCGCGAAGTACACTTGCACGCTTTAAGCATGGTAGGGATCACAGAGTCAGCAACTCCCCTATCCCTCAACACCTGGGACTCAATAGCCAAGCCGTCGAAGCCAGTGAGGGTAAAGCAGGGTGCAAGATGGGTCTCTGAGACAGCAGATCTTCGCGCAGCGGAAGACGCCAGGGAAAATCTGCCACCATTTGCACCACGACGGCGTACCAAGGGTGCCGAGGCCAATCCGGAGCTACCAGGATTGTCGGAATCCCCTCCGCTTCTACCCTGCGCAGTAGAAGCGTGGTGGGAGAAAAAGCGTACAGGAGCCGATACCGACTCCAAGGTGCTACCAGAGCGTCCGTGGCGGCCGCCAGCGGGTCTCTCCTCCTGCACACAAAGGCATACACCTTGTGATTAAACCGAGACGCCATGAAGCCCACGTCTGGTGTGCCCCCTCCTTGTGGCAAATCTGGCGGAACACTTCTGGATGTAAGCACCATTCCCCCTGATCCAGAGTCTGGCGACTGAGAAGTCCGCCTGCCAATTCTCTACGCCCGGGATGTAAATGGCGGAGATTGCCGGCATGTGAAGTTCTGCCCATCGTAGAATGAGAGCCACTTCCTCAGCCACTGCTGAGCTCCTTGTTCCGCCCTGATGGTTCACGTACGCCACAGCCGTGGCGTTGTCCGACTGGACCCGAACCGGGAGACCGCGCAACCTCACTGTCCAGTGGGAGAGGCAGAGCCTGATCGCCCACAACTCCAGCACATTGATCGGAAGATGGGATTCCTGTGCCGACCAGCGGCCCTGAGCAGACAGCTGCCCCAGGACCAATTCAGGGGGAGAAATGACTTCCCCAACATTAGAGCCGGGGCCCGAAGCCACCAGGCCAACGATCCTCTGGTCTGATGATCCAATCTGATCAGCTGGTCCAGGGACAGCAGAGATCTGTCCCACCATGACAGAATCGCTCGCTGAAGGAGCCGAGTGTGACTCTGGGCGCAAGGTACCGCCTCGAAGGCTGAAACCATGAGCCCGAACACCCGCATACAGAATCGTAAGGAGGACCACCGGCGTGCCAGCAGAGTTCGCACCACCGCTTGCAATGTCAGCAACTTGGCCGGAGGCAAGAATACCTTCGCCTGCTCTGTGTCCAGAATCAGACCCAGGAATTCCAGGTGACAGGACGGGGTCAATGTCGACTTCTGCAGATTGATCAGCCAGCCGAAGTCTTTCAATGAGGCCACGGTGATAGCCACGTTCTCCTCCAGAGCCAAAGCAGACTCCGCTCTCAGGAGCAGATCGTCGAGGCATGCTGCCACCGTAATGCCTCTCTGCCTCAATAGCGCCATCACCGGAGCCACCAGTTTGGTGAACACCCGAGGAGCCGAAGCCAGACCGAAAGGAAGTGCCACGAATTGGTAATTCAGATCTCCCACCGCAAAGCGCAGGAAGCGCTGGTTCCGGAGACAAATGGGAACGTGGAGGTACGCGTCCCTGATATCCAGAGACGCCATGAAGTCCCCTTGGTGTAGGACGGCCACGACCGAGCGGACAGACTCCAGACTCCATTCTCGCACCCTCACAAAGTGATTTAGCGCTTTTAGGTCCAGAACCGGCCTGACACCCCCCCTTTTTTGGGTACCACAAACAGGTTGGAATAGAAGCCGCGGAATCGTTCCAGCGGAGATACCGGCACAGTTACCCCTTATGTGGAGAGCGCCTGAACAGCCCCTAAGAGAGCCTCTCGACGCCCCTGAGGGAGTCTCAAGTTCGATGGGAAGAACCTGTCTGGGGGTAGAGTGCTGAACTCTATCCAGTACCCGGAGGACACCCCTTCCTGCACCCACCGGTCGGAAATGCGGGCAGTCCACCTGTCTGCAAACCCCAGAAGTCGGCCCCCCACCCGAGAATCGGGTGGGGGCAACCCATCACGCAGACGAGGACTTATCCTCTGCCCTTTCACTCTTGCGTTGCCAGGGTCGTTTTCCAGCCCCCGCGGCAAACTTGCTGGGCCTCGGCCCTTTGCCCGCTGCACCGGGGGCACGAAAAAACCTCTTCTGACCTGAAGAAGTAGGACCCTGCTTGGGCGGAACTCCCGCCGCCTGGGCTCCGGAACAAAATTACACAGGTACCGAAGACCCTGAAACAAATGGTCTGCTCTCTGCGACGCTTCAAGCGACCTCCCGCAGCCCAAAACATTCTGCCATCCACGCTGTCCCAGAGTGAAAGAGGAAGCATCGGCTAGCAGCACGTTATTCTTCCCAGGCACATCCAATATGGCCGCCGAGCGGTCACAAGACGCCAAAGCCTGTAGCACAGGCCGCGACTATGGGAAAATGGCCGCCGCTCAACGCTAGAGAGAAAACCCCAAGAAAATGGCATCGGCTACGCCAAAATGGCGGCGGATCGCCGCATGGCGGCTCGGAAACGCGGGGTGCGGTGCGGGGAGGGGGGTGTAGGAGGGGGGCGAAAACACCCATGGGAGGCTCTAGCCCTAGCAAAACACCCTCCACCAGCCGGCTCAAATCGCCCAGCCCCCCCTCCGCACCCCTAGGGGGGAAGAGAGGGGGTCACTCACCAGTCCGACGGGTGTAGCGGGTAGCCACCCGGTTGCAGACCTTCCTCCCACTGCCGGAGAGGGATGCTGCAGGCCACAGGCCCCTGGACGGGAACAAGGTCCGGTCACTGGGCGCAACTGGGGGTCACCCACTGGCCACCCGCATGGAACGAGCATGATGCGGCAGGCCCCGCCAAGGCTAAAGCTAGCTCGCATCGGTCGGCCGCGCTGGGGAAAGTGCAGGATTCTAGATATCCTCTATGCCCCAGCCGGCTTCTTGATAGCAGTCTTCATCAGATAGCTTGAGAAAAATAAAAAAGCGGTAGCAAAAAAAGGTGAACCGCAGGTCCCATAAGGGAGCCAGGTCTAACTCCTTGCACTAGGCATAATAAAACTGATATGTTATGCAGAGCAGGGAGGTTATATGGGAGAGAGGGGACGGCCCCCTGGGAGGGGTCAGCTTGCTTTCTTTCTATTTGCCTAGTCAACTCCTGGTAGAATGTGCATATAACCCCACTTGTCAATGAAGGGCTGCGTCTGTCAGTGAACGTAGGAGAAAATATGTTGTCGTTTATATATATGTCCCTCCTCCTTTTTAATCCAGGGTTTTATACTCAGTGAGAAAATTACATTGCTTTATTTGCGCTAGCAATCGAACCGTTGGCTGTGGCTCTTCGTACCTTGCCACTTATCAGAGGTCTTCGCATTGGACTGCTGGATGAGAGGGTAGCCCTGTATGCTGATGAAATACTGCTGTTTATTAACGATGCAGGATAATCATTACAGGGGGTTCGCTCTATACTAAATTAATTTGTTAAAAACACTGGACTCAAGGTAAACTGGTCCAAGTCATTGCGATTTCCAATTGATCAAGGTGCCAAAGACACAGACCTATCAGATACTTCTCTGCAGTGGGTAGACACATTTAAATATCTGGGGGTAGTGATATCTACCTTAGTGCGGCCTTGCCTTAAGGGAGGTTTGGCCTTTCCAGATCTGTATAAATACTATCTGGCTACCCAACTGGTGACTGTATCTTGGTGGCTGAACCCCTGATTGTTTTAATTCGTCTACAGGTTTGGAAGCGGCAGTAGTAGGTTTGTTGGAGTCACTTTAGTTTCTGGTCTTTAGGGGACCCAGAGCTCCCTACAAACTAATCCCATCTATGCTTACCACCTTACAGGCTTGGAGGGCGGGACTGGCATGCGAGAGATATGCTAATACAGCAATTTCTCCCAAAGCCCCGATCTGGCGGAATCCCAATCTGTCACACTTATATCAAATATCAGATCCATTAGCATGGACTAAATATGGGATTAAATCAATTTCACAAATAGTCTCACACCAATCTTTAATTTCGTTATCTGAACTTTTTCGCCTATATAATGTACCTGCACATTATCTTTTTCAATACTGGTAGTTATTTCATGCTTTCTCTGCACAATTTCCAAACTCCTCCTGTACCATTGAAAGGGTCATAAATGGGACTTTAAATGAGGCAATGGTCATATTGACCATATGCCTCCATCCCGGGTTGGGTGATATAGAAAATGGGGGGTTTATTTGGGACTTTAAATGAGACACACAGGTTTTAAAAACATAAGTTTTTTATTGAAGCAATTTTTATCAAGGTAGTACCGTAAACAATCCATACATCTCTTTATACATATATATTGGGCACATTGACTCTACTATAAAATTTAACATATGAACTAGAAACAAATACATATTTCACAAGATGATGACTATTGGCTCCATATATGACAATTTCTGCAGCATAGAACAACTTATGTAATAATGCAAACGGCTCCTCCTGTACCATGATTAAATCAGAACTGGAGAAAACACTCCAAACAAAATGTGCAGAGAAAGCAACATCCCATCTCTATTCTCATCTTCTGTCAACATCTTTACAGCCACTAGAAAAACTTAGGAGCTATTGGCTAAATGACATCTCCACTTTAAATAACGAAGACTGGGATTTCCCTTTCACTTCCCTTGTCTCTATGCTAGACCGTTTAGTTCAGTTTAAAATAGTTCATAGAGCTGATCTTACACACCTTATAGATTACATAAGATATACACAACCGTCCCATCTAATTGTTGGTGGTGTCATACTCTACAGGGGAATTTTAGACACATTTTCTGGCACTGTCATAGAATTAGGAAATACTGGGAGGAGGTGTTGGAGGTGATTGAGTCGGTCTCATCGATCATGATTCAACCAACTATAGAGACCTGTTTACTGGGACTGGTTGGATCGTTGGCGCCGACCGTGGCAGGGAGAACTCTAATAGGGATACTTCTGTTTTACGCAAGGAAAAAATCTACCCCTCCGTATCTGATCCAATGGAAGAATATGGTTAGTAGCTCTCTCTCCATGTACAAAGATACTTCTATAAATAGAGGCTGTTCTCTGAAATTTAAGGTGTGGCAAACTTGGTTATTAATGTCCTCAACGGCATGAGTCAGTGAGGTAATTGGGGCAGCCCCTGTCTATGTCTGTGTTTGTTTTTGTGTAGACAATTAATTGTTACTCTATGGCTTTTCTTATACAAAATAATAAAGATATTAAAAAAACAAAAAAAACCCAAACCCTGACGCCGATAAATGCACATAAACACTATTAAAAACCGCCGATAAAAGCTAGTTTTAAAAGCAGCGTTTTTTTGCCAGAAATCCGACGTCCAAAATGACTATATAGAGCGTCCAGTGTGCATGCAGCTTTACAGAACTGGGGAAAGAAACAATGGTTTATGTTATACTAAAACACCTGGGATAATAAACAAACTGACCAATGTTAACAAGAATGTGGAGTGTCTAGACACTATGGGGTTGATTTACTAAAGGCAAATATACTGTGCACTGCAAGTGCACTTGTACAGAGCTTAGTAAATGAGGTAAAGTTTTACTTTGCAAAAAATACTCATTCACGTGCAAGGACAATAAGAAAAAAAAAATACAGCAGTTTTACTTGCACATGATTTGAATCAACAGATCTTCCCCTCCATTCTAGAACAATTGCAATTGAAGTGCACTTGTAGCACACAGTATATATGCCTTTAGTAAATCAGTGTGCAAAATACTTCAGGGATCCCTTAAGAAGTCACGTGACTAGTGACGTAACGCGTCGGGAGGAGCTTGTGATGCCATTTCCAGTGTCTCCGAGACTCGTAAAACGGTGCGCTAGAGCTGGTCAGACCGCAGATTGGAGTTTTATTCTTATGCAATGTACAAGATGTCAATATGAGTTGAATGGTTTCACTTCTAAAAAATTATGTTTTAACCACTTCCCGCACGGCGCATTGACAAATGACGTCCGGGCGGGGGGTTCATTATCCTGACTGGACGTCTATTGACGTCCTCAGGATAATGCGCGATCGCGCGCCCCTGGGGGCGCGCATCGCGGCGATCGGTGGTGCCGTGGGTCAGTCTGACCCACCGCACTACCGACCGAGGTAAAAGGCTTCGATCCGAAGCCTTTTACCATGTGATCAGCCGTGACCAATCACGGCTGATCACAGTGTAAATAGGAAGAGCCGTTGATCGGCTTTTCCTATGCTCAGGTCTGCAGACCTGAGCAGCGGAGAGCCGATCGGCTGCTCTCCTGACAGGGGGGGGCTGCGCTGAACGTTTATCAGCGCAGCCACCCTCAGGATCACCCCACTGGACCACCAGGGAGCCGGATCAAGACCCCAGGGAGCCCCCCCCTGCCGGAC
>BLSH010149220.1:303489-337731 GCA_018402905.1 Glandirana rugosa
AGGACTACAGAACCTGCCGACTGCAGAGACAGCAAGTTGGCTGGAGGGAGGAACACCTTTGCCTGTTCTGTGTCCAGAATTAGACCCAGATACTCCAGGCGACGGGATGGAGAGACTGATGACTTCTGCAGGTTGAGTAACCAACCAAAGTCCTGCAGCGATGTCATTGTGAGTTTCACATTCTCCTCCAGAAACGAAGCGGACTCCGCTCGCAGGAGCAGGTCGTCTAGGTGGGCTACCACCGCAATGCCTCTCTGTCGGAGCAACGCCAACCCCGGGGCTAGCAGTTTTTGTGAAAACTCGAGGTGCTGAGGCCAGGCCAAAGGGGAGTGCCACAAATTGAAAATGGAGGTCTCCCACTGCAAAGCGCAGGAAGCGCTGATGCGGTGGACGAATGGGTACATGGAGGTACGCATCCCTGATGTCCAGGGATGCCAAAAATTCCCCCTGATGAAGGGCGGCCATGACTGAGCGGATAGATTCCAATCGGAATTTCCTCGCCCTGACATACCGGTTCAGGGCCTTCAGGTCCAGTACTGGCCGAAACCCCCCCCTTTTCGGGAACCACAAACAGATTTGAGTAGAAACCTCGAAACCTCTCTTCTGGAGGCACTGGCACGATCACCCCCTGGACCGAAAGTGCTTGGACAGCCCCAAAAAGAGCCCCCCGGCAGTCCTGTGGGAGCCTTAAGTTTGATGGGAAGAACCTGTCTGGGGGTAGAGTGTTGAACTCTATCCTGTACCCAGTGGACACCACTTCCCGGACCCAACGATCGGGAATGTGGGCCAGCCACCGCCTGCAAATCCCAGAAGACGCTCCTCCACCCGATTTCCGGGTGGGGGCAACCCTTCAGGCTGAGGACTTGTCCTCCTCTTTTTTGGTTTCGCGCTGCCACTGCCGTTACCTGCAGCGACCTTACCGTGTCTACGGCGAAACTCACGCCTCCAGGCTCTGGGAAGAAGGGCACTTACCTCCTGTGAAATCATTAATGATCTCACCCAGCCGTGGACCGAATAGACGTTCACCCTGAAAGGGAAGGTCTGTGGAAGCATGGTCACCGGACCAAAAACGCAACCAGAGTACCCGTCTGAAGATACAGCAACACTGCTACCCTGGATCACATAGGCAGTAAATCAACGGCCGCATCACCAAGGTACTTGCGACCTCGGAACAAATACAGCCCTCTGCTGCGTATCCAGCAGGCGGCCGCAGTCCAGAATATTCTGGAGCTCCGCCATAAGCTCAGACAGATATCGCGCTGCCATGGCAGACGTCAGGGCTGGCCGCAGAGTAGAGCCTGCCACCAGGAAGAGCGACTTTAACAGCGCCTCTGTCTTTTGTCAGTGGGGCCCTTGAAGGCAGGAACCCCTTCCAGAGGAATGGTCGTCGTCTTATTAAGGCGAGCTATCGGCGGGAGCCCAAGGCGACTCACATTTTTTTTTTTTATTTAAAACTTTCCTCAAGGGATAACGAGGAGCGAACCGTTTGGACCTATGTCCCTTGGAGTGTGGGAGGAAACCGGAGCACCGGGAGGAAACCCATGCATGCAAACCTCAGGCAGGTCATGGTTAGGATCTGAGCCAGCAAGCATTATGCTGCCAGGTGCAAGTGCTACCCACTACACCACTGTGCTGCGCTAAAAGAATGCTGCAGACGCTGCCATTTACAATAAACAAGGTGATCAAGAAATTTATCATGTGGGTAAGCCTTGGGTGCCCTAGGGGGCCTGGAGGACCACACACACATGCGCAGAAATCAGTGATTCGCCATCCTGGCTCAGTCGCATCGTAGTGCGATACCAATCATAATGGCGCAGCTGCCGTCCCCTGATCCTCTTCTCCGTCCGAGGGACCTTCCAGATCAAAATCCTCCCTTGAAAAGCAAGGAGAAGGGGGACGCTTCTCGGGGGGGTGGGCCTGCTGGTGACATCCGCCCTGGGGAGAATTCACTAAAGACCGCCACAGCTGGTCCAGAAACGCCCCTTGCGGAGATTGCGCCGCCGCTGATTGCTCCTAGCATGTTCAGCTCCCTTAGTAACACATAGATGCATACTAAAAATTAAAGGCACCCCCACACAGCCGCCCCACAGTGCACCAGGGAACCCCAGGAGGACTGCACCCGCCGCCACCAGCACCCACAGGAGAGCCCAGCTATACTTGCAGTTTGCTGCCATAACCCTGAGGATCGTCAGAGAGCCGCGCCGTCAGGAGCACCCACCATTCCAAAGTGAAAGTAAAAACTGTAGACACGTTTTTGCATAAGCAGGGATTCCAATATGGCCGCCGTTGAACACTAGAGGCCGAAAAACACCTGCAGGGAATGTGCAGTACCGCAAATGGCCGCTCTGAGTGCTAGAGGGAAAGCCCCATAGGCCCCATATGTCTGCGGCTACGGCAAAATGGCGTCGGTCCGCCGCAAAATGGCGGCGAAAAACGACCGAACGGCGCTTGACGATCGGGTGCGGTGCAGGGGGGAAGGGGGGGTGTGAAGGGGCTGCCCAGCACAAAAAAATTTATTTATTTTTTGTTTTGTTTTTGGGTCGTCGGTCCCCCCTTTCCGCCCCTAAAAATGGGGGAAGGAACTCTCATTCACCACTCCGGACGACGCCATCGGTAGCCACCCAGTCGCAGACCTTCCGCCCCTGCTTGGGTGGTATGCTGCAGGCCAGAAAGTCGCCCTCCCCGAATCGCATCCGGGGCTGGGCGTAAGGGGGGGGATCACCCCAGGCCGTCCGCACGGAACGGGCACGATGCGGCGGGTCCCCATACGGCGGGACTGGCTCGCATCGGTCGGCCAGGCCGGGGAAAGAACAGAGCCCATGGACTCTCTATGCCCCGAACGGCTTCTTGATAGCAGATTAATTGCTTGATAGAAGACAAATAAAAGTAAAAGAAAATTAAATAAAAAACGGTCACAAACAGGACCGCAATTCCCCTGAAGGGAAGCCAGGTCAACTCCTTGCAAACTAGGCATTGAAACTGAAGAGCTATGCTATGAGGAGGTTTATGTGGGAAGAGAGGATGGCCCCCATGGGAGGGGCCAGCTGTTTCTTTTCCCTGCCTAGTTAACTCCTAGTTAGACCAGCATAAACCCCACACGTAATGGAGAGCTGCGTCTGTCAGTGAACGATAGGAGAAAGGGCTGCAGATCCCACCCCCTCCACTGTGCACTAGTGGGGGTCTCCCTTCACTGCATATAGGACTTGATAACCGACTTAATTGGCTAACATACAGGGACTGATTAGGACCAAAGGAACAAAAAAAATAAGAGAAAGAAACTGTGGAAAAAGTAACACCGGCTAAGGCTACCTTATACGAATTTTATTTGAAAAAAAAAAAAAAGTAACCTAATAGCAAAAAGTATCATATGTTCCACTGGTAAAAACCATCCCACTGATCCTGGTCCCCTGCAAACCCCTTCCAACCCTCATAAAAACACACCACTTTACCCACAACCTAAAACAAGGTCCTCCTCTAGCAGCAATATATCATGATTATTACTATGTGATATAGGTATAAAAAGCAGCTCATCAGTCAACTGCAATGCTAGACTCTATATGGAGACAATGCAAAACCATGATAATATACAGGTACATCTCAAAAAATTTGAATGCCATCAAAAAGTTAATTTCAGTAATTCAATTCAAAAAGTGAAACTCATATAGATTCATTACACAGAGGGATATATTTCAAGCATTTCTTTATTTTAATTTTGAGGATCATGGCTTACAGCTAGTGAAAACCCAAAATTCAGTATCTCAGAAATACAGAAATGTTGGCTGAAATGTTGGCTGAAAAGCATGTCCAGGCGCAGTATAGTATGCACTTAATTACTAAATACTACATACTGAATAATTACTCAACACTAAATACTGCATCAATGCGGCGTGGCATGGAGGCGATCAGGCTGTGGCACTGCTGAGGTATTATGGAAGCCCAGGTTGCTTTGATAGTGGCCTTCAGCTCGTCTGCATTGTTGGGTCTGGTGTCTCATCTTCCTCTTGACAATACCTCACAGATTTTCTACAGGGTTTAGGTCAGGCAAGTTTGCTGGCCAATCAAGCACAGTGATAACATGGTCATTAAACCAGGTATTGGTACTTTTGGCAGTGTGAGCAAATGCCAAGTCCTGCTGGAAAATGAAATCAGCATCTCCATAAAGCTGGTCAGCAGAGGGAAGCATGAAGTGCTCTAGAATTTCCTAGTAGAGGGCTGCACTGACTTTGGACTTGATAAAATACAGCGGACCAACACCAGCAGATGATATGGCTCCCCAAATCATCACTAACTGTGGAAACCTCGCACTGTACCTCATGCAACTTGGATTTTGCGCCTCTCCACTCTTCCTCCAGATTCTGGGACCTTGATTTTCAAATGAAATGCAAAATGTACTTTCACCGAAGAGGACTTTGGACCACTGAGTAACAGTCCAGTCCTTTTGCTCCTTAGCTCAGGATGCTTCTGGTGTTGTCTCTGGTTCAGGAGTGGCTTGACACAAGGAATGCGACAGTTAAAGCCCATGTCCTTGTATCTTTTGACCTTCCCTCTTAGATTGTAAGCTCTAATGAGCAGGGCCCTCTGATTCCTACTGTATTTAAGTGTATTGTATTTGTACAGTCTACCTTCAAGTTGTAAAGCAATGTGTAAGCTGTTGGCACTATATAAATCCTGTATAATAATAATAGTGTCCTGGATACATCTGTGTGTGGTGTCTCTTGAAGCACTAACACCAGCCGCAGTCCACTCCTTGTGAATCAACCCCCAAATTCTTAAATGGCATTGGCTTTAAATTCCTCTCAAGGCTGCGGTTATCCCTGTTGCTTGTGCACCTTTTTCTACTACACTTTTACCTTCCACTTAACTTTCCATTAAAATGATTGGATACAGCACTCTGAACAGTCAACTTCTTTAGCAATGAGCTTTTGTGACTTACCCTCCTTGTGGAGGGTGTCAATGACTGTCTTCTGGGCAATGCCTTCCCCATGATTGTGTAACCTACTGAACCAGAGAGACCATTTAAAGGCTCAGGAAACCTTTACAGATGTTTTGAGTCAATTATCTGTTTCCAGTGTGACATCATGAGTCTACAATATTGAACTTTTCACAATATTCAAATTTTCTGAGATACTGAATTTTGGGTTTTCACTAGCTATGATCAACAAAATGAAAAGAAAAATGATTGAAATAGATCACTCTGTGTGTAATGAATCTATATAATATAAAAGTTTCACTTTTTGAATTGAATTACTGAAATAAAATAACTTTTTGAAGTTCTAATTTTTTGAGATGCACCCGTACTAGATTGATGGGAGGCCTATCCAACAAACTAACGGCCCATTGCACCCATACAGGTCCACATTCACCCCCTCTCTCTCTCTGTCTAAATACCAGAGTGACGCAGTGTCCCATAGTCCCAATATGCAGTAATAAATGGATACTGGCTCCAAATTCTATAGCAGGGACTGTGCTATGGGAGGGCAAAATAATGTTAAAACAAACTCTTGAAATAAATGTGGCAATGTATGTACTAAGCAGATGCTGTTCAGATGACCTGATGGTATAAAGATTACACAAAGTCTCTCTTAAATCAGGGCTATACACTTGGTGAATGTGGACAACCAATGTATAGATGCAGCGGCTTGACAACATAGTTCTCCTACAGCTCATGTTCAGCCAATAGAACTGGTGCCTCAATGGGCCAAATGTACATACCCGGATATGTATCCCATCCCTCCTGTGGGCCCGGGACTGCTGGAAGCAACAGAACTCTGCCAACATAGAAGTCACTTTGTCAGCTACACAGACACTTGCTCGCATGCTGAGAGGAGAGCCAGCAACGCTGGCTTGGGAGTACCCACGAGACAAACAGAGATTACGAGGTATGGAGACTGAGGTACAGAGTTTTGAGAAGAACCCTGATCATCATCATGGCCCCGTGTACAGTGTGCACAGATCATTTCCCACAACCAATTTCCCTTCTGTCTGATGTCCACAATTAGGGTGAGGGGGGATCTCCTCTCGGGTACTTATAACTAGGGTTGCACCGATACCCATACTAGTATCGGTATAGACGCAGATACCAAGCATTTGCACAAGTACTTTTACTAGTGCAAATTCTCTGATGCCTTATCTGATACCTGGGCAGTCACAGATGATCAGTGCGGTGGTGGGGGAGCCAACAGGGAGCTGAAAGCAGCTGACGGCCGTTATTCCTCCTCCCCCCCCCCCGACTTTTAGCTGCTTTATTGAAATCTATACAGGGAGATTGGTGCTTGTAACTCCCCCACCGCTACACTGCTCATCCCTGACTGTCCCGTGTCCTCCTCTGGGTCCACCTCCAGTCCACCTCCTTGTCCTCCTCCATTTCCCCTACACCCCCTCTGTGCTACTCTGGCCCCCCCTGCCCCTGATCTGTCAGGATGGAGAGCGGAGGAAGGAGCCAGTAAATCTGTCATTTACCAGCTCCTTCCTTTTCTGAATGAACAGAGTAAATTCAATTCTGAATGACTGACTCTGTCAATTCATAACTGAGCATCGTAAACTGTGTTTACGATGCTTCGGTTTATGAATGGAGAGGAACCGTTGTCTCCTGTCCATTCAATTTCAGTGCAGCTGAGGCTGGAGAGAGAGGGACTGGGGAATCTGTGTTCTCAGTCCCTTTCCCTGTCTCACAGGGGAGATGTCAGGGGCCTGTTTAGACCTCTGATATCTCACCAAAGCCCCCACCCATAGGGTTGAAATAAAAGAAAATAAAAAAAAAGGAAAAATTTTAATAAATATTTAAAAGTAAAACTGTAAAAAAAAAAATAAAAAAATAACCACTGACACAGTCCACTCTCCACTGCGTATTGATGGAGAGTATGATGGTGTGCTAAGGCATTATGGGTGCACATACTTTAACCACTTCCCGCCTGGCCTATTGACAAATGACGGCTGGGTGGTGGCTTTGTTATCCTGACTGGGAGTCTATTGACATCCTCAGGATAACCCGCGGGGGCGCGGATCGTGGAGATTGGTGGTGCCGTGGGCTAGTCTGACCCACCGCATTACCGATCGAGGTAAAAGCTTTTTACCATGTGATCAGCCGTGACCAATCATGGCTGATCACAGTGTAAACAGGAAGAGCCCTTTCTCGACTTTTCCTCTGCTCAGGTCTGCAGACCTGGGCAGTGGAGAGCCGATCCAGCTCTCCACTGCCAACGTTCTTCACGATCCAACGTTTAGCGCAGCCCCTCTCAGGATCGCCACACCAGACCACCAGGGAGCCGACAAGGACGCATAAGGAGGCTGCCCAGGGAGCCCACACTAGACCACTAGGTAAGGGGCATACAGTGCACTGTAGGGATGGCATTGTGCCCATATGTGATGCCTGCCAGTGCCATCCCCAACAGTGCTATATGCACCAGTGCCATGTACCAGTGCCCACCTGTGCCACCTATCAGTGCCCACCAGTGCCACCTATGAGTGCCCGTCAGTGTCGCATATCAGTGCCCGTCAGTGTCGCATATCAGTGCCCGTCAGTGCTGCTTATCAGTACCCTCAGTGCTGCATATATGTGCCCTATCATCAGTGCCAATCTGTACTGCCTCATCAGTGCCTATCAGGGTAGCCTCATCAGTGCCCATCAGTGTAGCCTCATCAGTGCCCATCAGTGTAGCCACATCAGTGCCCATCAGTGTAGTCACATCAGTGCCCATCAGTGTAGTCACATCAGTGCCCATCAGTGTAGTCACATCAGTGCCCATCAGTGTAGTCACATCAGTGCCCATCAGTGTAGCCACATCAGTGCCCGTCAGTGGAGAAAATGTACTTATACAAAGTTCTGTGACAGAAACAAAGAAAAACTTTTTTTTTTCAAAATCTGCAATTTTTTTTTATTTGTAGTGCAAAAAATAAAAACCGCAGGGGTGATCAAACACCACCAAAAGAAAGCCCTATTCATGGGAAGAAAATGATTAACATTTTGTTTGGGTACAATGTCACGCAACCGTGCAATTCTCATTCAAAGCGCAACAGCACTGAAAGCTCAAAATTGGTCTGGGCGGGAAGTGTTTTAGGTGCCTGGTATTGAAGTGGTTAAGGGCTTGCAATGGCTAAGACAGCAGTAATAATGGGTGATTTTATCCATCTTGAAATTAACTGGAGTAATGGCACTGCTGGGAACAATAACGATGAAAGACATACAGGTGCTGGTCATATAATTAGAATATCATCAAAAAGTTGATTTATTTCACTAATTCCATTCAAAAAGTGAAACTTGTATATTATATCCATTCATTACACACAGACTGATATATTTCAAATGTTTATTTCTTTTAATTTTGATGATTATAACTGACAACTAAGGAAAATCACAAATTCAGTATCTCAGAAAATTAGATTATTACTTAAGACCAATACAAAGAAAAGATTTTTAGAAATCTTGGCCAACTGAAAAGTATGAACATGAAAAGTATGAGCATGTACAGCACTCAACAGTTAGTTGGGGTTCCTTTTGCCTGAATTACTGCAGCAATGCGGCGTGGCATGGAGTTGATCAGTCTGTGGCACTGCTCAGGTGTTAGGAGAGCCCAGGTTGCTCTGATAGTGGCCTTCAGCTCTTCTGCATTGTTGGGTCTGGCATATCGCATCTTCCTCTTCACAATACCCCATAGATTTTCTATCTAAGGTCAGGCGAGTTTGCCGGCCAATTAAGAACAGGGATACCATGGTCCTTAAACCAGGTACTGGTAGCTTTGGCACTGTGTGCAGGTGCCAAGTCCTGTTGGAAAATGAGATCTGCATCTCCATAAAGTTGGTCAGCAGTAGGAAGCATGACGTGCTCTAAAACTTCCTGGTATACGGCTGCGTTGACCTTGTACCTCAGAAAACACAGTGGACCAACACCAGCAGATGACATGGCACCCCAAACCATCACTGACTGTGGAAACTTTACACTGGACCTCAAGCAACATGGATTGTGCACCTCTCCTCTCTTCCTCCAGACTCTGGGACCCCGATTTCCAAAGGAAATGAAAAATTTACTTTCATCAGAGAACATAACTTTGGACCACTCAGCAGCAGTCCAGTCCTTTTTGTCTTTAGCCCAGGTGAGACGTGTTGTTCAAGAGTGGCTTGACACAAGGAATGCGACAGCTGAAACCCATGTCTTGCTTACGACTGTGCGTAGTGGTTCTTGAAGCACCGACTTCAGCTGCAGTCCACTCTTTGTGAATCTCCCCCACATTTTTGAATGGGTTTTTTTCACAATCCTCTCCAGGGTGCAGTTATCCCTATTACTTGTACACTTTTTGTATACCACATCTTTTCCTTCCCCTTCGCCTCTCTATTAATGTGCTTGGACACAGAGCTCTGTGAACAGCCAGCCTCTCTTGCAATGACCTTTTGTGTCTTGCCCTCCTCGTGCAAGATGTCAATGGTCAGCAGTCTTCCCCATGATTGTGTAGCCTACAGAACTAGACAGACCCCATTTAAAGGCCTTTGCAGGTGTTTTGAGTTAATTAGCTGATCAAAGTGTGGCACCAGATGCCTTCAATATTGAACCTTTTCACAATATTCTCATTTTCTGAGATACTGAATTTGGGATTTTCCTTAGTTGTCAGTTATAATCATCAAAATTTAAAGAAATAAACATTTGAAATATATCAGTCTGTGTGTAATGAATGAATATACAAGTTTCACTTTTTTAATGGAATTAGTGAAATAAATCAACTTTTTGATGATATTCTAATTATATAACCAGCACCTGTATAAATCTATTAGAAGACAACCTTATGGTACAGTTTATAGAAGCGCAGACTAAAAATTATGCTTTGCTTTCCCTTACAGTTCTATGATGAACCAACCTCATTAAAATGGTGTTCACACCTCAATTGCTGTATATTCTGCATAATTCACCAATATGGATTACTCAAAAATAGTACAAGAAAATTTACACTCTTTTTAGTGATCTAATATGAGAAAAAGGCACCCTCATATTAAGCAGTCTACGTTACAGCTGGCAAGGGATGCAGGCGGATTGGCTGTACTAGAATGTATTTTTAGCCTTACAATTCCAGAAATTTTTGGGCTGGGATTGGGGGATATAACAAATTATATTTGGGGACTTTTGTTAACTCGCTTTACTACATACCTTTTCATTTCTTATCTGGAGGCTGAAACATTTGCATCACAGCACAATTACCCTCCCATTTTTTTCTTAAACTCTTGGTAAGGATGAAAAACATAATGGGCTGTGAGGGATATATTTAATGTACTCTCATGTGGCTCAACTCGGATTACGAGGAAATTAACTTATTAAAAGGTTTTAGGCTATGGTATGAGAAGGGTATACAAAATATATATCAAATGTACACAGATCAAACTGTTAAAGTGTACCAAGTACTTAAAAATGGTATGATTTTATGAAGCATATGTTCTTCCAACACGTACAAATTAGGCACAGCTTAACTGTTCAGGCCTGTACACATAGAATGCATATGCAGCAAAATCCAATATTACAGTCGTTAACCCAAATTAGCTCTAAAAAGGGATTTACTTCCCAATTTAATCGGATTCTATATGCTAAATTCACATCACAGATTGAAATCCCAGCCAAAAAAAGGTTGAGAGGAGGGCCTATGATATATATTAGAGGACCTCTATTACTTACACAGCTCTTTAAATTGTACAGGACATACCTACGCTAAGTTACATTTGTGGCATTGTAGAGATACCCCCAATTGCCTTAGATGTGACAGAGGACCATCACGTTTAATCCATGTGTCATGAAGATATCCTAAATTACATCGGTGTTAGAGAGATGATTTCACTTTTATATCCTCAATATAACAAGTCAATATACCATTTGAACCTAAAGTATGTTTGCTGAATGATAACACACCCATACCCACTGAAACACCGATTCCCATATTAGGCTATTCTATACAGCACGCAGGAGAATAGCTCAAAAATGGCCTTACCATTTATTTGTGGAAGAATCAGATTAATATTATATCACACGACTAATTAGAGTTCCAACACAGAAATTGTTCCCAAAAATGTGAAAAGCTTTGTGGAATCCATGGGCTGGAGGTCCCAGGATTGGTCCCCATTTGCTTCACTTGCTCATTACTTGTTCTCAGTATCACCTTGACTGGGCTCTACCCACATTCATGCCTGAGGTAAAATACCAATGGGGGCTACATAACTTTTGGAGAGACCAGAACAGGATTTTATTTAATGTAAGCTGTAAACAAGCACATACAGGCGGTCCCCTAGTTACAAACATCTGACTTACAAACGACTCCTACTTACAAACGGAGGGAGGCAACAGGAAGTGAGAGGAAATCTCCCCCTAGGAAGGGAAATTCACTCCTGTAAGAGTTATGGGAAAAAAAGGTGTCTCCACTGATGCTTTATCACCAAGGTTTGTTTCCACAACAACCTAAAATTTTCAAAATCCAATTATCATTGGGACAGAAAGTGAGGTGAAATCTTCTGAACAGAAACCTAGCAAAACAAATCTTACAGGGGTGTTAATTCTTCCCTATGTTATCCAAAAAGGTTAAAAATATTTTTTTGGCTGTAGCTACACTTAAAAAATGTACCTGTTCCGACTTACAAATTCAACTTATGAACAAACCTACAGTCCCTATCTTGTTTGTAACCCGGGTACCGCCTGTACTGGAAAGATACGCTTAATTTTAGGAGAGCAAATTTTCCAGGGCCGAGGGCTGCTCTCCAAGACTTACATTGGGAGGGAATATGGTTATCGAAGAACACAGAACACAAATAGGAATATTTCAAAAACAACTGTATGCAAACACACTGCAAAATAAATTCTCATGGGCAAAAAGTTTAAAAGGCTTAAAAGAAAAAAACCTTTGTCTTATGTGTCTTATGTCAAAAGTTAAAAAGCCATAAAGAATATAAAGCGGGAAATAAACATTAAGCAATGCTATCATTTGAAAACTACAAAGAATATAACAGAATACATAAAAAGAAAATCAAGGCTACAAAGACTCAAAAACAATATGGTCCATAAACTTCTAGACAACATGAAGGTGAATAAAGCACCTGGACATAGTTACTCAGGTTGAAAAAAAGACAAAAGTCCATCTAGTTCAACCAATAAAAAAAACAAAAACAAAAAACCATAACCGTACAATCCCAGATACATAATCCTTCACCCACAGTTGATCCAGAGAAAGGTGAAAAACCCCAGCAAAGCATGATCCAATTTGCTATAGCAGGGGAAAAAATTCCTTCCTGATCCCCTGACAAACTTCTAGACAATATGGTGAATAAAGCACCTGGACCAGATGGCTTATAAAGCACCTGGACCAGATGGCTTATAAAGCACCTGGACCAGATGGCTTATACCCTCATGTCCTATTTTAACCACTTCAGCCCCGGAAGGATTTCCAGCTTTAGGCCCTTTTTGCGATTTGGCACTGCGTCGCTTTAACTGAAAATTGTGCGGTCGTGCGGCGTTGTACCCAAACGAAATTTGTGTCCTTTTTTTCCCACAAATAGAGCTTTCTTTTGGTGGTATTTGATCCCCTCTGCGTCATTTCTGATCGCCGCTATAAACAAAAGAAGAGCGACAATTTTGCAAAAAAAAAAACAAATTTCTTACTTTTTGCTAAAATACAAATCCAAAAAAAAAAATATAAAAAAACATTTTTTTTTCACCGTTTTTGGCCGATTTACATTCTTCCTCATATTTGCGATAAAAAAAATTGCAATCGGCGTTTATTGATTGGTTTGCGCAAAAGTGGTCGCATTTACGGATGATGAGAATTCATTTTTGGGTTTTTTTTTTTTTACTAGTAATGGCGGCGATCTGCGATTTTTAGCGGTACTGCGATATTGCAGCGGACATGTCGGACTATTTTGACACTTTTTTGGGACCATTGGCATTTATACAGCGATCAGTGCTATAAAAATGCACTGATTACTGTGTAAATGCCATTGGCAGTGAATGGGGTTAACCTGCAGGGGGCGCTCTAAGGGTTAAGTATGTTCCCTGGGCGTGTTCTAACTGTATGGGGACTGCCCTAGCTGGGGAAGGGAAGTATACAGGAAGGCTGTGATCACAGCCCTTCCCCCTCACACAGAACGGAGGTCCGTGTTTACATACACGGACCTCCGTTCCTTCGCTCCGGGGGGGGCCATCGCGGGTAGCCGATGGCAATCGAAGCCGCCGCACCCGCTCCCTGGCCCTCCCCGAACACAGTGAGCGTGCGGGAGCGCCTCCGGCGGTACGCGCGCGCTTACAGTGCGTGTTATCGCAGCCGCCGTCGTATGACGGAGATTTGCGATAACGAGCCACTTTGCCGCCGTCAACCTGCGGTTGGCGGTCGGCAAGTGGTTAAGCACTAGAGCACGGATTCACGAAAGACAGATGTTGTCTAACAAATTTGCTCTCTTATGAGGAAGTAAGCAAAAATATGTAGTGGCTGTGGATATAATATACATTACTAGTGTGTAAATTAAGGCAGAGTTCCATCCAAAAGTGGAACTTCCACTTTGAGTCTTAACCCCACGACATGCCACATTCGGCATGCCATTTTTTTTGGGGGGGGGGGGGTTTGGGGAACCTGGTTTTGACAGGTACGGAGCTTTCACTTCAGCGCAGTGCAACTCGTGCAATGGACCTGAACGCAGTAGTTTAATTGGGCAAGAAAGTGGCCAATAAATGAAATGTTAATAAGCACAAAGTTATGCAAGAGGCGGCTAAAAATATGCATGCATCATTAATTCTAGGAGTATAACTGGAAGAGTCAATGGTCAAGAAGGGTTATTTTGGTGCATGCAATGCCAAGCTGCAAAAGTTAGCAATATACTTTCTTGTATTTAAACAGGTAAGAGAGAGAGAGAGAGATGTAATTTTGCTATATACAAAGCATTAGAAAGACATTAGAAATATGCAGTTCAGTTTTGGGCACTGATTAACAAAGAGGCACTGGGGAACTAGAAAAAGTGCAGAGAAGGCTAACCAAACTGATCAAGAGTCATGAGGAAAGATGAGCTGAACTGAATTTATTCTCACTTGATAGAAGGCGATTACGGGGGCATATGATCACAATGTATACTGTAAATACTTATGTGGTCCATACAGCAACCTTGATGTAGATTTATTCATTTTAAAAGTCATCACAAAATAAGGGGGCACTATTTGAGTCCGGAGGAAATTACACTAGCAAAAAACTGTAGCTTGATGGTACTTGGAGAGGGTTATATGGGCTGACCTAACAACTTTTTTTGCCAGTATCCTCACCAAAGGTGGCAGCATATAACACATGACCAAGACTTTAAGCGTTTGTTAACCTAAAAAAAAAGGATCCTGTTCCCCTAAAGCATGCTATACAGCACAGTACTTGTGCTGTTTAATTTGGCCCTTTGTAACACCTAAAAAACTTGGTTGATCCTGCCTGGCTATACCCTCCCCCCTGTAAGCTGACCACGGTGTATCATGGCTGCTAATCCCTGACACTGTGGTCAGCTTACGTGCCTCTGTCATTTGCAGCTCTCATGTCCTCCCCCCCCCCCCTCCCTCCCTGTCTGCTCCTGTGTCAGGGACTGCTCCCCTCCTGCTGCTGAAACAACATTTCATAGTTTATACAATCCTCCTTGTCTCCTAAGGATATGTCCCCCTGTGTGTGTGTTTGATTAAAATAAGCTGTTCTTTACCTTATCTCAGAGCGCCGATCGACACTCAAGTGACCAGCCAACTTTCTCCTCCAGACAGACATCAGCGGGGGAACCTCGGTCCTGCCCACTGCTTCTTTCAGAAGGGGAGAGGAGAGAGCCGGTGGGTCACGTGAGCAGCGTTCTGAGATAAGGTAAAGAATGTCTGTTTTCTAATAAAACACACACACACATGGACATATCCTTAGAAAACAAGGAAGATTGTATTAACTATGAAATGTGGGTTAACAACCACTTTAAAGGAGCCTGGGTCCTGTACTGTAAAATTAAGAAAAAGAAGGTACCAGCATACAAATCTACTGAGATATTGTGCAAAGAAATATTGAACATTGCATGATCATTGAACCCACAATCCTACTTAAAAACATATCAAGGCAACTAGATCTCATGTTCTACAGTGTGCTCTATAGGCCAGAATTATATCCAGGCAGAAAATACTGCATCTCCCCTTTTATGTTTTTCTTTTTCATTTTATTAAAGGTCAACTCCAAGATATAAGGGTTTTAGGCTGCCATGGAAAAGAGGTGAAAGTACTATATTACCCTTACGGGTAATCTCCATGACGCATCCATGGCAGGCCCAGATAGATCAGGGAGGTGAAATCTGGAAAACAATTCTCGGACCTCTGTGTGTACTGAACGTATATGGGTGCGAGTGCTCTTTAAAATTATTTTCTGATCTCTTGGTCAGGCTGCCGTGAAAAAGTCATGAAAACTCTACTTTACTAGTAAGAGTAATGTTGCACTTTACACTCCACAGCTACTGGTGTGGAAGTCTTCTCTGCAGATGATTTACATGATTAAGAGTGCCTTTAAGCTGGCCATACATAGATTGAAATAAGGCCGGTTCAGCAGGGACAGGCTAGATTTGGATCCATTTATGGGTACGATGGTTGTACAGAAGTTGATCTGCTGATAAACCTTGGTGCAACCACCCTGTCAGGTTTTACCCAATTGATCCGTGCCACTGGCGGGAAAGTCTCTCAACTGTCTCTCAATACAATAATTCAGGGAGAAGGATTCCAATATCCACGTCAAGTTTGTGGATGAGGTTATTAGGTAATTTA
Source organism: Glandirana rugosa (assembly GCA_018402905.1). NCBI lineage: Eukaryota > Metazoa > Chordata > Amphibia > Anura > Ranidae > Glandirana > Glandirana rugosa. The sequence continues at coordinate 319,250 of BLSH010149220.1, forward strand.
AAATAAATAAATGAATGGGCATGTCTTGTGGTATTTACGGTATTTCAACATCACACTATGTAGAGCTTAACCACTTAAGGACCGGAAGGATTTCCCACTGTAGGACCAGAGCACTTTTTGCGATTCGGCACTGCGTCGATTTCACCGACAACTGCGCAGTCATGCGACATTGTACCCAAACAAAATTTGCACCCTTTTTTCCCACACAAAGAGAGCCTTCTTTTGGTGGTATTTGATCCACTCTGCGCCACTTCTGATCACCGCTATTAACAAAAAAAAGCAACACTTTTGAAAAAAAACAAAAAAAAACCCACAATTTTTACTTTTTGCTTTAATACATATCCAAAAAAATAAAAAAATGTACTCATCAGTTTTGGCCGATATATATTGTTCCTCATATTTGTGGTAAAAAAAAAAAAAAAATTGCGATCGGCATTTATCGATTGGTTTGCACAAAAGTTGCCGCGTTTACAAACCATGAGAATTCATCTATGGCGTTTTTACTATTTTTTTTTTTTTTAACTAGTAATGGCGGCGATCTGCAATTTTATCGGGACTGTGATACTGCAGCAGACAAGTCGGACATTTTCTACACTTTTTTTTGGGACCAACGACATTTATACAGCGATCAGAAATGTAAATATCCACCGATTACTGTATAAATGTCATTGGCAGTGAAGGGGTTGACCTGCAGGCGGCGATCTAGGAGTTAACTGTGTTCCCTAGACGGGTTCTAACTGTGGGGGCTGGGCTGCCAGGGGTATAAGAGATCTAACTGATCCCAGTGACAGGGATCAGTAGATTCCTTACATGCCTCCTGACAGAGCAGGGAACTGCCGTGTTTACATCAGCGGTTCCCCAGTTTTCTTCTCTGCCAGGCAATCGTGGGTAGCCAGTGGACATCGAGTCTGCCAGATCCACGGTCATACTGCTGTAGAGCCACGCACGAGCGAGCCACCGCTTATAGACGGCGATTCGCGGGAACAAGCCACTCTGCAGCAGTAAATGTGCACGAGCCAGTCCGGAACCAGTTAAAGTAGTATTAAACCCTTCATTTTTTTTAATTTAACATATTAAAATAGTTTAAGCACAATAAAATAAAATGAACATTACAGGGTAAATAATTTGAAATTTCTACCCCCAGCACTCTGTGGGTTCTATTTTAACACAGTTGTGAAGAGGCTGCTTACATACCTATGTCTTGCTTTGGCTGTACAGTATTTTCCATCACGGTCTGCCTCAATCTCTCTCCCATTCCGCAAACATTGTCCACAGACAAACTTCATCTTCAGGTCCAGTGGTTTAGGCAAGGCCTACAAAAGCAAAGATAACACATTTAGATAAAAAGGGACTTTTTATATGCTACTAGTGTGTGTTGATAACTGAAAGCAAAAACAAAATTCTATAAAGTTTTTGAAAAAACATCACTTCAAACAAATGCATTAAAGTATAAGTATGGTCAAAATGAATAAATCAATGTTATGCAGCTATATAGCCTGTTAAACATGTCACTGATTGTTTTGCATAAAGCAGTAAGGATGTTGAGATATCTACCTTCTCCCTTGCTCTCATGTGCACTTCCTTTAATGAAGTGACAACTTTACTTCCTGGTTTTCGAATTCCCTGTGTTGAACACCTGCTGTCCCCATTTGCATCTATCTCTCTGCAGAAACATCCTGACATCACAGAGGGAGGTGCTCTTGTAGCACAGGAAAATGACAGGCATTTTATTATACACACAAGTCCTGATTAGGCTCCGCCCATGATCGGCCGGTGAAGCCCCATCCACTCCCACCTGTGCTGCCTTTGCCCGCCCACTGCTCTAGCTCCTGGCTAGGCTTTTGTTCTGCCAGTTTACAAATTACCAGAGGAGAGCAGGAAGGAAGAAGCACACAGATTAATAGACTAATCTGTGTGGAAAGGAACCTGTACTGATTTGTGCTGTTTTACATAGCGCTCACCTAGCTATTGATTGGCAGATGGGTGTGTGTAATGTAAAATAGACCGTGCATGATAGAAGGCTGTAGGTCTAGAAGATAGACGAGCTAGTTCACTAAAAGGAAATTACATCTGAGCTCTGCTCAACTCCTCCCATCATTACTAACAGTATACAACAAAGAGGAACTGGAAAAGGGCATTAGAGCCCACAATTGCAGCTATATGGTAGGAATATCATTTAGTTATTATGTTTATTACCATGTGTAACTTTCAGGTATTTATATGAGGATTTACTAAAATATGTATGTAGTTTTTTTTGTACTTTAATATACATCAAAATATATAATACAAATACCTATTTAGATTTATGAAACTTTTTTACCGGCTGCAGTTAAATTATTTACCGAATAGAAGGCCACAATATTGGATATTTTGCATCTTAATGAAAATCTATTCTTAAAAGAAATACAGTGACTACCAAGCAATGTCGCCCACACTAACGAGGTTACTGACAAAGAACAGACAAGTTTCTCTTCTGTCTTGCCTAATTGTTCCAAGTTAGTAACTGAACCAATAAACCTGCATGACAATTGGGCAAAATCATTTTCAGCATTCTCCACACTTTCCCAATACAGAATATATAAAGTAGACATTAATTACGATACTATATTTTTTTTAACGTGTAGTAAATCACAGAAAGATGATAGTTTCTTTTCATTTTTCTTGGCTATTACTTTCAGGCTGAGTTCACACCTGAAACGGACCAAAAGATGCACAGGGCTCCTGTGCAAATTCGCACTGGAGCTGCATCGAGGATATCGCAAAAGAAAAAACAAAACGGCGTGGGGCTTGGAAACAGCACTTCCGCCCTACCGGTTTCGTCATCAAACGGATGCCCCGGAAGAAGTCTGTTTGATGACGAAACCGGTAGGGTGGAAGTGCTGTTTCCAAGTCACCATCAATTCATGTGGATTAATGCTTGTTTCGCTTGGATGTCATTGGAACTCTGTGTGCATATCTTTTCTATTAAATTGCTTGGATTTTAAAACGGTATCACACTATTGTGGCCCTTTTATTTTTATGGAGTATAACGCATCGGGTGGCATATTCTGAAGGCATCGTTTGTGGACACCAACCCTTGGGGCTGAGTGGAAGCCTAATATCCAGACAAGCGTTCCCCGACCCCCCTTAATAGGTGGTCTAGGGGCTCTGGTAAGGGCATATCCAGTTTGGTGGAGGATTTTTCTTACGCACGTGGTGTTATGGTCGACTGCTGATGTTGCGTTAATGCACATTTTAAGAGGACTCTCACTTTCCTGTTGCACTGGCATCACCATAGTGGATAATTTCTTTGGACTTTTGTATTTATTATTTATGCATGCATTTATGTTACTATTGCACTATATGTTTTTATGGACTACACAGTTATTTACACATGTGGATTTATGTGCGCAGATTGTAATGTCTGTGCCACACTGAGATTGATATGGTTGTTTTTTTTTTATACACAAGTGCAATATATAGATTTTTTATTTAATTCAGGTAACATGACTTTGAATCCACCTGAATAAGGGCTGCATGAACCCACAGGGAGAAGTCCAGCAAGTGATGGAATAACTTAAATGCTTTGAGTTCTGAATGGGTGGCCAGGACTCCTCCCCAGCCTGTCAGAGCAAATAGAAGGATTTTCCCAACTCCAAGGCTGGATTTGTATCCACCAGGCCAGGGCTAACCTAGTCCTGGGCGTCATGTACATACAACTGTCCAGTGTCTATGCCTTCTTGTCCCACAGGGCAATAATGTTGCATTGTAATGTTATGATGTGGAATTGGGCATATAAACTGCCTCAAAAGGTGGCAACTATCAAGCCTTTGCAAAAGCTGAGAGAGTTGGCCAGCCTTTGGACTAGTCTGAACCAGGGGGCAAAGAATCAGCAGTTAGCCTGGCAGAAAAGAAACCCTGGATCTAGAGCTGTATCTAGTAGGAGAAGATGCTCAAAGCTATGTTGGCTATGATACCCAGTGTATGAAGCAGAACAAGCACAAGGCCTAGTACCTTAGTGAAGGCCCAATGTGCAGAGGACAGACAGAAGAGAAGTGTTACAAAAATGTAACACTTGGTAGTGTTACATGCCCACTGCAAAGTGCAGGTAGCATTGATGAGTTGGAAAGCTGGGGATATGCAAGTAGGCATCCTTGATATCCACAGAGGCCAGAAGGGCATGGCATGGAAGGAAGCAATGACTGACCTGTTACCATGCAGAATTTTGGTGCTTGAAGACACAGTTTTAATGTCCAAAATTGGGTAAATGCCCCAATTTTCTTTGAGGGCAATGAACAGGCTTGAATTGAAACCCCAAAACTATTTTTGTTCCATAAAACCAGCAAAGACTCCCCGACAGAGAACATGTTAGCCTGCTAGTGTTTGCAGGGATGTTGGCAGGCTTGACAACATGAAGTGGGGCAGAGGAAGAGCTTGAAATTCTAGCTTGTATCCACTGGACACTAGATCGTTCACTCAAGCATCCAAGATACAGAGCAGAGGTTTCCAAATGTTAACAGACATCGCCCACTTTGAGAAGCGGGGGACCCCCCATGTTATAAGGAGAACTGTTCACAGCTTTGGAAGCTTTGAGAGTCCAATATTTGTGGTGGAACTGGGTTTCCAGACTTAAATTTGGGCTTAGAGAGCTGGGAGTTGCAAAAGGAACTCTTTCTAGCCTCAGAGCTTAAAAAAAAAGGCAAATGGGTGCAAGGAAATGCCAAGGAGCGCAAAAACCCTAGCAGGGGATAACTGTCCAAGCTGTTAGTGCCAAACCTTTGCCAATGGCTCTCTCTGTGCTTATGATCTGCCATACTTCCAAGTGCAAATGTGAAGGCCCCACAAGGGGTAATCACAGACGAATTGCAGGAGAAGGAGAGGATATCTGGCCATCTGTGACCTCATAACCATAAGGCAGCAGAGAGCCTGTGGACGATCGTTTTACAAGGATCATGGCTGTGGTGCAGCTTAGGAGAAGGTGTGGTGGCTAATAGGATACACAGGCAAACGTAGGGAGTGGTGCATTCATGGGCAGGGTGGCAACACAAGGGAGACATATGCAGGTTTAACAGAGCAGGTGCTGGGCATTAATTTCAAAATAGCCCGTGCAGACTCAAAACAATGGGTGCCAAATCAAAAATGGTGCAGGACCCCGTCCCTGCCACCAAACGCAAAAGTGTTGTGACTGGAGCTCCAGTAGTAACCCCTGCTGGAGCGGAACTGGAGCAGTGGTATAAAAACACCAAGGGTAATGCTTTTAACTTACCGCAGCAGTGGTCTGGAAGATGCCCTGCGGTCCCCATAGTGCAGACAAGCTAAAGAGTTCTAGGCAGGATGCCCAACCAGATTGTCTTCACCCATTCTAGTAGGCACACTTTCTAAGGAGTCTTCAGGGACAGGGTTCCACCAGCGAGAGTACTGTTGCCCTGGATCTGTAAAGTGCTCTGCTGTTGACACACACAGTACAACAGGTGTCTTGGATAGCAAATACAGCAGAGCATAGGAGGGGGAGTCCAGGTCTGGCCTCTAAGGATATGCCAAAGATCAGCTGATCTGGTAAATGACATAAATTAGCTCTCTGGCTCTGCAGTAAATGCAGATCAAGGGGATCTTGATAAAAGTAGTTGTCTGTAGAAGGGGTTTGGCTTTTTCTGGAGAGAAGTCATCGATTTTCCTAAAGCCTAGTACACACTAATAGTTTACTTTTTCGCTCAACCCAGAAGGGTTGAACGAAAAAACAGGCAGCTCTGGAGGAGCCGCTGTACTAACCATGCAATGTTAGTACAGCGATCTCCTTTGCCGTGTTATTGTGTTCTGACAGGACCACACCAGAATACTCCAGTAGGCGCTCTCAGCCATTGGTTGAGAGCTCTGATCGGGAGCCGATTGGCAGACCTTTTTCAGTCATGCCCCATTGACAGAAGCAGATCAAAAGGCTGGTTTCTGTCCGACCGGCTGCAGTACACACATCCCGAATGTTGGCCAGTTTCTATTGAACTGGCGCATGCCACCCGACATTTGACCCGTGTGTACTAGGCTTAAGGCACCAAAGAAACTGCATGGTGGGGGGAGTGGGAGGGCTTATATATCTGGCTAAACAACAGTTTTATTTGCTAGTGCCTAATCTTCAGTAGCAGTAATAAAAACTCTTGTGTCTAAAGCCTCGTACACACGATGCGACGATCGTATGACCGAACAGCCCAAATCGTATGTTGGCTGTTGTATCTCGCATACTGACATGCACTAAGCGATCGTAAGACCAAGCCGAACGTAGTGACGTGTTACGAGCGTATAAAGAGGAAGTTCAGGTGCATGTAATTTGTGAATTAGGAACGAACGGACACTTCCGGGCGTTCCGGACTTCTGAGCATGCGTGTTTTGCACAGTACAACTTGTTGGACCAACTTCTCTGTACACACAGTACAACGGTCGCACCGCCGCTTGTTGATACTATCAAAGTTTTCTAGTCTGCTCATCCACCTCCTGTAGTACGACTGTTGTAATCGCAAGTACTAACGTTCGGATGATCGTACAACAATCGGTCGTACGACAGATTTCATACGATCGTCGCATCGTGTGTACTGCCAAAAGTAAAAACAGAAAAATCAGCACACGTGACATAACGTAAAGTCAGAAGGAAATGCCCTTTGCGCAGATTCATCTTATTTTAATAGCAATCCTTCTCAATCCTGACCACCCCACACCTCAGTTGTAATCTTCCAATGCAGTGGGGGATGCTACAAATTAGGCCGGCCATAGACTATTTGAAGCTCATCAGTTTCGAACCGTGTATGGACAGGCTAGGCTGAATACACGAAGTCGATCAAGCAACTTAAGTACAACCAGCCTGCTGGATTTACTTGCGATTGGATAAAGGATCTATAACAGGGGAGCTGACAGATTGATAGCTCTGCCCCCTCCTTTCAGAGATACATTTTCATGTATAAAAGCTGTGGTATGGCTTCTACAAATGGAACAGCTAGGCTGAAAGGGAGGGTATAGTCAGGCTCTCTTTATGAAAGGCTGTTAGCTGTACTAACCACTGCAACACTGAAAGAGAATAGTGGAGGAGGATTACTAATAAAGAACAGGTATCAGCAGAAGGGACACATTCTACTGTAATGTGCCTTGTGCCAGTTTATCTGTTTTTGCTCTCGGCTGCACTTCGGCTTTAACCCTGTGTCCCCCAAAGAATAACATTTTTTCTACTAGTCTGAACTATCTAGAACTCGTTCCTGAGAAAGTCTAGGTCACAATTTTTCAGCTCTTACTATTCTATAGTAATGGGTTCTCAACTGTTTGAGTAGTAAAAATGTGGAACTCCCTCCCTCAGAAAGCGGTACTAGCCGAGAGTGTCAACAGCTTTAAAAAAAAACTTTTAGAGGTCTTCCTCGGGAAGCAAAATTTCTAGGGCTCTGGGAATTGTTAGTGCCGGTTAACACAGGGGCGATCCGACTTCAGACACAAATTTGTAGGCGATTTTAACGCGACTCCAGCGCAACTTACAACACGACTTAAAGCTACCTGCATGTCAGGCGATCAGAGAATAAGCACTTCTGACATCATTCCTTTTCCTGTTCTCTTCCGGGTTCCCTGTGTCCTCTGACCCCTTCTGTGATCCTGTGTGTTGGAAATGTTCTCTTTGCACTAATGACAGATGTCATAATAGCCGGTCTGGCAGTATTGATGGAAGAGAGGAAGCGGAGGATGAGGATAAAAAGTCACTACTGGATCCATCCAATCATATCTAATAGAGATAGCAGAGGCCAGATTTGGGCCACATATGACAATTTGCGTGCTTAGGACGACAAGTTTTTGAAAATTGTACCCGGACGTCCCTGGCAAGGTAATTACATATGCCATATGTGAATATGCACATATGAACGCTAGCCTTTTCCACATATTTGTTATATTTGCTATACTTTAAACGATATTAGGGTTGATAGAGTAAGGTTATTGTTGGCGCAAAGGGGTTAATGTGTGCCTTAGGGTTAGAGTTGATAGACTTAAGGTTAGTGTTAGGGTTGACGCAAAGGGGTTAATGTGTGTGCAACTATCATTGGCTGATATTTCTTATTTTGAATACAGTAAATGACCTTATATATTAGTTTTTCAACTCTTTTGACAAACTGCTTGGTCTGGTTTCCATCCATCTTGAGAGACAGAACACCTACTCACCTACTGAAAAACTGATTGTCACACTAAGGTAAACTATATTTTTTTCAATACACAACTGTATGATTAAGTACACCTTTTGCAGACATGTAGGAGTTCTAGAGCATTATCATAAAATATAAAACAAATACTGCAGCTCCATATTGCTTTATATATATAAACTTGGTTACAATCCTGCAAATTGATTTTTTGTTCATAATTTCTGCAGCAGATTATGCACCATGCATATTTGCAGCATTCAATAGAACATATATTGCACAACGTAGCATAAACATCCAAAAAATAATGAAATGCAACAAAAATGGGTAAAGGAAATTTTTATGAAAGTTGTCAAAAACAAAGACAAATAACAAAATTCAATATAGTTTAAGCTATAATTGATCTGGTAAACCTGCGCTGGGATAAAAATAAGAGTAGGAAAAAAGACTGCTGCCTTCCAGAAACCCCTTTGAAACAAAAAAGGGGGGGGGGGGGTGAAGAAGAGAAAGCAGGAATGGCGCTGTCTAAGGTAAATCAGGTAAGTGTACTAATTCTGTGTTAAGAATGAATGATATATATATTGGATATAAATAAACTCATCAATTGTGTGTATAACTGGATCATAAAATAGTATATAAATGAATAAGTAAATAGGAAAAGGGACCCACCCACATGTGATAAATAAAACAAATACAATAATATCAATTAAATCATCAGATTGTGTAAAGTCCGTAAAAATCCGTAAGTAAAGTCCGTAAAAAGTCCGTAAAAATTATATACCAAATAAATACAGTGATTAGATGTTCAACAGTGATAGCAGGTGAAGATCAATAAATAAAACAAATACAATAATATAAATTAAATCATCAGATTGTGTAAAGTCCGTAAAAATCCGTAAGTAAAGTCCGTAAAAATTATATACCAAATAAATATAGTGATTAGATGTTCAACAGTGTCAGCAGGTGAAGATCATTCTAACTAGGTATTGCAAATAAGAAAAAATGTGAAAATATGAAAAAATATATATACACCACTTTACGGTCCGTAAGTGTCCGTAAATAATTGTTCGTTAGTGTCCGTGAAGAAAGAATGTAATAGAAAGTTCAGGGGTGAATGGTGTATGTGTATATTGCCAGGTGCAAAAAAGGGAAAAAAAGAAAAAACTCCAAAAAATGTTGTTTATATCCGCAAATAGCCGTAAGAAATATCCGTGAATGTCCGTAAAGAATATTAGAAAGGTATTTCTATGCCAAAAAGAACCAGAAAACAACGACAAGAAATGGGACGTATTTGATGAATTATCCAGTCAAAGAAGAGGGTTGCAATAGTCATATAGATATGGGGATCAACTCAGAAAAAGTGACTTTTGTGCTCCTCCGGACGTAATCATGTGACATCTGCTGGTGCTCCCCCGCATGTATCCCCACTTACCAGATACTCCACACCCCTACAGGGGTAGCCCGCCTGTGGTAAAGGGGTCTTTTGGTCCTCCTTCCTGGATTCCGGGATCCACACGCTTGAGGCTTCTGGGAGTGTTTCCCCGCAAAAGATCCTCTCTGCTGATCGGTTCCTCCAGTTATGAAAGCGGCTCCATATGTTCAAAAAAAGGGGGTTCCAAAAATAGTGTAATACGTCTAGATATGTTTATTTTGCAATAGCAGTAAAAAGCAGTTAAAAACGATTGCAATCCAATTCCAATGTAAAAAGATAGAGTGGGCAGTGGATTCCCACTTGAGAAAGGTATGTATCCTCTTCCTCCTACCCGCTCTGCGTTCCACCTCGTGGAACCACTACACCGGAAGTGACGCAATTACGCTCGGCCACATCTTACGCGTTTCGTCATAGGACGTCATCTGAGGCAGTGGCCATCTTTGTCCAGCTCTGCCTTAAGTACACTCATTGAGTTGAAAGCGAGGCTGGACATCCATTTTAATTACTTTACTTGTAAAAGATACTATTGATGAACTGGCGGGTAAAAGCTTGTGTAATTTTGTAGGCAGAGGCATTTTAAAAGGTGCAAGATACAAAATATATTGGGTAAAATGAAAAAATGGTAGTAATATCCTGATACGAAAAATAATGTATATATAGAAGAATTCTGAAGATATGCGTACATGATTGTGAGGAAAAAAGGTCCGGTGTGTCCCTAGTGGTCACCTAGGTAATTGCATATGTAATAGAAAGAGGATTCATCCTAGTAATTAACTCAAATTATTTCAAAGGGGTTTCTGGAAGGCAGCAGTCTTTCTTCCTACTCTATTATTTTTATCCCAGCGCAGGTTTACCAGATCATTTATTGCCATTAGGTCACTCCCTTGGGGGTCACTACAACCTGCTGCTATGGATATCTTCGGATATATGAGCAATAGAAATATTAATACTGACGATATTTTTAACCAAGAGCAGGTCAATAAAAATCATGACCTAACCAGCCTCTTTAAACAACTCCGACACACCATGGAGAAACAGTTGAGACTATGGTGGGATATCACCACTTTAGAGACCTACGTTAGGGAGAGAATCACCCCCAGAAGACTTAGATGGGACCTTAACCCCAATGATGATGTGACGGATCCAGCCTTGATGGAGGACTGGTATTCCTTATTTAATAAATGCGAGATGGAACTCCTTACTAGCATCATTAAAAGAAGACAGTTTAAGATTAGGAAAGTGGAATCTCAAATTAACGAACTCAGAGGACTTATAATGCCCTTTGCGAACCACAAGGACTATAAAGATAAGGATAAGGAGCTACAGGAAATGATTGCCAGATATGACAACAACATACAAAAGAAAAAACAGAAAAAATATAAAAGGGATGTCCTAGATTACACAAACAAAAAAGTCTACAAATGGCAAGCAGATATACAACCTCATTTAGATGAAGGATCAGAGACCTCCACAGAGGAGGACTCATTGGAAGAAATGGAGGAGAGAGGATATGAAGGGGACCCGCAAACCCCAATAGTGAGAACACTGTACACACCCAGACCCGTTCAGAGGGGTAATTTTAGACCCCCTAATAGAGGATTCAGACATGAAGCAGATAGGAGAGAGGGAACCCAGGACTCCGGGCTTCAGAGTTCCCACACATAATAGATATTCTCCTTTGCGACACTGGGAATCATCTTACTATCCCAGAGAACATGAAAGAGAGAAGGTTCGGAGATGACTACTATGGAAGTTTTTTTCAGGGGAGAACGAGAGAGAGACCCCCGGGGCAATGGAGAGGTTATGGACCCCCCCAGACCCATGGAACGGAGAGGGTTTCATACACCACAGGGAGCCAACCGAGAATATCGAGGACCATGGAGACAACCCTGGATGAATACATGGAACAGAGAGAGGAATCAAGGCCCATATGGAAGAGGGAGCACAGGACCCACACTAGAACAGAGGAACCAGATGAGTGTAGACAGACATCAGCGGGAATCATACATGGAAGAAAATGGAAGAAGAAACTACGAACAAGAGGCACACGAGGAGGTAGGAAGAAAAAGAAGGAGGCAAAACTAGGAGAAGGAATATTTAACTTGAGTGATGTTACTTTCAATAACAAGGAGCTGAAAATTTTAGATCTGGGTCTCAAATACGCTCCAGCAAAGAATGTTAACGACTTTGAAGTGTACGTGGATTTACAAAAATTTGTGAGGAAACTGAATCTTAAGAAATATTTTGCACTGAATAAAATAAAGACAACTGATGAAGAGACAGAGTTTGTCCACACAGATTTGAGAAATAATTCAACTTTCAATCCCAAGGTCCCAGGGAACGAGTGCATAGGAGCATTTAAAAAGATGGTGGAGGGGGAGATCAGAGCATTTCAAAAAGAGGGTAAAAAGAAACAAAGAAAGGGGAATATTTGGAAAACCATTAAAGAATTGGGCGATAAGAAGGATGTGGTCATCAGGCCGGCCGACAAGGGAGGAGGCCTAGTGATTCTGAACAAAAGAGATTATGAAAAGGAAATGGAGAATCTTTTGGGAGTTGACAACACTTATAGAAAACTAAAAAAGAACCCTAGGAAAGACTTGGAGAAAAAACTCAAGGCATATATTAAGAAAGGGAAAACTTCTGGTATTTTAAGCAAAAAGGAAGCAAAATACCTACAACCAGAAGTGGTGAAAACGCCTGTTATGTACTACCTTCCCAAGATCCACAAGGATGCGACGAAACCACCAGGGAGACCCATCATAAGTGGGATAAATTCACTGTTTAGCAGATTAGGAGAATATCTAGATCAATTTTTGAAACCGCTAGTAAAGGAAGGAAAATCATACCTGAAGGATAGTACACAATTAATCTTGGAGCTTGAGAATCTGGAAAGAGTGGAGAACTGTATCTTGGCCACGGTTGACGTGAACTCCCTCTACACAAATATTATACAGAAGGATGGATTAAAGGGGGTGGAGAGAGCACTGCATAAGGACTCAAAACTTAAGCAAAAACAGATTGAGTTTATCCTAGAGGGCCTACAACTGGCTATGGGCAACAACTACTTTTGGCACGACCAACACTATTATATGCAAGAGAAGGGCGTAGCCATGGGGGCTAAATATGCCCCATCCGTAGCCAATCTTTTTATGGATATGGGGGAGGAGCAATACATTTACAACAAAAGAAGACCCCCAATTAAGATTTTATCGTAGATACATTGATGACATCATCATTTTATGGGAGGGCAACAGCGAGTCATTGCAGCAATTTTTAGAAGAAATGAACACTAACATTTTTAACATCAAATTTACTGGAGAAAGTAGTTTTGAGAAGATTAACTACCTGGATCTACATATATACAAATCAGGAGACAAACTTCAGACAAAGACCTATTTCAAGACAACTGACAGGAATGGCTACATCCCCATTTCAAGTTGCCATCATCCGAAATGGAAGAGGAATATCCCCAAGGGACAACTATTAAGAATCCGTAGAAATTGCCATGATCTGAAGGATTTTGAAGAACAAGCGCAAATATTAATTAAAAGATTTGAACAGAAAGGATACCAAAGAAATGAACTTCTTCACATCAAAGAAAACGTTGAGAGAATGAATAGAAGGGAGATACTGGAAGGAAATACTAACAGAGTAAAGGACACAAAAAGAGGAGATCTATCTTTCATTACAGGTTATAATGAACAATATAGAAGTGTCGAGAAGATAATAAGGAAATACTGGCCCATTCTGAAAACTGACCGGGTCTTGGCCAAAATACTCCCAAATAAACCTCGTTTTATATATAGGAGGGCCCGTAATCTGAGAGATTGCCTGGTACGGAATGTGGTCAATCCACCAACAGAAATAAAATGTATGAATTATGGCAGACCTGAAAGGATTCTACCGATGCCAAAAATGCCTGCCATGTAGAACAAGTAAACATGAACCAAGGAAAAAGGAGAAATTTAGGTCTAAGGTGACCAGGAAAGAATATGAGATCAAGGAATTGATCACCTGTAGTAGTACACATGTCACCTACGTGGTGGAATGCCCCTGCCATCTCCAATATGTAGGAAGGACCACTAGACCACTACATGTTAGGATAGCAGAACATATACGTAATATAAAGAAAGGGTTCCCAAAACACAACTTATCTAGGCACTTTGATGAATACCACCAACGGGACCCTAGTAAATTAATTTTCTATGGCATAGACAGAATTAAGAACGATTGGAGAGGGGGCAACAAAAGAATAAAAGTATCACAAAACGAAACACGGTGGATCTACTTATTAGACACTTTACGACCCAAAGGACTGAATGTGGACATAGACATGAACTGTTTTATCTCCAATTTTTAACGGTCCAATTAACCCATTAGCAGATTTCATACTCCATTGGTCGTTTTACATATATAATTTTTATATACATTTTTTATACAGATTTCTCTTAATACTATTGGGTATCAATATTGTTATTTTTATTCTCCCACTATCCATTATTCATATTCACTCACTTTGTATTCCATTTTATTCACTAATAATGTTGCTGCAAATTTTAATTTCACTATTGTCCATTTTTAAATGATGTCATTTACAGTATTTATATGTTGATTATATCCATATAGATTTTACATCTTACATTTACCATTATTATTATCTATTTATCCATTTAGTATGCTCCTCCAACTATATCCATCTACATTTATTATTATTACCATCTTTTTATTCTATATATTTATTCTATATAATTTTTTACGTATATGTCCATTTTTAAATGATGCCATTTACAGTATTTATATGTTGATTATATCCATATAGATTTTACATCCTACATCTACCATTATTATTATCCATTTAGTATGCTCCTCCAACTATATCCATCTACATTTATTATTATTACCATCTTTTTATTCTATATATTTATTCTATATAATCTTTTACGTTGGTGTATGCAAACACATCCTAGCGATAAAAAAGTCCCTTTTAAATGTTACCGTTTATTCTCCTTTCTCCTCCTTTCCACGACCAGACACACTTTTTTATAACTCCCATTCATATACGGGTTCTCCCATTTTTAAACTGAATATACACTATATATTATTTATGTTTTATTATGTAATCTTTTATGTATAGAGCCGGTTGTTTTTACATTTATAATAATCGGCCATGTATTTCTGTTTTTATATTTATCAAGATGCTAGTTAATTACTAGGATGAATCCTCTTTCTATTACATATGCAATTACCTAGGTGACCACTAGGGACACACCGGACCTTTTTTCCTCACAATCATGTACGCATATCTTCAGAATTCTTCTATATATACATTATTTTTCGTATCAGGATATTACTACCATTTTTTCATTTTACCCAATATATTTTGTATCTTGCACCTTTTAAAATGCCTCTGCCTACAAAATTACACAAGCTTTTACCCGCCAGTTCATCAATAGTATCTTTTACAAGTAAAGTAATTAAAATGGATGTCCAGCCTCGCTTTCAACTCAATGAGTGTACTTAAGGCAGAGGTGGACAAAGATGGCCACTGCCTCAGATGACGTCCTATGATGAAACGCGTAAGGCGTGGCCGAGCGTAATTGTGTCACTTCCGGTGTAGTGGTTCCACGAGGTGGAACGCAGAGCGGGTAGGAGGAAGAGGATACATACCTTTCTCAAGTGGGAATCCACTGCCCACTCTATCTTTTTACATTGGAATTGGATTGCAATCGTTTTTAACTACTTTTTACTGCTATTGCAAAATAAACATATCTAGACGTATTACACTATTTTTGGAACCCCCTTTTTTTGAACATATGGAGCCGCTTTCATAACTGGAGGAACCGATCAGCAGAGAGGATCTTTTGCGGGGAAACATTCCCAGAAGCCTCAAGCGTGTGGATCCCGGAATCCAGGAAGGAAGACCAAAAGACCCCTTTACCACAGGCGGGCTACCCCTGTAGGGGTGTGGAGTATCTGGTAAGTGGGGATACATGCGGGGGAGCACCAGCAGATGTCACATGATTACGTCCGGAGGAGCACAAAAGTCACTTTTTCTGAGTTGATCCCCATATCTATATGACTATTGCAACCCTCTTCTTTGACCGGATAATTCATCAAATACGTCCCATTTCTTGTCGTTGTTTTCTGGTTCTTTTTGGCATAGAAATACCTTTCTAATATTCTTTACGGACATTCACGGATATTTCTTACGGCTATTTGCGGATATAAACAACATTTTTTGGAGTTTTTTCTTTTTTTCCCTTTTTTGCACCTGGCAATATACACATACACCATTCACCCCTGAACTTTCTATTACATTCTTTCTTCACGGACACTAACGGACAATTATTTACGGACACTTACGGACCGTAAAGTGGTGTATATAGATTTTTTCATATTTTCACATTTTTTCTTATTTGCAATACCTAGTTAGAATGATCTTCACCTGCTGACACTGTTGAACATCTAATCACTATATTTATTTGGTATATAATTTTTACGGACTTTTTACGGACTTTACTTACGGATTTTTACGGACTTTACACAATCTGATGATTTAATTTATATTATTGTATTTGTTTTATTGATTGATCTTCACCTGCTATCACTGTTGAACATCTAATCACTGTATTTATTTGGTATATAATTTTTACGGACTTTTTACGGACTTTATTTACGGATTTTTACGGACTTTACACAATCTGATGATTTAATTGATATTATTGTATTTGTTTTATTTATCACATGTGGGTGGGTCCCTTTTCCTATTTACTTATTCATTTATATACTATTTTATGATCCAGTTATACACACAATTGATGAGTTTATTTATATCCAATATATATATCATTCATTCTTAACACAGAATTAGTACACTTACCTGATTTACCTTAGACAGCGCCATTCCTGCTTTCTCTTCTTTAAGCTATAATTGCTCATAGACAGGATTGAAATCTGAGAGTGGTGTTCCACTGCTGGTGGAAGGCATTGGGGACTGGCTGGCTATGAAAATAGATGACTGCTGGTAGCTCGTAGTTTGTCCTGGGGCACCGATGGTGGAGAAAATTGGGGATGGAGATGGATATGGGATTGGGGGATGTGATGGGTTCAGAACAATCCTATACTCATCCGAGATAGGCGGAAGCTAGGGGGATAGTAGGTGTGGGTTCTGGGTGGTGGAGGGGTTGGATATGGAAAATATGGGCAGGATGCTGGTGGTGGGCCAAAACTAGGCGTGGTGGCGGTTGATGCCTCATCGACCGTGTTGGATTCTAGAAGGTCCAACACCGCCTTCCTCAGGTTGTGCTTTCGCTCTGGCCTCATCTTTTTGAATAACCCTGCCACCAGCATCCCAAAAGCATTGTAGTGGGACTCAAGGTTGTCCAATTTTTTATTCAGGCATTCCACCAGCTCGGCAAAGCGCTCCATATTCTGACTGCTCCTCCCTCTTGCTGGTCTGCTAACACGACCACGGGGAACCCTTCTGGGGCCTGCTGGTTCCTCTGTATAGGTGGATCAGGATTTATGCTCTACTGAGATTGGGGTATCTCCACTAAACCCTGCTGCTGCGATCCTTGACAGGTTGGCTCCTCAGATCCCGCCTGTCCTTCCTCTCTGTCCTCCCAACTGGATTGTGTTCTGCAATCACAACATAATACCCTTTAGCACACCCTTCTTTATCTAACTGTATAGTAGCAATTTAGTAATGTGACAGATGTTATCTCACTCTCTCAAATCCATAAATGGTCTCAGGAATTACAGATCGCCGGCATGCACATAGGGTACCGCCCTTTTGGCTCCAGAACCACTTCTCACTTCACTGATTTTTTTGAGGTAGCGCTTGACGCAAACCCTCAAGCCCTGCCCATTTTGCCTGTATTAGGCATAGTGCAAAACATAATCAACTATGTTGTCAGGGAATCCCTGTAAGCCATTTGTCCACTAGAGGCGCGCACAGGGATTCACAGACGGGCACATCAGAATGGGCATGCGTCCGAGAACGAGCGCACGCACGAGACATCGTGGCGCCAGTCGGGCTATTTAAGGAGGATTCTGACATTACCTCAATGCTAACTGGTCTTCAGCTGTTCCTGAGCCTCACATATCCTGTGAAATATACCTGCTACTGACTACCATGGCTTGTCTCTGACTATGTCCTTGTTTTGCTGATTCGGCACCTCATACCTGCAAGTTGATGACCTTGGCTTTCCCACTACCATGCTTCTGACTGCTGTTCCAGTACTTCGCTGCCCGCATGTTGACGACCCTGGCTAACCTACAACTCTGCTCCTGCCTGCTGTCTATAGTTACCCGCCTTGTTCGAGTGCTTGCCAAGCTGACCGCATATGCCTTACTGCAACTAGCTGGAAGTTCTTGCCTTGATCCGGTCAGAAGCTTGGTTCCAGTACAAGTGTCAGCCCTACAGATTGTATAATATAAAAAACTGCGCTAACCCTAATAAATGAATCCCTGTGTACACAGCTGCAACAATAAAGTGTGATCTCTACACCTCAATAACAAATGAAAACAAAACAAAGCTGCGCTTGTGTGGGGATACAAAAAGAATGTGTAGAATGACAGGTGTCAATACTAAACAAATGTATGAAAAAAGTAGATAATCAAAGTGAATTAACTCAAAAACACAACATACATGAATGGTGTGTAAAGATGGCAAGTGTCAATATCGGCACAGATATAAATGATCAGGTGAGTGCTCAAAATAAATCAAATCTTTAAACACAACACACAGTCCACTAGCTAGATCCTCCTAAAGGGTGTGTTTACATGCACTTCATGTGTCCAACAGTGAACAAGACCTCCACCACGATAAGATGTGCCCTTACCGGAACTCTGTGACCTCTTATGACAGGAGGTCAAACGCGCATGTGTGGATTAAGCCTCCACTCGGCCAATTG
>BLSH010149220.1:341454-353745 GCA_018402905.1 Glandirana rugosa
TCTCCAGCTCGACGTAAGAAACCTACACCACTCCCGAAACGCCCATATAAATTCAAGATGTCGAAGAAAATCCTTCAGACTAAGAAATAAAAACGACTGTCTTCCCAGCGCGTTTCCAAACCGCCGGAGCAGCCGATGGTATAGTGCAACCTATGCCTCCTGGCACTGAGTACGTATACTCTAAGCCCCATTCCAAGGGGGCAAAGGTCAGTGCCGAGTAAGGTGGTCCCGTCAATCATGAAGGACCCGTAAATCTGTGGTTCGAAGCCACAGGGTCCACACGTTCCGTCGATGAACCCGGAGTCACGTGTGCAAATGATTCAAAATGTTCCAACTACAAAATCGTAGGAGCCTACGACGAAAACCGGCGTTTCATAATGTTCACCGTCAAATCCGCGCCAATCGCGGCGGACTCTCCCGCAGAAAGACAACCCATGTAAACAATACCAAAAACGGGAATCAGACTTCCTAAAAGAAGCTGTAGAACTTAAATATACCCGCAAAGCCCTCACCACATCCAAAGAATGCAGCTCGACCTCTTTAGGATGTGACGGGTGCGGACATAATGACGGAAGAACAATATCCTCATTTAAATGAATGAAGAAACCACCTTCGGAAGAAATGAAGGTGAAGGCCGCAGAACTGCCTTGTCCTTATGGAGAACCAAGTAGGGTGACCTGCAGGACAAAGCTGCCAGCTCTGACACCCGCCTGGCGGATGTGATAGCCACCAGAAAAGCCACCTTCTGCGACAACAAGCGTAAGGAAATGTCCCTGATCTTTTCATATGGCGGTTTCTGTAACACAGAAAGCACCAAATTCAAATCCCACGGTGCCAAGGGCGACCGTATCCGAGGGGCGACATGACGTACTCCCTGTACAAATGTACGGATCAATGAGTGAGACGCCAATGGTCGTTGAAAAAGAACCGCCAGGGCCGAAATCTGCCCTTTAAGCGTACTTAACGACAGGTTCTTGTCCAGTCCTTGCTGCAAAAATGACAGCACTCTGGATACTCTATAAGAGCGGGGATTTCCATCCTCCCGCCTCGCACCAGGTAATATAGGCCTTCCAGGTCCTATGATAGATCTTGCGTGAGGTGCTCTTACGTGCTTTCACCATAGTAGGGATTACGGAGTCTGAGACACCCCTATCCCTCAATAGCCAAGCCGTCAAAGCCAGCGAGGGTAAAGCAGGGTGCAAGATGGGCCCCTGAGACAGCAGGTCCTCGCGAAGTGGAATACGCCATGTGACATCTGTCACCATCCGTACTATATCGGCGTACCACGGACGCCGCGGCCAATCCGGAGCTACCGGGATTGTCGTGATTCCCTCTGCTTCTATCCTGCGCAAAACGCGCGGTAGAATCTTCAGAGGAGGAAAGATGTACAGTAGCCGATACCGACCCCAGGGCGTTACCAGTGCGTCTGAGGCAACCGCCAACAGATCCCTTGTTCTGCACACAAAGGCCTGTACCTTGTGATTGTACCTGGAGGCCATCAGGTCCACTTCTGGGGTGCCCCATTTGCAGCAAATCTGGTGGAACACCTCTGGATGTAGGGACCACTCCCCCTGATCCAGAGTCTGGCGGCTGAGAAAATCCACCTGCCAATTTTCCACGCCCGGGATGTAGATTGCAGAGAGAGCTGGCACGTGAAGCTCTGCCCACCGAAGGATCAGAGCCGCCTCCACGGCTGCTGCTGCGCTTCTTGTTCCGCCCTGATGGTTCACATACGCCACCGCTGTGGTATTGTCCGACTGGACCCGAACAGGGCGGCCTCGCAGCCTTTCTGTCCAATGAGACAGGCAAAGCCTGATCGCTCTCAGTTCCAGTACATTTATCTGAAGACGAGCTTCCCGTACTGACCAATGACCCTGGACGGAGGATTGTCCCAGGACTCCTCCCCACCCTGACAGGCTGGCATCCGTTGTCACTATTGACCAATTGAGGGGAGGAAAACTCCTCCCCAACCTTATGGCCGGAGACCGAATCCACCAAATCAGAGACCCTCGAGCCTGCTGATCCAACCTGATCCGTCTGTCTAGGGATAGGGGAGACTTGTCCCCCTGAGACAGAATTGTCCTCTGTAGGAGTCGGATATGACTCTGGGCGTAAGGCGCCACTTCGAACGTCGACACCATGAGACCCAATACTCGCATACAGAACCGTAAGGAGAACCACTGGCGTGACAACAGGGTTCGCACTGCTGTCTGAAGAGTCAATAGCTTGCCTGGTGTTAGAAACACCCTTGCTTGTACCGTGTCCAGAATCAGACCCAGGTACTCCAGCCTGCAAGTCGGAGTCAATGATGACTTTTGTAGGTTGATCAGCCAACCGAACTCCTCTAACGTGGCTACCGTGATTGTCATGTTCTCCTCCAGAGCTGTAGCCGACTCTGCCCTCAGCAGTAAATCGTTGAGGTACGCTACCACCGCGATACCTCTGTCTCAGTAACGCCATCATCGGGGCCACCACCTTGGTGAACACCCGGGGAGACTAGGCCAACCCAAAGGGAAGTGCCACAAACTGGTAATGCAGATCCCCCACTGCGAAACGCAGAAAACGCTGATGACTGAGACAAATTGGAACGTGGAGATATGCGTCACTGATATCCAAGGATGCCAGAAATTCTCCTTGGCGTAGGGCGACCACGACCGAGCGGATGGATTCCATCCTGAACCTCTTCGTCTCCACGAAGCGATTCAATGCTCTTAGGTCCACAAAAAGGTTTGAATAAAATCTGTGAAATCTCTCCATCCTGGGTACCGGTATGATCACCCCCTGTTCGGCGAGAGCTCGGACAGCGCCTAGAAGTGCCTGGTGGCGTTCCTGCGTGAGCCTCAGGTTTGAGGGGAAGAATCTTTCTGGGGGCAAAGAGCTGAATTCTATCCTGTACCCGGAAGACACCACCTCCAGGACCCACCGATCGGTGATGCGGGCAGCCCATCTGTCTGCGAACCCCAGTAATCGGCCCCCCACCCGTGAAGTGGGTGGGGGCGACCCATCATGCGGAGGCGGGTTTATCCTTCGCTTTTTCGGACTTATGCTGCCAGGGCCTTTTACTGTGCCCTGCGAAACCCTTTCTGGTCTTGCAGCTTTTCCCTGCTGAGCCGGATGCCCGAAAAAACTTCTTCTGACCTGACGCGACAGGCCCCTGTCTGCGCCGCAGCTCATGGCGTTTAGGCTCCGGGAGAAAAGTACTTTTACCTCCCGTGAAATCCTTAATGATTTCATCCAACCGTGGGCCAAACAGACGCTCTCCCTGAAAGGGAAGGTCTGCCAGTGCCTTCTTTGAAGCCTGATCGCCCGACCAAGCTCTGAGCCATAGCACCCGTCTGATAACAATTGAAAAAACAGACATTTTTGACAATATAGGAAGAAGGTCCAAAGCAGCATGACATATGTAGTGGAGCCCTTCTTCCAAATGTTGTGCCCGCTGTACCTCAGCCTGCGCACAATCACAAGTCAAATTAGTGCATAGAGCAGTAGCCTGCACCCGCAGCGACTGTGCCGCCATTGCAGTTGCTAGCGCCGGCCGCATGGCTGACCCAGCCAACAAGAACAGTGCTTTGGACACTGTCTCTTTGCGGCGATCGGCCGCGTCCTTAAAGGAAGGCGACCCTTCCAAGGGAATGGTGGTTGCTTTATTCACCCGTGCCACGGCAGGGTCCACCACTGGGGAGGCCCATCTCTTAGTAAAGCTCTCCTCAAAGGGGTAGCGCACTGCAAAGCTCTTAGGCAAAGCAAAGGAACTTGGTGGCCTACGCCACTCCTTAAACACCGCCTGCTCAAATACTTGGTCATAAGGGTAAGCCCTAGGGGCCCTAGGCGGTTTAAGTGGGCCGCAAACATAAGCGGACTCATGCGACTCCCCAGCTGGATCAAGACGCATAGATTTGCGGATATCAGTGATCAGTGCTTCCACTATCGCCTTATCACGCGAAGACAGAGTTTCTTGACTCTCCTCATGCTCTGAGGGTGGTTCACCCTCTGAAAGATCCACAGGTGTGACCATTGAAGCGCTTTCCAGATTTGAATCCTCCCCGGAGGAAAGAGGGGGGGTGGGTGTTTTTGAGGAACCCTTGGAACTGGTACCTCCGCCCTGGGAAAGAACTCCCCAAACACCGCCCTCAGCTGTTCCAAAGACACTAGCGTTTCTGGGGTGGATTGTAGATCCGCAGGTACTCCTGCCATAGTACTGCCAGCCTCTGACATTACAGGCTTCCGGCACCCCCACTGTGTAACCACCACCTCTACTCCACCAATCAACCAGGGAGACCCAGGAGGATTGCCCACACCGCTACCAGCACCCAGGAAGGGCCAGCTATACTTGCTGTTTAGATGCCTCAGCACTCCGACCGGTAGAGCAATGCCCACCAACTACTGCATGCCAGGAGCCTGCTGCTGTGTGTCAGCCACGCTGTACAAGCAAAAACCGGAAGCCCACTTCCGTGTTTAAACACTTCCTGTACCAGGGCTGCACTTCCTTGAGCTACCACTGGAGGCCGCCAGACCGCAGGCTGAGAACCGCATGGTTTCACAAACAATGGACGCTGCCATTACACCCACGCGGTCGGCCACGAACGAGCGGTGCTCTATCTTTCAATGGCAGTGCCCCGCCGAACACAGGGCTCCGGAAGGTCGGTGCAGAGTCGAACGGTCAGTGCGATAGTGCCGTACTGCGGCTGGGGGGAGTGGGAGGGGGGAGGGGGGGGACAGAGGCTTAACTTCACAAGGGTACTACCCAAAATGTCCCTCTACTGAGCCCCCACCGGCCGGCTTACCACCAGAGCTGCCCAGATGCCCACTCTCCACGCCCTAAGGCGGCAGAGGGGTCCACTCAGCAATCCTTGACGGGCACAGAGGTAGCCATCGGAGCAGACCTACCATCCCCTAGGGGAGGCATGCAGCTGGCCAGGCCCTTGGACAGGCGTACCAGTCACTGGGCTCTAGTGGGTTTTAGCCACTGGCCGCCCGCACGGAACGGGCGCTATGCGGTGGGCACCCCGAAGGGCGTTCGCATAGTGTCGGCCGGACTGGGGAAAGATTTGGAGTCGAGATATCCTCTATACCACCAGCCAGCTTCTTGCTAGCAGTCTTCATCAGATGAATCTTCAGGAGACCGCAGATCCCAAAGGGAACCAGGTCTACTCCTTGCACTAGGCAAATAAAAACTGATGTGCTGTACAGGGCAGGGGGGTTATATGCTGAGGTGAGGACGGCCCCCTGGGAGGGGCCAACCTACGCTTTTGTTTGTTTTTGCCTAGTCTACTCCTAGTAGGATGAGCATAACCCCATGTGTCATAAGAAGGCTGCGTCTGTCAGTGAACGGAAGAGAAATGTGCACGCCTTAACCATGTATATACTCACACCAAACTCACACTCTCCTCCATAACTGAGAAGAAAAAAAAAAGGGGGCGGGGGGAACTGCCCGCCCCCCCTTCACCTAGTATGTGAGTATGTGCTACTGTCCTGTGACCCACCCCAATTGCGAACCCCCCCATCCCTATCGCGTGAGGTGAATCTTCACTCTTCTCCTTCACACCCCGTGTGCTGCATGACCTACAGTGGGGCAAAAAAGTATTTAGTCAGCCACCAATTATGCAAGTTCTCCCACTTAAAAAGATGAGAGAGGCCTGTAATTTTCATCATAGGTACACTTCAACTATGAGAGACAGAATGAGAAAAAAAAAATCCAGAAAATCACATTGTCTGATTTTTAAAGAATTTATTTGCAAATTATGGTGGAAAATAAGTATTTGGTCAATAACAAAAGTTAATCTCAATACTTTGTCATATACCCTTTGTTGGCAATGACAGACAGAGGTCAAACGTTTTCTGTAAGTCTCCACAAGGTTTTTACACACTGTTGCTGGTAGTTTGGCCCATTCCTCCATGCAGATCTCCTCTAGAGCAGTGATGTTTTGGGGCTGTCGCTGGGCAACACAGATTTTCAACTCCCTCCAAAGATATTCTATGGGGTTGAGATCTGGAGACTGGGTAGGCCACTCCAGGACCTTGAAATGCTTCTTACGAAGCCACTCCTTTGCCCGGGCGGTGTGTTTGGGATCATTGTCATGCTGAAAGACCCAGCCACGTTTCATCTTCAATGCCCTTGCTGATGGAAGGAGGTTTTTACTCAAAATCTCACGATACATGGCCCCATTCATTCTTTCCTTTACACGGATCAGTTGTCCTGGTCCCTTTGCAGAAAAACAGCCCCAAAGCATGATGTTTCCACCCCCATGCTTCACAGTAGGTATAGTGTTCTTAGGATGCAACCCAGCATTCTTTCTCCTGCAAAGTTGAGTTTTTACCAAAAAGTTCTATTTTGGTTTCATCTGACCATATGACATTCTCCCAATCCTCTTCTGGATCATCCAAAATGCTCTCTAGCAAACTTCAGACAGGCCCGTACATGTACTGGCTTAAGCAGTGTTGACACTTCCGGCACTGCAGGATTTGAGTCCCTGGCGGCGTAGTGTGTTACTGATGGTAGCCTTTGTTACTTTGGTCCCAAGCGCTCTGCAGGTCATTCACTAGGTCCCCCCGTGGTTCTGGGATTTTTGCTCACCGTTCTTGTGATCATTTTGACCCCACGGGGTGAGATCTTGCGTGGAGCCCCAGATCGAGGGAGATCAGTGGTCTTGTATGTCTTCCATTTTCTAATAATTGCTCCTACAGTTGATTTCTTCACACCAAGCTGCTTACCTATTGCATATTCAGTCTTCCCAGCCTGGCGCAGGTCTACAATTTTGTTTCTGGTGTCCTTTGACAGCTCTTTGGTCTTGGCCATAGTGGAGTTTGGAGTCTGTTTGAGGTTGTGGACAGGTGTCTTTAATACTGATAACGAGTTCAAACAGGTGCCATTAATACAGGAAACTAGTGGAGACTAAAGGAGCCTCTTAAAGAAGAAGTTACAGGTCTGTGAGAGCCAGAATTCTTGCTTTTTTGTAGATGACCAAATACTTTTCCACCATAATTCGCAAATAGATTCTTTAAAAATCAGACAATGTGATTTTCTGGATTTTTTTTTCTCATTCTGTCTCTCATAGTTGAAGTGTACCTATGATGAAAATTACAGGCCTCTCTCATCTTTTTAAGTGGGAGAACTTGCACAATTGGTGGCTGACTAAATACTTTTTTGCCCCACTGTATGTTCCGGTACTACAACTATTTTTACTCATTAATCAATCATAATATTCCCCTATATCCCCAACCCATATATTCCACCACATAATTCATGAGGAGAGGAGAAAAAAAAGGGGGGTATTAGGAGGGGTAAGGGGGGTAAGAGATTCCCCTCCTTACCTAGGGGGTATATCTACCCATTATAAAGTTTTATGCATCTTAGACTTAATTTCAAGGGCATACTGCTCCCAGATAGCCCATGTGTTTTTAAATTTCTCATGTTCATTTTTCACCCTGTGAATCCATCTTTCTGCCTCCATTAATCTATTAACCTCTCTCTTCCAGTCTGATTGAGCATATACTCTGTCTCCAAAACCTTGAAATTGGTGATTTGGCATTGTTTAACAGATGTGGAATAATACTTTTCTTATAAGCTTTAGTAGGAGTGGGTGTCCCGTGGAAAAGGAAATGTAAAGGGGAGAGTTCTAACAGTCTCTCTGTCATTTTCTCAATCCACGGGGCAATCCCCTCCCAGAATATTTTAATCCTAGGGCAGGACCACCATAAATGAAGATATGTGCCCTTTTGCTTACAACCTCTCCAACAACCATCCTCGTCTGTCAACTTCATCTGCTTCATCTTGGCCGGTTCGATACCATCTAGCTAGAAATTTATATGACATCTCTTGTGTCTGTGAGCTTATTGAAGTAACATGTGTGGAGTTGATCAATTTTCTAATTTCAAGCGGTGGGAATGTGTAGTTCAGTTCCCGCTCCAATTCTTTTAAATAATAATGGGTTGATACACCCTGGGCCCCGAGGATCAATTTATACATCTGAGATAGGGGGTGTCCTAGTTCCTCAGAGCTTGTACATAATGCCTCGAATGTAGTCAGTGTTTCTACTGATCTCACTCAAGGCCTTATTTTGTTGTAAAAATCTGCCATTTGGTAATATATCTCCAGGTCCCCAAGGGTATATCTCCCAATGTCTGTACCAGCTCTGTTAGAGTTCATAAGGATCCCTAAGGGGCATACCTGGCCCACATTGTATTCCCCTCTGCCCCCCATATCCCCAGAAATCCCCTTTCTTCTCCTGGTGGAAACCAGGGGAAACCTCCCAATGGGGGCAACGGAGATGTTTGTGGGGCAAATTTACCTGTCTTATTCAATCTATCCCATACCACCAAGGGGTTGCGTGATAACGGAGATGTCCACTCTGCAAGGCCTCTGGATTTTGCTGGGATCCAAGGGGCTCCTGCCAAGTTCCTCATAGCCATTGTTTACTCTAGGGCCACCCACCGTTTACATGAAGATTACTTACACCAGTCCAATATTCACACCAATGACATTGCCCTGTAATATAGTGCTACATCCGGGAGCCCTACTCCCCCCTGCCCCTTTACTCCTATGCAACAAATCATATGCGATTCTAGGGCGTTTATCTTTCCAAAAAAATGACAAATATCCTCATCTTTTTAAAGAAAATTGGAGGTAACACAATGGGCATCGCCTGTAATATGTACATTTTTGGTAGTATGATCATCTTAAGAGCATTCACTTGCCCAAACTATGTCAGTATCTGATCCCTCCAACCCTGAATATTCCCGGTTATATTATTTAACAAGGTATCGTAATTAAGTTCATATAATGTTTTAACATCTGAAGTAATATGTACTCCCAGATATGGCAAAGATTCAGCTCGCCAAATGAAGGGGAATGCTTGTTTTAAAAGATGTGTTTCCTTTGGGGGTACTTGTATGGGAAAGAGCAAGGATTTCCCAAAGTTAATTTTAAAGTTGGATAGGCCTCTAAATCTATTTACCTCTGACATCAATACAGGCAATGTTGTCCTGGGAGTTGAAAGATAGAACAGAAGGTCATCAGCATAAGCTGAGACCTTATGCTCCTCTGACCCAATTCTAATCCCTGCAATCTCCGAATTCCTCCAGACCTTGTTAAGAAAAGGTTCCAATGTCATCGCAAATATCAGGGGTGATAGAGGACACCCCTGCCTGGTCCCATTTCTTATACTAAAATTTTCTGATAATGTGCCGTTAGCCTTCACCTTTGCTTTAGTATCCACATATAGGGCCATAATCCAGCCCATCATGCGTTCTCCCAGACCCATCCCTCTTAGCACTTTGCTTATGAAGGTCCAATCCACCCTGTCAAATGCCTTTTCGGCGTCTATTGATAATATCACTCTTGAGGTCTTTTCTGGTCCAACTTGCGACCAGTGGAGGACATTAAGTGCTCTTACTGTGTTATCTCGAGCCTCATGACCTCTCATGAAGCCCGTTTGATCAGGGTGGATTAGTTTTACTATATGCTCCTGCAACCAAAGTGCTAAAATCTTGGCCAATAATTTAATATCGGAATTGAGAAGAGATGGGTCTGTAGTTGGTGCAATGTTGTGGATCTTTCCCTGGCTTTGGAAGAACCGTCACGTACGCCATCAGTTCTTCTGGGGGTAAAGGGTTAGAAGCTGTAATATAATTAAAGTGACCACACAGGGGATTTATCAATATTGACAAAAACATTTTATAATAAACATTTGTTAGGCCATCCGGCCCAGGACTTTTTTTTCCCATTGGGACAGCTAGAATTGTTTTACTTAATTCTTCTATGGTAATGGGCTGCTCTAGTTCCTCTCTTACTTCCTCAGATAATCTCGGCAGGATGTTATCTTTAAGGTACTCTTGAATCGTCTCTATCATGTTCTCCTTTTCCCTTTCACCCGGGGGTTGTAGGGATATTATAGAGGCCTGCATAAAAATGATGGAACTCTGCTGCTATTAATTTTGTGTCCGCTATCTCCTCATTGTTGACCAACAACTTATGAACAGGACGGGAGTCTTGCTGGTTTTTTAATTGTCTCACTAGCAAGCGACCACATTTATTTCCCGGTTTATAAAAACGATGTGCAAAATACTTACATTTCACTCCATTTTTCTGATCCAAGCACTTGGAGAGATCTTCTCTTAATATCTCCAGTTGCTGGGCTTCCACTACATTGGCCTGAACCTTATGTCTAATCTCTAGGCCATGTATTTTCTCCAATAGCTCAATTTCCTTCTGTTTCTCTTTTTTAATCTGAGAACCAAGCTATCAATTCCCCCTTATTACCACCTTGTATGCCTCCCAAATTACCTGTTTGGACACCTCCTCTGTTGTATTTATCTCAAAATATGCTGCCAACCTCTGTGACACCGCCTCCACCACCTGTTTATTATCCAAAAGAGATTAATTTAATCTCCACGTCCTCTCCCGTTGTACCGCATGGAGGGGGCGCAGGGACAATGTAATCGGGGAGTGATCAGAAATTGTGATGGACTCAATAGTAGAAGAGCATACGTTGCTCAGATAGTACTGATCCACCAACAAGTCCAGTCGCGAGTAAGTATTATGGGTTTTGGAGTAATCGCTATAGCCTTTTTCTTTATTATATAGCACCCTCCAACTATCCACCAGGTGTAGAGATCTTAAACGTTGTTTGATATATTTAATTGCTTTAAAGGATAACGGGGACCTACCTGATGAGGTATCTTCTACTCCAAGTAAAAGGTACATAACCCATGTGTCATGAATAGAGGCTGCGTCTGTCAATTAACGTAAGAGAAAAATGAACCGTTCAAAAGACTCATTATGCCACAAATAATATTCGTTGGGGTGTTTGCTTTCCAGAATGGGGTCATTTTGTGGGCAATTCCATTGTCCTGGTGCTCCAGGGCCTTCAAAAATGTGATAGGTCGTCATGACATTAGATGTGTAATTTATGTCCCTAGAATACCTGACGGCGCTCCCTGCACGTTGGGCCTCTGTATGTGGCCAGGCTGTGAAAAAGTCTCAGACATGTGATATTGCCATACTCAGGAGGAGTAGTAGAATGTGTTTTGGGGTGTAATTTGTGGTAAGCATATGCTGTGTGCGATAAATAACCTGTTACAATGACAATTTTGTGAAATAAAAACAAAAAACTTAATTTTGCAAAGAATTGTGGGAAAAAATTACAACTTCAAAAAATTCACCATGCCTATTACTAAATACCTTGGAATGCCTACTTTCCAAAAAGGGGTCATTTGGGGGGTATTTGTACTTTCCTGGCTTGTTAGGGTCTCAATAAATGAGATAGGCCTTCAGTATATCAGGTGTAATCAGGTGTGATCAATTTTCAATGATTGGCACCATAGCTTGTAGACTCTATAACTTACACAAGGACCAAATAATATACACTTATTTGGGTTATTTTTTACCAAAGATAGAAAGCAGTATACATGTTGGCCAAAATTTACAAAGAAAATTACTAATTTGCAAAATTGTAAGACAAAGAAAAAGGCATTTTTTCACAAAACTTTCAATCTTTTTTTTATTTATAGCACAAAAAATAAACCCCCCCTAGTGATTAAATACCACCAAAAGAAAGCTCTATTTGTGTGAAAAAAAGGACGCAAATTTCATATGGGTACAGTGTTGCATGACTAATGAGTAATTGTCATTCAAAGTGTGATAGCGCTGAAAGCTGAAAAATGGCCTGGACAGGAAGGGGGTTTTCGTGCCCAGTACTGATGTGGTTAATAGTTATATAAAATTTGAATTGTCGTGTTACACAATTGTCACAATATCGCAGTACCAGAACAAATACTTGATGGC
The DNA here is from genome assembly GCA_018402905.1 of Glandirana rugosa. Lineage (NCBI taxonomy): Eukaryota > Metazoa > Chordata > Amphibia > Anura > Ranidae > Glandirana > Glandirana rugosa. The sequence continues at coordinate 353,237 of BLSH010149220.1, forward strand.
TGGATGTAAAAGGACCCAAAAATAATTACCGTATATACTCGAGTATAAGCCGTCTCGAATATAAGCCGAGGCACCTAATTTTACCACAAAAACTGGGAAAAGTTATTGACCCGAGTAGAAGCCTAGGGTGGGAAATGCAGCAGCCAGAACACAGGGACAGGGAGCCAGAACACAGGGACAGGGAGCCAGGACACAGAGACTGTAGCCAGAACACAGGTATTGTAGCCAGGACACATGGATTCTATCCAGGACACAGAGACTGTAGCCAGAACACAGGTACTGTAGCCAGGACACATGGATTTTATCCAGGACACAGACTGTAGCCAGGACACATGGATTTTATCCAGGACACAGAGACTGTAGCCAGAACACAGGTATTGTAGCCAGGACACATTGATTTTATCCAGGACACAGAGACTGTAGCCAGAACACAGGTATTGTAGCCAGGACACATATGGACACAAGACCGATGTCAGAGACACAGGACCTATTTTAGGTACACAGGACCG
>BLSH010149220.1:363024-396783 GCA_018402905.1 Glandirana rugosa
AAGGGAGATCGCGAGCCTCGCCGGATAAAGCCATGACGTGCAAAGGACTTTCCCACACAGCCGGAGATCACAAAGTGTCGTCGGTAAAACTGACGTACGAGACGTAGATGTTGCAGTACCGAAATAGGCCGCTCCGAGCGCTAGAGGGAAAGCCCCATAGGCTGGGAATGTCCGCGGCTACGGCAAAATTGCAGCGGTCCGCCACAAAATGGCGGCTGGTCGCCGCATGGCGATCCAGATGAGAAGGCCGGTAAATCGCTGTGGTGCTGGGGGGGAGAAGGGGGGCGTGTGGCGGGGGGCAGGGAGCTATAGTCCCAACATGGCTAACCCGGGGCATCACAAGAACCCAGTTGCGGCAGTCGTCGGGCCCCCACATGCCCCTAGGAAGGGGGGCGCTCACTTACCCATCCGACGCCGCGGTAGCCGCTTAAGCAGACTTTGCGCCCTTGACGGCGGTATGCTGCAGGCCCAAGTCGCCCAGCCGAATCGCATCGGTAGAGGGGGACCAGCAGGGGGATTGCACCCACGAAACGGGCTGGATGCGGCGGGTCCCTAGTGGCGGGACTGGCTTCGCATCATGTTGGCCAGGTCGGGGAAAGTACAGAGCTCTAGGACTCTCTATGCCCCGACCGGCTTCTTGATAGAAGATTTCATCTTGATTGAAGTGAAAATATAAGAAAAAATAAAATAAAAAATGGTCACAATCAGACCGCAGTTCCCTATAGGGAAGCCAGGTCAACTCCTTGCGAACTAGGCATTGAAACTGAAGAGCTATACAGGAAGGGGGTTTGATGTAGGAAAGGAGGACAGCACCCAGGGGAGGGGCCAGCTGTTTCTTTTCCCTGCCTAGTTAACTCCTAGTAGTAACGGACATAAAACCCCACAAAGTCAATGAAGAGCTGTGTCTGTCAGTGAACGGAAGGAGAAAAATGTGCTGAAAAACTCGGCTTATACTCGAGTATATACGGTGAGCAAAAAATGTTTTGCTCAAAACAGCCAAAAAATATATGTAAATAAAGACAAACCATTTATGTAACAATATTTGAAAACATTGTATAGCCAAAAACAGCAAAGATATGCGCTTGTTGTTCCACTCTCTCTCTTCCCCACTAAAAAACAAATCTAACAAATTCCTGAGAGCAGAGTGTAGGAACAAGTATGTATAAGTGAGAGCTAACACAAATCACCGCACAAGGGTTAAATTAAACTAGAGCAGTCTCAAATGGTTGGGACAATCAAAACGATCTCCCTGGTTGTGGTTGTGTATGTGCAACCTGTGCCAACTATGTGAGGGATACTGCGGAGCCCATCTCTCTGCTGAATAGAACCCCAAAAGAAAGAGAACTAGCTTTTTTTTTTTTTTTTTTTTTTAAACCAAACTAAAGAAACTAAAGTGAACTGAATGAAAAGACCACTAAATCCACTACACAAACCACTGTGCTCCTCAAATCTTTATTTTATATATCAAGTATTAAGAGCTAAAAGAGGTAAGGTGCTTCCTAGTGAATTTAGATCGGAATCTTAAGAATAGAGACTGGAAAAAAATGCCAGTTAGATCATATGGAGTCTGAATTTAGATATAATAATAGCCCGCGCACAACCACACAGACCCGAGAACTCAGCACGGGGATGGTGGGAACCTCTCATAATGGGCACAGTAGGTGTACCCTGCATGTAGAGTTTAGAGGTAAGAAATGCCTGCTGGTTCCTCCCACCAGCTGTGATCTGCCTGCACTGCACAGAGAAGCACAGAGACCCAGTGATGATGTGACTCGCTCTAAAATAAAACACGCAGGTTATTTAAAAATGTTCGCCTGTGATAAGGGAACAGGGAGGAACAAGAGAAGGCAAACTATATAAGCACCTGCTGGTTCCTCCTGCCAGCCATGACCTGCCTGCACCGCATAGAGAAGCACAGAGACCCAGTGATGATGTAACACACTCTAAAATAAGGCACATGGGGTTCTATTCAGAAGGGAGATGGCTCCGCAATATCCCACACAGACTGCACATAAACATAACCAGGGAGATCATTTTGATCATCCTGACCATTTGAGACTGCTCTAGTCTAATTTAACCCTTGTGTGATTTGTGGTAGCTCTCACTTGTACGTAGTTGTTCCTACACTCTGCTCTCTTCCTCTTTTGTTAGATTTGTTTTTTAGTGGGGAAGAGAGGGAGCAGAACAAGCGGCACATATCTTTGCTGTTTTTGGCTATACAATGTTTTCAAATATTGTTACATAAATGATTTGTCTTTATTTACATATATTTTTGGCTGTTTGAGCAAGACATTTTTGTTTAATTCTTTTTGGGTTCTTTTACATCCAGTCATGCTATGCAGAGTCCAATTCTTTAAAGTTAAAGACACCATTATGCGTGCAGCAAGTATTCAGGACACCATCCTCTTCAATGACTCCCCTGTGATGCTCCTCCCGGATCTTTCACGCCAAACACTGACTATGAGGAAGGCCTTGAAACCGCTGACGCAACTGCTGCAGTCTTGCCATATTTTAGCCATCTTCTGCACCCTAGGTGATTTACCAGCATTTCTAAGTACACTGGAGCTCCCACAGGTTTCCCTGCCTGGCTGGCCCTTTCAACCGGCCACCTCTGGCCTGCCATTCCTGCCTAGATGGCAGACCCAGGGCCGTAAGAAGCGGTCAAGATCCTCATTGCATATAGACCCCAATGACTGAACAGGATTAGAGTTCCTCATGTTTTTTTTCTCTGTTAGAAACCGCTGTTCTTATTTTTATCTTTAGGAATGGCGTGATTTGTGCCCTAATGGAACCTTTTCTTTTTTTGCATAAGGGGTGTTCAAAACTCTGTTATTCACATTCCCTACCGCCCCTCCCCCACCGGCTGAACGGGGGGGTTGGAGCGATCCATGATTTTCTTCTCTCCCACTTAAGGCTCAATTTAACTGTTGATACTTTGTTATTTTTGGCGTCCCTTTTTACTTTTACCAGGGGTTGTCCATCTTTTCTATTTACAGACTCTCAGAACTGGAAGGTGTTATACCTCCCTTCATGTGTTCCTGGCTCCACATTAATCCTTATATATTATCCCTCCGCTCTATATAACACAGGACTTCATGGAATGCCCCGATTTTGGACTTTTCCTTCACTCCCAATAGACACCTTCCCCTATCCTATAGAATGCTGCTCATGTTTATTTGCAAGTTTGACCCATTTATTATTTGTCATATTACTACAGACTTTTGCCCTGCGGTGCAGGGACCCGGGAGCAGCTTCGTGCGACCTCCTCGGTACCCCTTTAGGATATTGTGGTGCCCTTAAGGCACTGCATATTCTGTTAAGATGTTTAACTTTGCCTTAGGTTTTATTATTGCAGATAATTTGGGGCCACCTAGTGGCCAACTTAACTAACTGGTTTTTACAATAAGAGCGGGTCTCAGTCCTCATTACTCCTACACAAAACTTTCTCTCTCTTTGGTTAATCTCAAGGACTCTGGAGACTGAGACTGAACTATGTTTTTTTGTCGCATATTTTCTCCTTTCTACAGCTCTTCTTTTTTCCCCTCTTTCTCTTCTCTGCATTTCCCTCCTCTCTTCCATGGCCTGCCAGACCAATTGATTTAACTTTTGAATTGACACTTCTACATTTTGTAATATACTCTGCCTCCCACTTTTACACCTATCATGGCACCCATATGCCCGATCAATCTAGCCCCTTTAACTGTAGGGGCTTTAACACGCCTGAGAAGAGGAGCCAGGTACTATAGCAATTTCAGAAATTGAGGTCTAGTATCTTGAGACTCACTTCTGAACAGGTTCCATCCTTTGCCTATGGAACAGATATTACCACAAATGGTTTCATAGTTCCAACCCTCTCAAAAACAAAAAGGGGTATCCATTGCCTTTCATAAAAACTTTAACTGGACTCCCTTATTGAGGATTGTGGGAGATTCATATTTCTTAAACTAAAATGAAATGTTTTCATCTACGCCCTCAACACTGACCAAGCAGACTTCCTCTCTTCCACTCTAACCAGATTATCTTCTTTCGGGGTCCCTGCCTCATTGTCGGGGGTGATTTTAATGTAGCCTTCTTGCAGTCTGTAGACACGTCAGCTGTTAAGTCCTCTGTTCCTACATCCGCATTGACCCGCATCAAATCCCTACTTTACACAGCATATCTAGTAGATATCTGGCGCATACAACACCCTGAGGAAAGGGACTATAGCTATTATTCAGTAACACAACTCCTACAGCAGGAATGATTACATTCTGATCTCCCAATCCTTACTAGACTCCCCTATACAGTCCTCCATAGGACACATGATATGGTCCAATCACGCCGCTATCCTCGGCGCGCCCACCTAGGTCCCGCGTGGGAGCATCCTGGAGACTTAAAGATAATCTCCTGCGAGACTCCATATGTGTAGCTGAGGTCTCTCAGGCGATTCGGAACTTTATAACTGACCACGTCTCGGACACCAACTCACCCCTCACACAGTGGGAAGCCCTGAAATGCGTGTTGCGAGGTGTTCTTAACCAACATGGTCCCCAACTGAAGAAAATTAGATCCATCGATATCCGCAAACATCTATCTCAAATTGCTGACTTAGAGTCCCGCCACCAACAAGACTTGGCCACGTCTACATTCGTCAAATTGTCTAACACCCGCCAAGACCTTCTTCAAATTTTAGACTCGCACTCTTTGATTGCCCGTGACAAGGCCCGCGACTACTTTTATTCGCTGGCTAATAAATGCGGTCAGCATTTGGTAAAAGCTCTTCACCCCAGGCCACCCCACTACTCTAGCCCATTCTTATCTTCCCCTAATCAGGACAAGATCCATCACACCAGCGGCATTGCTGCCTGCTTTCAACAGTACTATGCCAGACTTTATAATCTACCTCCCCCACCTCTCATACTCTTCCAATTCTCCCCACGTGGATGCCATGCAGGCCTGTATCAACGAGACAGCACTCCTTAACATAGACCCACAAGATTTGGAAGACTTAGACAGGCCCCTTTCTGAACCCAAAATTTTGGGGGCAATTAAGGGTTTAAAATTGGGAAAATGGCCTGGTCCGGATGGTTACTAGCCCAGGTTTTATAAAACCTTCACTCCTCTACTGGTTCCTTCCTGACCCGGGGGTTCAATTCAGTGGACGACTCCAATCTCCCCTCCAAAGGACTATTGTCTGCCCATATCTCCATTCTTCCGAAAACCGGCAAAGACACCTCTCAGTGCAGCAGTTACTGCCCGATTTCCCTGCTCAATACAGACCTTAAACGTTTCGCAAAAGTCCTGGCTGATCGTTTATCTCCTCTCTTGCCCAAGGCCATACATAGGGACCAGGTCGGCTTTGTCCCTGGCCGCGAGGATAGGGACAACACAACTAAGACGATACACCTAATATGATATTTCCAACACTACGGATTGAAGGCTTGCTTGCTATCTTTCGACGCTGAGAAAGCATTCAATAGGGTTAATTGGCGCTTTCTCCGTCTCTCATTGGAACAGCTAGGTTTAGGCCAGTGCTACATAGCCAAGGTGATGTCACTGTACTCCCAACCCACGGCCTCAGCGATGGTTAATGGCTCTTCCTCTGAACCATTTGACAAATATAAGGTATTGTGGTCCACCTGGCTCCGCTTCTCTTCAGATACTCTCAAAAACATGCTGAGGTCCCAGCCGGGCCCTTTCACATACTAACTCTGCAATGGGGTGCCTATAATGGGTCCCTACATCCCAGGTGTGATTTTCTTGACTCATGATCGCTCTGCAGACCATTTTCTCTTCATCCCCCTCTCTTGTCCTTCCCTTTCTCACCTAATTTCTCTCATCCTTCTCCTCTTTCCCCCCCCTCTCCTTTTTCTTCTTCGTATCCCTACATTCTCTATGTAAATTTGTTAAAATGGAATGGTGATTTTACATCCCTATCGCAGTTTCTTTATACTGAGGTATTATCCTTGACAGAATACTGTTCGTCACGAGCCTTGCTCTGGGCGATAGCTACCTTGCAGATTCAGTGATGCCTGTTACTCGTTACCTCATAATTGTACTTTGAACACTATTCTTAATAAAAAACATTTTCAACTCTATTTCACGTTTTTGTGAACATTTTATTTGTACACATTTTAGTTCATTTTTTTTGGACACAATCAACATATGGTTGTTAATTGACGCTTGATTGCTTTATTGTAAGATCAATTATACAATTTACATCCTTTCTAACCATAACTGTGTGTGTGTGTATATAATACCACTATGTGTGCATATGTATCCTTCGGTTATGATTAACCGCTTCAATACCATGCACTTAGAACACTAACCTACCACAACAATTTTCAGCTTTCAGTGCTGTTGTGCTTTGAATGACAATTGCGTGGTCATGCGACGCTGTAACCAAACAAGGTTTTTATCATTTTGTTCCCACAAATAGAGCATTATTTTGGTGGTATTTGATTATCTCTGCAAATAAAAAAAATAAAAAAATGAAAATTTTGAAAATAAAGTTTTTCTCTGTCACTAAACTTTGTAAATAAGTACATTTTCTCCATCACTGATGGGCACTGATGAGGAGACACTTATATGCAGCAATGATGGGCACTGATAGGCAGCACTAATAAGCAGCACTGACAAGCACTGATAGGTGGCACTAATAAGCAGCACTGATGGGCACTGATATGCAGCACTGATGGGCATTGATCAGCGGAAATGATGGGCACTCATAGGTGGCACTGGGCACTGATAAGTGGCACTGCTGAGCACTGATAGAGGGCACTGGTGGGCAGATGACAGAGCCACTAATACGGCCATTTCCCTGCTGGTCTAGTGTGGCATCTGAAGGTGGCACTGAGTGCCATGCATGTTGGGCACTGTGCCCCTTGCCTGGTGGTCTATGGTCGGCTCCCTGGTCATCAGGATCGGCTCCCTGGTGGTCCAGCATGGGCACATCTCTGGTAGTCCCTGGGCAGGCTCCCTGGTGGTCTAGGGTGGCGATCCTGGGGGAGGGGCTGCGCTGATGAGCAATCAGCACAGACCACCCCTGTCAGGAGAGCAGCTGATTGGCTCTCCACTACTCATGTCTGCAGACCCGAAGAGAGGAAAAGCCGATAAACGGCTTTTTCAGTTTACACTGTGACCAGCCATGATTGGTCACTGCTGATCACATGGTAAAGAGCTTCCGATGGAAGCTTTTTACTGAGATCAGTAATGCGGTGGGTCACACTGACCCATCACACCACCAGTCGCCGCGATGTGCGCCCCCATGGGCGCGCGCCGGCATGTTACCCTGCTGGACGTCATATGATGCCCAGTCAGGATAACTGAACCACTTCCCGGCCGTCATTCTGTATACAGCAGTAGGGAAGTGGTTAAGCATGTGAAACGTGTCAGCTGTCCATTGTGGTTCACCTGTACACTGTATGCTGTATTTTGACCAAGAATAAAGTCATTGCACAGGAGTGCGGCCATCCAGTCCGTTTTTTTCTGTTTCAATGTACCTGCTTGCAGGTAGTGCCACACCCACACCCTGGGGATAGAGGTTGAAGCAGCAATGTCTTGAGTTACCTGGAGCGACGCACATCCCTAACTGCGGACAGCAGTTCCACACCCTTACCACTCTAACAGTGTTAGGAACCATGAATCAAACAGACAGAAATGCAGTAAAAATCACACCTTAATGGTAATGTAATGGTAAAAATAGTACAGATCAGTAAACTTAGTCAAAACATAAGCCAGATCGGAAGCCAAAGCGGATAGCAAGACAAGCCAGTAATCAGTAAACCAGAGATCAGCATAGTCGGACGCAGAAGAACAGGATCAGGAAACAGAAGTTGTCAGCCAGCCAAAGTCTTTCACAGGAACACAGTAGAGAAACTCCAGATATGTTGACCATGGCGAAGGCACAAAAGGAATGAACAAGGCAGTTTAAATAGCCAGAAGGGGCTGGCTGTAGGCGAGACTGACGAGCAGGTAATGATCACCAGGTGATCCACTGTGGAAATGAGTGCTGACAATTACCCGACAGCTGAGCAACCTGAGTACAGAAGAGAGAGCTGCTGAGAGCCCAGCCCTGACAGACAGTAATGAACCCCTTACGCAGTTTATGGTTTAACCACTGCTTGTCCAACTTCACTGAGTGGCCTGTGTCCTTTTAAGCGACCTGAGACTGAATAGTTTTCTTCCTATGCTAGAATCCCTATTGAGATTTGTACATCACAATCATATCTCCCCTTTTGCGTCTCTTCTCCAGTGGGAGTAAGTTAAATGATTGTATTCACTTCTTGTAACTGAGGTCCTCCAGTCCCCTTATTAGCTTTGCTGCCCTTCATGAAAGAATGACCATTCATTTTATTGGTTTACCTATGATCATTCTACAAAGATCTTTAATATCTACCACATGGTGATTCTTAGTGAATTTACCACACTGAGCAGCAGTGAGGGGAGTTAACTGTGTGACACCACTGATCTTCCTTCAGTGGCCAATAAGCACAACCTTAAATTGATTACAAAAACAAATACCTGGAAGAACAACTATGTGGAATGAGTAAATAAATTAAAAATGAAAATGTATGATCACAATATCTGCTTAGTGAAAACAAACTGTATGTGTATGTATGTAGTGCTTATATACCTTTCAAACAGGCCACGTGCACCCTCTGTGCCTTGACACACATCAACCTTTTCATTTTAATTTTAGATCTGACAGTACAATGTATTTTCACAGAAAATATACCTTGGTTTTCCTCTCAGGAACCTTCCACATGCGCTCAGATTCAAGCACAATCTCTTCTTGAGTGACACCTGGATAATAACAGAGAACACAGTTTATGAAAGAACTACAGATGCAAATAAAGAAAAAAAAACTATTACAAATTACAGATACTGAAAACTTTTCGGACATGGAATTGGAACTTCACAAAATATGCTCAGGGAGAGGACATACAAGATCAATGCAGAAAAAAATGGAAATAATTTTGGTCAAGCTCTTTTGTTAAAAGAAAACTAAATATATTTTTTTAGCTATGCATTTTTTTTTAGATATGCATGTAAGTTAATGTGAACCAGTCGTTACCAATTATACAAGAATGTGAATATGGTTTCTACATTGCTGTAAAATAGCATTTTCGTAGCAACCATAAAATCCTTTTCTTGGAGTATACTGATGGACACAGACAGAAGGCATGTACTTTCAAAGTATACTGTTGCCTACAAGAGGATTGGACACTGGCAAACAAAAAAATAGTGGGCCAGCCCTCGATAACCCTTTCTACCAGCAGTAAGCCTTAGTTTTGTGGCAATGCAGTACCAAGTGCATGATCATAATCAGAGTGGTGGGAACTGCGCCCTCAATATATTTTAATAAAAGGATTTTATGGGGTGTACTAAATCTTTTTCTTTTTCGTTCATTGAGGGACACAGGAAGTCTTGTACTTTTGGGATGACCAAAAGTAGTCCAACTGAGGGGTGGGCAACAGCAAACAAAATGCTAACAGGCCCACAAAAAATATCTAAACTTGGGACTAACTACAGCAGGAAGAATTGCCTAGAGGACCTTATGCCTGAATATAGCATCAGATGAAGTCTGAACATACACCTGGTAAAACTTAGAGAATGTATGAACAGATGATCAGGTAACAGTCTTGCAAATCTGATAAAAAGTATCCTGATGTTGGACAGCCCAAAAGACACTTACACATTTAGTAGCATTTGCCTTGACAGGAGAGGGTGGTACCCAATCCTTGAAATCATATGCTTAAATAAATACCAGACTTAACCACTGACGAATAGAGGAACAACAGCGGTTTCACCTAAACAAGCGTAATCAGGTTCATGGTAAACACCCTGCTCAAAGCTTCTGATCAAAAATGGGAAGCCAATGGTCTCTGGAACAAGACCACGGGACCAGAAACCTGGCCCTTGATGCCGTTGAGGGCCAAATGCTGGTCACGGCCATCTTTTTAAAGAAAAGAATTTGTCCCACTGAATATGCTGGGGTAAAAACCTCTTGCCTTGCACAAAGCGAAGAATGTCTTTGACATGCAGTGACAGACCTTACAAGTAGTAGACCTCCTAGCTTTTAGTATAATGAAAATGTCAAATTCAGAGATGCCTCTGACCTTCAGGACCTGGACTTTAACAGCCATGCCTTTAAAAGAAAGTATGGGCTAATTTTATTCACATTATAGGAGCAGAACTGTCGACCTTTCTCAGGAGTGCTCTCCCTCTGCAGAGTGGAGCAGGGAAGTGGCTGAAGTTTAGGTATGGTTGCCTTGTACAGTAATGTCTTCTGGAGTTGCAACCATCACAGCTTAGTATACGGGGTCTCTGTGTCTTGTTGACAGTGTGAGGTCATGGAAAGAGGCACATGACAAGCATGCACATTCCAGCTTGCGGTTCTGTGGGAAAAAAAAGGGATTTTATTAAAACTTACTGTAAAAACCTTTTCTCTGAGTTCACTGACAGACGCAGCCCTTCTTTTGACAAGTGGGTTATATGCACATCCTACCAGGAGTAGACCTAGGCAAATAGAAAGAAAGCAAGCTGACCCCTCCCAGGGGGCCGTCCTCTCTCTCACATATAAGCCCCCGGCTTTGGATAGCATATCAGTTCTTAACAAGCTGTACAAACGCAACACAGAGGGGTGCGTGCTGCGTCTGTCAGTGAACTCAGAGAAAAGCATTTTACTCTAAGTTTTAATAAAATCACTTTTTCTCTTACATTCACTGACAGACGCAGCCCTTCTTTTGACAAGTGGGATGTCCCAAAGCTGTGTCAGGTAAGAGGGGTAGGTAAACAACAACAACTGTACCCAACAGAGTCCTCTCAAGAGGCGCCAGGCACGCCTACACCGCCGCCTGCAAAACTTTGCGGCCAAAGGCAGCATCAGCAGATGCTGAAATATCAACTTTGTAAAACTTAGTTAACGTTTGCACAGAGACCCAAGTAGCCACCTTGCACAACGAAGCCTGGTGTCTGAAAGCCCAGTAAGTGCTAACTGCCCTGGTGGAATGAGCCCTGACTGGAAAAGGGGAAACTTTGCCCCGAACAGTATACAAATGGGTCACGGTCTGCCTGATCCAACGGGAAACAGTAGCCGATGAGGCCGCCAAACCCTTGCGCGGACCATCCGTCAGTACAAACGCATCAGACTTCCGAAAAGAAGCTGTAGTCTCCAAGTACACCCGCAAAGCCCTCACGACATCCAAGGAATGCAACTCAAATTCTTTGGGATGCTACGGGAGCGGACATAAGGAAGGAAGAACAATATCTTCATTAATGTGAAAAGGAGAAACCACCTTCGGTAGAAACGAAGGCGAAGGATGCAAGACCACCTTGTCCTTGTGAAGGACTAGGTAAGGAGACTTGCAGGACAATGCTGCCAACTCAGACACTAGCCTAGCGGATGTAATGGCCACCAAAAAAAAAAAGCCACTTTCTGCGACAGCAATTGTAAGGGAATGTCCCTGATCTACTCATATGGCGGTTTCTGCAAAACAGAAAACGCCAAAGCCGAAATCTGACCCTTAAGGGTACTCAATGCCAACTTTTTATCCAGGCCCTGCTGCAAAAAAAGTCAGGACGCTGGACACCACGTAAGAGCGGGGGTTCCAACCCCCTGCCTCCCACCAAGCAATATAGGCCTTCCAGGTGCGCGCTTTAAGCATGGTAGGGATCACTGAGTCAGCGACACCCCTATGCCTCAACACCTGGGACTCAAAAGCCAAGCCGTCAAAGCCAGCGAGGGTAAAGCAGGGTGCAGAATGAGACCCTGTGAGAGATCTTCCCGCAGCGGAAGACGCCAGGGGACATCTGCCACCATTCGCACCACTTCGGTGTACCAAGGACGCCGGGGCCAATCCGAAGCCACCAGGATTGTCGGAATCTCCTCCGCTTCTATCCTGCGTAGTGACCGCGGTAGAAGCTTGATGGGAGGGAAGGCGTACAGGAGCCGATATCGACCCCACGGCGCTACCAACGCGTCCATGGCGGCCGCCAACGGGTCCCTTGTCCTGCACGCGAAGGTCCGCACCTTGTGATTGAACCTGGACGCCATGAGGTCCACGTCTGGTGTCATATCTGGCGAAACACCTCTGGATGTAGGGACCATTCCCCCTGATCCAGCGTCTGGCGGCTGAGAAAGTCCGCCTGCCAAATTTTTTACGCCCGGAATGGCGGAGATTGCCAACACGTGCAGTTCCGCCCACCTCAGAATGAGAGCCGCTTCTGCAGCCGCTGCTGAGCTCCTTGTTCCGCCCTGATGGTTCACGTACGCCACAGCCGTGGCGTTGTCCGACTGAACCCGAACCGGGAGGCCGTGCAGCCTTACCGTCCAGTGGGAGAGGCAAAGACTGATCGCCCTCAACTCAGTACATTGATCGGAAGGCGAGATTCCTGCGCCGACCAAAGGCTCTGGGCAGATAATTGCCCCAGGACCCCTCCCCAGCCCGATAGGCTGGCGTCCGTCGTGACTATCCACCAAGTCAGGGGAAGAAAACACTTCCCCCAACTTCAGGGTCGGGGCCCGAAACCACCAAGCCAACAATCCCTTGGTGTGATGATCCAATCTGATCAGCCGGTCCAGGGACAGCGGAGACTTGTCCCACCGTGACAGAATCGCTCGCTGAAGGAGCCGAGTGTGACTCTGGGTGTAAGGTATTGCCTCGAAGGTCGAGACCATGAGCCCCAACACCCGTATACAGAACTGTAACGAGGACCACTGGCGTGACAGCAGGGTACGCACCGCTGCTTGCAGAGTCAGTAACTTGGCCGGAGGTAAGAATACCTTTGCCTGCCCCGTGTCCAGAATCAGACCCAGATACTCCAGTTGACAGGACGGGGTCAACGGCGACTTGTGCAGGTTGATCAGCCAGCCGAAGTCCTTCAATGAGGCCAAGGTGATAGCCACGTTCTCCTCCAGAGCCGAGGCAGACTCCGCTCTCATGACTAGGATGTCGAGGTAAGCTACCACCGCGATGCCTCTCTGCCTCAACAGCGCCAGCACCGGGGCCACCAGCTTGGTGAACACCCGAGGCCAGACCGAAGGGAAGTGCTACGAATTGGTAATGAAGATCTCGCACCGCAAAGCTCAGGAAGCGCTGGTGCCGGAGACCAATGGGAACGTGGAAGTACGCGTCCCTGATATCCAGAGACGCCATGAAGTCCCCTTGGTGCAGGGCGGCCACGACCGAACGGACAGATTCCATTCTGAATTTTCACGCTTTCACAAAGTGGTTTAGCGCCTTTAGGTCCAGAACTGGCCTGACCCCCCCTTTTTGGGGAGCACAAAAAGGTTTGAATAGAAACCGTGGAACCTTTCCAACGGAGGTACTGGCACGATCACCCCCGGGTCGGGGGGGTGTCTGAACAGCCCTTAGGAGGGCCTCCCGACGCCCCTGAGGGAGTCTCAAGTTCGATGGGAAGAACCTGTCTGGGGGTAGAGTGCTGAACTCTATCCTGTACCCGGAGAACACCACTTCCTGCACCCACCGGTCGGAAATGCGGGCAGTCCAGCTGTCTGCGAACCCCAGAAGTCGGCCCCCCACCCGCGAGTCGGGGGGGGGCAGCCCATCATGCGGAGGGCTTATCCTGTCTTTTCTCTCTTGCGCTGCCAGGGTCATTTACCGGGCCCCGAGGTAGCCTTACTGGGCCTCGAAACCTTGCCTGCTGCGCCGCGCGCACGAAAAAACCTCTTCTGACCCCAAGGAGAAGGACCCTGCTTACAACGGAACTCCCGCTGCCTGGGCTCCGGGAGGAAAGTACTCATCTCCCAGTGAAATCCTGAATGATTTCATCCAACTGCGCCCCAAAGAGTCGACCACCCTGAAAAGGGAGATCCGCGAGACCCTTCTTAGATGCATGGTCACCCGACCAAGAGCGTAACCACAGCACCCGCTTGATGACTGCGAAAACAGACATTTTGGACAACATGGGAAGCAGGTCCAGAGCTGCGTCACACAGGTACCGAAGACCCTCCATCAGATGGTCTGCTCGCTGTGACGTCTCAAGCGGCCTTCCGCCGTTCAAGTCCTTTTGCAACTCAATCGCACACTCGGTAAGAGATTGCGCTGCCATAGCTGACGCCAGAGCCGGTCTCATGGCTGATCCCGCCAGCAAGAAAAGTGCCTTAGACACAGCCTCCACCCGCCTATCGGCCGGATCCTTAAAGGAGGGGGACCCCTCCAAGGGAGTGGTCGTTGCCTTATTCAGGCGAGCCACCGGAGGGTCCACAGCGGGGGATGTCCACTTCTTCACAAAGCTATCCTCAAACGGGTAGCGTATAGCGAAGCGTTTGGGCAGGGCGAAAGAATTCTGCAGACGCTGCCATTCCCTATAAACCAAAAGGTCAAAAAAATTGATCATAAGGGTAAGCCCTAGGAGACCTGGGTGGCCTAGCAAACCCGCAAATGTACGCAGTCTCCTGCGACTCCGCTGCTTGGTCCAGTCGCAAAGACGCACGAATATCAGCGATAAGTGCGGCCACCAGCGCCTTCTCGCGTGCAACCAAGGCCCCCTGGTCTTCCTCGCCATCCGAGAGCCCCAGCTCACCCTCAGAGTTCCACTGGGGTCCCCGTGACCACCGAGGCCACTTCCGGCTCAGACTCTTCCCCCCGATGAAGGAGGAGGGGGTGGACGTTTCTTAGGGGCAGCACGGCTCGGCCCCTCCCGGGGAAAAAATTCCCCAAATACCGACCTCAACTGGTCCAGGGACACCAAAGTCCCAATTGCAGGTTGCGCTTCCGCTGACTCCTCCTTGGAGGGACCCGCAGGTTCAGCCACCATTGCGCCCCTGTACACTGACAACAGAAAGGGACCTGACAGCCCCACAATGCAGCCCCATCGCTGCCCCACAGATCAACCAGGGGAGAAAAAACCCAGGAGGACTGCACCCACCGCAATCAGCACCCCAGGGAGAGCCCAGCTATACTTGCTGTTTGTTGTTTCCCAAAGCTCTGCGTCCCAGTAGGAGTGCTAGTGACCGCCATTCAGAGAGCCTGCACCGTCTGTGCCATCCACGCCGTTCCAGGGTGAAAGAGGAAACATCGGCTACAAACGCAAAATGGCAAAAATGGATCGCCGCATGGCGGCTTCTAAGCACGGGGTGCAGTGCGGGGGAGGGGGGAGAAGGGGTGTAGGAGGGGGGCGAAAACACCCAATGGAAACCTGCCCTAGAACAGAGACCCTCCACCGGCCGGCCCAGATCGCCAACAAGCGCATAGCCCACCCCACCTCCGTGCCCCTAGCGGAAAGGGGGTCACTCACCAGCCCGACGGGCGTAGTGGATAGCCACCCGGTTGCAGACCTTCCGCCCCTGCCGGAGAGGGATGCTGCAGGCCACAGGCTCCTGGACGGGAACAAGGTCCGGTCACTGGGCGCAAGTGGGGGTCACCCACTGGCCACCCGCACAGAACGGGCACGATGTGGCGGACTCTGCCACGGCTAGGGTTAGCTCGCATCGGTCGGCCGCGCTGGGGATAGTACAGAATTCTGGATATCCTCTATGCCCCTGCCGGCTTCTTGATAGCAGTCTTCATCAGAAAGCTTGAAAAAACAAAAAAAGCTGTAGCACAAAAAAGAAACCGCAGGTCCCATAAGGGAACCAGGTCTAACTCCTTGCACTAGGCATAATAAAACGGATATGCTATGCACAGCAGGGGGGTTATATGTGAGAGAGAGGACGGCCCCCTGGGAGGGGTCAGCTTGCTTTCTTTCTATTTGCCTAGGTCTACTCCTGGTAGGATGTGCATATAACCCACTTGTCAAAAGAAGGGCTGCGTCTGTCAGTGAACGTAAGAGAAATTTGGCCACAGCTGAAGGAGGAGAGAATGAGGGGGTGGATCACTCCAGATGTAACCACTCACTCTAAAAACTTTCCAACCTGAGGTGGACCATTACTAAGTAATAACCAGGACTTGGAATGGGGACACAGCAAAAACGGAGCAACACATGAAAGAAAGAAAATCTGTTCTCTGGTCAGGGTAGTTAATGCTATTTATGCATACTATCCCATACCTCTCCTTTAAAGCTTGCGATTGTGAAGCTGGATGGTATAACGTCCCTTGAGACATAAGATTACCCAGATTTTGTCTCTCAAGGATTTAGATGACCTGGAACAGCCCACAGCAAAGTCCACCAGAAGTCTCAAAGTCAAAATACCATATCTATCTTGGCCAAATCAGAGCCAAAAGGATCACCAGAAAGTCCTCCATTTCAATCCTGCAAAGCAGACAAGGAAGGAATTTCAGGGGATGAAAAGCCTAGATCACAGTGCATAAGGTCAGATAGGGAAAAATACATAATAGGATCAAGGGGTGGCCTCTGAAGGGCACAAAGAGCCAGGTTAAGATCTCACAAAACAATAGGGGAGTGTACTGTAAGAGACATTTGTGTGACACCCTTCACAAATGCTTTTACAATACTAAGTAATAAGGCCAACTGACTTAATAAAAAAAAAAAAAAGGGCCAAGGCCACAAGCTGATCTAGACCAAAACAAGGATGACAGAATCTGATAAGCCCCTGTCTTCAACAAGCCATGGCATTGAAACCAGGAACCGAGAAACAAGATGCTGGACCAGCCTTTGAGATAGAAGAACCGACTGATCTACAACTGCCCATGGGGTGTCTGCCAGGAGCCGGAGTATGTCTGTGAGCCCTATCCTTCTGGGCCAGTTCTGTGCGATAATCACCAGAAATACCTTCACTGTGGAGTAGAGGATAAAGCTGGTGAGGCAGAAAAGGTGTAGATCAAGTGAAAATGATCTCACAGAGTCACCAGGGTGTCCACTGGAAAAGTCCCTGGACTGGGCATCCAGTTTGTTGTTGAACCTCTGACATCCCCCACCTGTGGCAAAGGCCTTGAAACCCTTCCGGATGAAGAGACCTGAGATGACTGAAAAAGTCCACCTGACAATTTTCCACACCTGGGATGTGAATGGCAGACAGGGCAGAAACGTGTAGTTCTGCCTGAGGAGGGGATCAAATACATTTCCTTTTGAGTAGTGCAATTTCTGGTGCCTCCCTGGTGGTTGATGTAGGACACAGATGTGGATTGTCCAGCTGAATGCTTACCATGTGGTCTCAAAACTGTGTGCTTCAGTGATGAAGGGACTATCCTAATGCCCTGAGTTCCAAGATATAGATAAAAAGCCAGGCCTTGCCGTGACAACCAAGTGCCCTGCACCTAGAGGGCGTGTAAGGCTTCTTCCGAGCCCGACAAGCTAGCAACCATCGTAAATTTTCCAGAATTTTTTGGAAAAAATGGTTTCCCTGGCTATAGTGCCCAAATTGGAAATCCACCATGCCAGGGAGACTGTGGCTCTTCAGGTCACGCTCAGGATGCAGTCCAAGGAATAAGTCTTTTTGCCCCATGCTGCCAGAATGTCTAGTTTCAACAGTCTGGAGTGAAACTGAATATACAGCTCTGCCTCGAAGGAGGCCATCACCAGACACAAGACCCTAATGAAGGCACAAATCACAGGTCAGTCCCAGGACTAAAAGGGCCTAAGCTTGACCGCTTAGGAGCAGAAGTTTGTGACAGGACAAGAAGATCCTGGACAGGGCCATGTCCAATGTCAGACCCAGGAACTCTAATTTGTGGGCTGGTTCAGCCACGACTTTCAAAGTTTCAGGGTACGACCACTCTGCAGAGTCTGCATGGTCTGTCAGACACTGGCTGACAGGGATAGGGAGACTGCTTTTTTTTAGCAGTAGACGTCCAAGTAACGCACATTGTATATGCCCTGGGAGCACAGCAGAGCTAGGACAGGAGCAAGCACCTTGGTAAAAACCGGATATGGACAGGCCAAAAAGAAGGGTGACAAACTGGTAAGCAAGCATTTCTCATTCACCATCGAGATATATTGATTGTCACATTACAGCAGTTCGGGTGGTTAACGAACTGGGGGAAGAGCCAACTACGACCGACATGGAGAATGGTTTTCCTAGGAGCGGACCTTGATACAAAACTAAACAGAATCCAGTTACCTCAAGAAAAGGTAACCCACTTGACTCGGAAAATGAGGAAACTGTTGGGAGTGGTATCTTTACCAGCAAGAGCCTGCCTCAGTCTCTTAGGGTCCATGTCGGTAACCATCCCGATGGTCAAGTGGGCACAGTGGCAGATAAGAACATTTCAAAAATCATTCCTGCGACAATGGAAAGGGAGGTCAACGACCCAACCAATTCTTATCCATGGAGCAGTAAAACACTCAATCTGGTGGTGGACACACACAACCACAGAGGGTTCAAGCAAGTCCCTCCTACCCAGGAAGTAGTCACTTCCGACGCCAGTATAAAGGGATGGGGGGCGCATTATCAGGGCAGAGCAGCACAAGGTCGATGGTCATTCCAGACTCAAGGTATTGTCTTCAATGTGCTAGAGAGAAGAGCTGCCTACCAGGCCCTACTAGCCTTCGGTCCACTCTTACAGGGGAAGGAGGTGCTGTTATGGCTAGACAACAAGACTGCAGTAGCCTACATTCAAAGGCAGGGAGGCACAAGGAGCCGTACCCTTCTAAGAGAGGTTCGTCTTATCCTGGAATGGGCACAAGCAAATTTAGCGGATCTGAAAGCGGTTCATGTTCCAGCAGCCCAGAATCAGATAGCCGACAGCCTGAGCCGCAATTTTCTCTCCAACAATGAGTGGTGTCTGAGCTGTCAGGCATATTCTCTTATAACCCAGACCTGGGGCCACCCGGACATAGATTTGGCAGCAACAGCAGCAAACACCAAGTGCACAAGATACCTTACAAGGACAGCATGCCCGACAGCGGAGGGGGTGGACTGTCTACAGCACCCATGGGGGTTCCAGCTGGGGTACATAAGCCACAAGCAGTGGTTTCAGCAGGGAGCATAGACCACTTCAAAAAACGATTGGATAGGCACCTAAACGACCGCAACATACAGGGATATACAATACACTATTGACACAAAAGCACACACACAGTTTGGACTTGATGGACTTGTCTTTTTTCAACCTCACAAACTATGTAACTATGTTAATACAATTATTCACTCTCAGCCTAGCTTGATTTAGTAATTTATTCTATGGGCAAGAACTTTAGCTAAGATTTTGACATCTCAATTAATCAGAGAGAGAGGACAGTATGATTCACAATAGAGATGGTCTTTATGGGGATTCAGAATAAGCACAATCAATGCTTCCAACAGGAGGTGGTAGTTGCCCTTCTTCAAGAGTGTAAATTCTAGACGCGAAGCAAGTGCGGAATCAAAATTTCTCTGTAGTACATGTACTACTCTATTGGAAATCCATCCAGACCAGGCATTTTATTATGGGCGAAAGATTGTATGGATTCCCCAATTTATTCATATGTTAAAAGGAGTGTCTAAAAGCGAAGTCTGATTTGTCAACAATTTAGGAAGATGAATATCAAATAAGTAGTGATCCAAATCCACAATGGTATAATGAGCTCTAGTAGTGTATAAGGTAGAATAAAATGCAACAAAAGCTTCTATGTAAGTAATGTGTTCCACTATAATGGCACTAGAGTTTTTGATTCTGGGGATAGTGCAGGGCTGAAAACAAGGTCTAGAGACATATGCTAGAAGATAAGTATTCTTATCCCAAACTCAAAAATGTGTTCATTTTGATACAATAGGTTTTTTTTTTAGTACGTTCTAGTACAAAAACCAACGCCCTATTTTTGTGTCTCCAGATAGCCTAAGTATCAGGAGAAGGCGAGTGAATGGCTAGTCTGCATCATGAAGCTCTCGTTCCACGTCCACCAATTTAAACAAATGCCTTACGGGCCTGTCCATTAGCTGCTGCAAACATGCTGCGCATGGTGGCTTTAAAGGTATCCCAGACCATTGGTATGGAAGCACTATTTTTGTTAGTGGCCAAATAGGAGTTAATTTCAACAAGCCCTTGATCCGTTACTGCCAAGTCAGCTATCCATAGAGGGCTCAATCTCCAGATCCTAAATGAACTAGATACACCCAGAGTAAGAACCACCAGTAAAGGAGAATGGTCAGATACTGCTCTGGGGAAATATCTAATGGCAGTTACCATATATGCATTTCTTGAGAAAGCAAACAAATATATGACAATGTACCATAAGTGACAGAATGCAAGGAATATTCTCGTACCCATACATGTCTCCATCTCCAGGCATCCACTAAGTCAAATTTATCTAAATTAGGAGCTTAAAGGAGTAGGGGGTAACGTACATCCGTCAAACCTATCAAGGGAGTTAGAGGACTGTTGAAATCACTAGCCATTAGGAGGGGCCCTTCAGCGAGTTTCAGCACTACTCTCAAAATGTGGTCAAATAAAGTTTTTGTAAACGGTGGTGGAATATATAGGTTGACCACAGTATATTGTTCACCTATAATCTCGAGGACAAGGATTACAAAACAGCCCCCAGGATCAGTTTTAACATGTTTGAGTGTTATCGGGGCAGACTTAGCTATTAATATGGAAGTACCACGGGCTTACGTGGAGTAAGTGGAGTGAATAGCATAGGCTCTTTTGGCACGTTTAAGTGCCATAACTCTAGAGCCCTGCAGATGTGTTTCCTGGAGGAAGGACCACATGTGGATTATGGCGGGCCAGATAGTCGAACATCAGAGAATACCTCTGATGTTCCATGAGATTAAACGTAATGTAGACATAAGCAAACAATATACAATATCAATGCAGTATAGTACCAGAATGGTGTAGGAAGCAACCATAATAAAAAGACCAGTGACCTAAGTGAGTTAGGCATGAGCATATCCATCACAGAGGTTATAGATACCAGTAAGAAGAATGCAGAGTCATACCCAATAAATAGACAGTCGTTGAAATAAAAAAAAGTTGAAAAAACAAAGTCCCAAAAAGCAAAAACAACCCTAACCCACCTGGCCCCCAAACCCAAACACTTGAGAACTTTATTCCAAAAACGGAGACTGAGCAGATGGGACATGATTCAGTTCTTCACAACGGTCTGTAAAAAGCAGCCAACAGGGTTGAAACCAAAGTCAGAGAAATGGAGAACACACACAAAAATGTTCCGACAAAGGGCTATTGCGCCATACCCAGAGTAAAGGATAAGGTCTAGGTGAAGGAGATTAACAGGAATCAATATCAGGAGGGATGTGCGGGATGAAAAAAAGGAGGGGGGGGCAAATCATAGCTAGGAGTGATACATCAACTAACTGGTCTATCTGGACACAAACACTACAGGACATAAACTGGCCTTTGCAGCAGATTACAGCCATAGGATCAAAACTTTGCCCTCTGTCTGCAGAAGTGCTCAGAGAAGACAGAGTGCGAGGAGCTACATGTAGAGGGATAATCGCAAAATCACGGATCAGGAATTCACAATCAGTGAGGTGGAGAGCGACGGCTGGGGCGAGATGGCTCTTGTGGCCCAAAGGTGTCCACCCACTGTGTCGCATCTTTTGGATCAGTAAGGAAGTGAGCTTTTCCTTGATATAGGACACGCAGCCGGGCTGGGAAGAGCATTCTATAGGGTAGATGTAAATCGCGTAGCCTCTTCTTGATAGAAATAAATGTTGCTCTGTTTTTGTGCAGCCGTAGAGAAGTTGGGAAATATAGTGATCATGTTACCATTAAAGAAGACTCTGCCTTTTTTTTTCCCGCTTCCTTATTGCGAAAGTGCAGTAATTTGATGAGTATAGGGCGAGGGGGTGCATCTGGTGGTAGAGGGCGCAGGGGGACCCTGTGCGCTTGCTCTAAAGTGAAAAGTGGAGAAAATGTGGAAGCGCTAAAAGTAGATGTCAGCCAGTGTTCCATAGGATTCAGGGGTTCTATCTTCAAAGCCTTACAGGAGCCCCAAAAAACAGATTGTTGCGTCTTAGACGATCTTCCAAATCGGTCAGTTTATCTATGGTGGCATCACTGACAGGCTTGTAGGGGACGTGTGTCATCCTCTAACTTACCAATACGTTGCTCAGCATTAGTGGCCCTGTGCCGGAGGTTATGAACATCCTGCTTCAGGAATGATAAGTCTATCCGGACTGAATCGATCTGAGTGGTCAGAGATGCCTGGCAATGCCGAATAGCCTCCATGATTTGAATTAAAGTTGGCTCAGCAGGGGTTACAGTGGGGGGGTTACATTGCTAAGAGATATCGCCTCATTATCCTCTGAATGAGAATACAATGGCAGGTCAGCTAGCCCATGTGCAAGGAGCTCCAGGGACTCAACCAATGCAGACACATGCTGTAAATCAGCATCAGAAGGTGTCATGTACCTGGTGGAAGAGTCTGACTTGTGCAGTAGGCAACCTCCCTTACTACCCTGACACGGAAACCCCCTGGTAGAGCAGACAGGTGGCTCGGGAGTGCAGGATGGCACGAGGGTCGGAATGGGTTACTGGTGTTGGTACGAAGTCCGTTGGTGCACTCGAAGGGTGGTCATACAGGCCGGGTCGTGAAACGGGCTGGCGGTGCGGTACAGGAGGAGCAGACTGGTGGATGGTCGGTTCCAGGCAGGGTCAACAGGCGGGCAGCAAAGGTACAAGAGGATCAGGCAGGAGAGTGGTCATAGACAAGCCGGGGGTCAGTGCAGGCAGAAAACGGGATTTTTTGACTTACCGTAAAATCCCTTTCTCTGAGTTTGTCGACAGGCACAGCAACTCTTAGAACTAAGTGGCTTATACTGCCCTCTTGAGGAATTTACTAGGCAGAACAGGCCGTTCTAACAGCAAAAAGAACAGTAACAGACACAGCCCCTCCCAGGGGGCAGTCCCCACTGGCAGATAACCCCACACCAAGCTACTGCTAGCTCAGTTCGTAACAAGCAGTGCAACATCCAGAGGGGAGGGTGCTGTGCCTGTCGACAAACTCAGAGAAAAAGGGATTTTATTAAAACTTACCGTAAAATCCTTTTCTTCGAGTTCACTGACAGACGCAGCTTCTCCATTACGTGTGGGGTTTATGCTGGTTCCACTAGGAGTTAACTAGGTAGGGAAAAGAAACAGCTGACCCCTCCCATGGGGCCGTCCCCTCTTCCCAGATAAACCCTCTCTATGGAATAGCTCACCAGTTCGTACACAAGCTGTACAAACACAGAGCACAGAGGGGTGGGTGCTGCGTCTGTCAGTGAGCTCGGAGAAAAGGATTTTACGGTAAGTTTTAATAAAATCCCTTTTTCTCCTATCGTTCACTGACAGACACAGCTTCTCCATTACGTGTGGGGATGTCCCCAAGCTGTGTAAAAAAGAGGGGTGGGCAAACGCTAGCAACAATACCCAACAGAACCTCTAAGGAGGCGCCAGACGCACCTACACTGCCGCCTGCAAAACTTTGCGGCCAAAAGCAGCATCCGAAGATGCAAACACATCAACTTAGTGAAAGTGTGAACCGAGGCCCAAGTGGCCGCCTTGCACACCTGTGACACCGAGGCCTGGTGTCTAAAGGCCCAGGAAGTGCTAACAGCCCGGGTAGAATGAGCCGTGACCGGAAAAGGGGGGACCTTGCCCCTGACAGAATATGCATGGGTCACGGTCTGTCTGATCCAACGAGAAATCGTAGCCGAGGAGGCCGCCAAGCCTTTGCACGGACCCTCAGGCAACACAAACAGAGCATCAGCTTTTCGAAAAGAAGCTGTAGCAGACAAATACACTTTTAAGGCCCTCACTACATCCAAGGCATGTAAATCAATTTAGTTTTCATGCGATGGACGAGGACACAATGAAGGAAGAACAATATCTTCATTAATGTGAAAAGAAGAAACCACTTTTGGAAGACTTGCACGAGAGTGCTGCCAATTCAGACACCCGTCTGGCAGAGGCGATGGCCACTAAAAAGGCCACCTTCTGAGAAAGCAGTTGTAAGGAAACCTCCCTGATTTTTTCATAAGGCGGTTTCTGAAGTACAGAAAGCACCAAATTTAGATCCCAAGGCGCCAACTGAACCTTCACCCGAGGCGCCACATGTCGTTCACCTTGAACAAAGGTACGAATCAAAGAATGTGATGCCAAAGGTCTCTGAAAAAGAACTGCCAAAGCCAATATCTGGCCCTTAAGAGTACTCAAAGCCAGATTTTTGTTCAGGCCCTGTTGCAAAAAAATCAGGACCCTTGATACTACATAAGAGCGAGGGTTATGACCCTCCGCCTCGCACCAAGCTATATAAGCCTTCCAGGTGCGGTGGTAAATCTTGCGGGAAGTAGACTTGCGAGTCACCACTCCGCGAGCGCTGTGGGTAGCCACCCAGTCGCAGACTTTCCGTCCCTGCCTGGACGATATGATGCAGGCCATAATTCGCCCTACCGAATCGCATCCGGGCTGGGCGCAGGCGGGGATCACCCCAGGCCACCTGCACGGAACGGGGACTATGCGGCGGGTGCCCATACGTCGGGACTGGCTCGCAAGAGTTGGCCAGGTCGGGGAAAGTACAGAGCCCATGGACTCTCCATGCCCCGACCGGCTTCTTGATAGTAGATCACTTGATTGAAGATAAGGTTAATAAAATAAAATAAAATTAAAAAGAAATGGTCACAAACAGGACCGCAATTCCCCTAAAGGGAAGCCAGGTCAACTCCTTGCAAACTAGGCATTTAGACTGGTGAGCTATTCCATTGAGGGGGTTTATCTGGGAAGAGGGGACGGCCCCATGGGAGGGGTCAGCTGTTTCTTTTCCCTGCCTAGTTAACTCCTAGTGGAACCAGCATAAACCCCACACGTAATGGAGAAGCTGCGTCTGTCAGTGAATTATAGGAGAAAAAGGGATTTTATTAAGAACTTACTGTAAAATCCTTTTCTCTGAGTTCACTGACAGACGCAGCCCTTCATTGTCAAGTGGGGTTTATGCACATCCTACCAGGAGTAGACTAGGCAAATAGAAAAAAAGCAAGCTGACCCCTCCCAGGGGGCCGTCCTCACTCCAGCATATAACCCCCCTGCTCTGTATAGCATATCAGTTCGTAACAAGCCATACAAACGCAACACAGAGGGGTGGGTGCTGCTTCCGTCAGTGAACTCAGAGAAAAGGATTTTACGGTAAGTTCTTAATAAAATCCCTTTTTCTCTTATGTTCACTGACAGACGCAGCCCTTCATTGACAAGTGGGGATGTCCCAAAGCAGTGTCATTCAAGAGGGGTGGGTAAACAACAACAACTGTACCCAACAGAATCCTCTCAGGAGGCGCCAGCCACGCCTACACCGCCGCCTGTAAAATTTTACGGCCAAAAGCAGCATCCGCAGATGCTGACACATCAACTTTGTAAAACTTAGCAAAAGTGTGCACCGAGGCCCAAGTAGCCGCCTTGCACACCTGGGACACCGAAGCTTGGTACTAACTGCCCTGGTGGAATGAGCCGTGACTGGCAAAAGACTTTGCCCCGAACACTATACGCATGAGTCACGGTCTGCCTGATCCAACGGGAAACAGTAGCCGACAAGGCCGCCAACCCTTTGCGCGGTCCTTCTGTCAGCACAAACAACGCATCAGACTTCCGAAAAGAAGCTGTAGCCACCAAATACACCCGCAAATCCCTCACGACATCCAAAGAATGTAAATCAAATTCCTCGGGATGCGACTGGTGCGGACATAATGAAGGTAGAACAATATCCTCAGACCACCTTCGGTAGAAACGAAGGGGAAGGTCGCAAGACCGCCTTGCCCTTATGAAGGACCAAGTAAGGAGACTTACAGGACAATGCTGCCAGCTCAGACACCCGCCTAGCGGATGTAATGGCCACCAAGAAAGCCACTTTTTGTGACAGCAATTGTAGGGGAATATCCCTGATTTTCTCATATGGCAGTTTCCGTATGGCGACCGTATCTGAGGAGCCACATGGCGTACACCCTGTACAAATGTACGTATCAATGAATGTGACGCCAAAGGCCGTTGAAAGAGAATCTCCAGAGCCGAAATCTGACCCTCGAGGAGTACTCAATGCCAACTTGTTATCCAGGCCCTGCTGCAAACAAGCCAGCACCCGGGACACAACGTAAGAGCGGGGGTTCCAACCCCCCGACTCGCACCAGGCGATATAGGCCTTCCAGGTGCGATGATAAATCTTGCGCGAAGTATACTTGCGCGCCTAAAGCATGGTAGGGATCATGGAGTCAGAGACACCCCTATCACTCAGCACCTGGGACTCAATAGCCAAGCTGCCAAAGCCAGCGAGGGTAAAGCAGGGTGCAGGATGGGTCCCTGTGACAGCAGATCTTCTCGGAGCGGCAGACGCCAGGGAACAATCTGTCACCATCCGCACCACGTCGGTGTACCAAGGGCGCCGAGGCCAATCCGGAGCTACCAGGATTGTCGTGATTCCCTCCGCTTCTACCCTGCGCAGTACCCGTGGTAGAAGCTTGATGGGTGGGAAGGCGTACAGGAGCCGATACCGACCCCAAGGCTCTACCAACGCGTCCGTGGCGGCTGCCAACGGGTCCCTTGCTCCCATTCCCCCTGATCCAGCGTCTGGCGACTGAGAAAGTCCGCCTGCCAATTTTCTACGCCCGGAATGTAAATGGCGGAGATTGCCGGCACGTGAAGTTTTGCTCATCTCAGAATGAGAGCCGCTTCTGCAGCCGCTGCCGAGCTCCTCGCTCCGCCCTGATGGTTCACGTACGCCACAGCCGTGGCGTTGTCCGACTGAACCCGAACCAGGAGACTGCGCAGCCTTACCGTCCAGTGGGAGAGGCAGAGCCCGATTGCCCTTAGCTCCAGCACATTTATTGGAAGGCGGGATTCCTGCACCGACCAATGGCCCTGAGCAGACAGCTGCCCCAGGACCCCCAGCCCGATAGGCTGGCGTCCGTCATGACTATCGATCAATTCAGGGGGAGGAAGACTTTCCCAACGTTAGAGCTGGGGCCCAAAGCCACCAGGTCAACGATCTTCTGGTCTGATGATCCAATCTGATCAGCTGGTCCAGGGACAGCGGAGACTTGTCCCACTGAGACAGAATCGCTCACTGCAGGAGCCGAGTGTGACTCTGGGCCTCTAAGGCTGAAACCATGAGCCCCAACACCCGCATACAGAACCGTAATGACAGCAGGGTTCGCACTGCTGCTTGCAGTGTTAGTTGGCCAGAGGCAAGAACACTTTCGCTTGCTCCATGTCCAGAATCAGACTCAGATATTCCAGTCGACATGACGGGGTCAACGTCGACTTCTGCAGGTTGATCAGCCAGCCGAAGTCTTTCAACGAGGCCATGGTGATGGCCACATTCTCCTCCAGGGCCAAAGCAGACTTCGCTCGCAGGAGTAAGTCATCGAGGTATGCTACCACCGCAATGCCTCTCTGCCTCAAGAGCGCCAGCACCGGAGCCACCAGCTTGGAGCCAAGGCCAGACCGAAGGGAAGTGCTACAAATTGATAATGCAGATCCCCCACCGCAAATCGCAGAAAGCGCTGGTGCAGGGGACAAATCGGAACATGGAGATGCGCGTCCCTAATATCCAATGACTCCATGAAGGCCCCTAGGTGCAGGGCGGCCACGACCGAACGGACAGATTCCATCCTGAACTTTTTCTCCTTCAGAAAGTGGTTTAGCGCTTTTAGGTCCAGAACTGGCCTGACCCCACCCTTTTTGGGCACCACAAAGAGGTTTGAATAGAAGCAGCGGAACCTTTCCAGCGGAGGTACCGGTACAATCACCCCTTGTTCGGAGAGCGCCTGAATAGCCCCTAGGAGAGCCTCTCAACGCCCCTGAGGGAGCCTCAAGTTCGATGGGAAGAACCTGTCTGGAGGTAGAGTGCTGAACTCTATCCTGTGTCCGGAGGACACCACTTCCTGCACCCGTCGGTCGGAAATGTGGGCAGTCCACCTGTCTGCGAACCCCAGAAGTTGCCCCCCCACCCAAGAAATCGGGTGGGGGCAACCCATCATGCGGAGGAGGACTTATCCTCCGCCTTTTTTGCTCTTGCGCTGCCAGGGCCGTTTACCGGATCCCGAGGCAGACTTGCCGGGCCTTGAGCCCTTGCCCGCTGCAACGGGCACACGAAAAAACCTCTTCTAACCCAAAGAAGCAGGACCCTGCTTACTGCAGAACTCCCGCCACTTGGGCTCCGGGAGAAATGTGCTCTTCCCCCCGGTGAAATCCTTAATGATTTCATCCAATTGTGCCCCAAAGAGCCGACCACCCTGAAAGGAAAGATCCGTGAAGCCCTTCTTAGACACGTGGTCACCCGACCAACAGCGTAACCACAGCACTTGTCTGATAATGACTGCAATAACAGATATCTTAGACAGCATGGGAAGCCGGTCCAAAGCGGTGTCACACAGGTACTGAAGACCCTGTATCAGATGGTCTGCTCGCTGTCACGCCTCAAGCGAGCTCCTGCAGCTCAACTCATTGTGCAACTCAGTCGCACACTCGGTAAGGGACTGCGCCACCAGGACCGGTCCCATGGCCGACCCCGCCAACAAGAACAGTGCTTTGGATACCGCCTCCGTCCGCCTATCGGTCGGATCCTTAAAAGAGGGAGACCCCTCCAAGGGGATGGTCGTTGCCTTATTCAGGCGAGCCACTGCGGGGGATGCCCACTTCTTCACAAAACTATCCTCAAAGGGATAGCGTACAGCGAAATGTTTGGGCAAGGCAAAGGAATTCTGCGGACGCTGCCATTCCTTATAGACCAGCTGGTCAAAGAATTGACCATAGGGATAAGCCCTAGGGGACCTAGGTGTCTTAAAAGACCCACAAACATATGCAGTTTCCTGCGATTCCCCGGCTTAGTCCAGTCGCAAGGACGCACGGATATTGGTGATCAGGGAGGCCACCAGCGCCCTCTCGCGCGCTACCGAGGCCCCCTGCCATCCGAGGGCTCCAGTTCACCATCTGAGAGCTCCATGGGGGACCCCGTGACCACTGAGGCCCCTTCCGGTTCAGAATCCTCCCCAGATGAGGGGGGGGGGGTGGACGCTTTTTAGTCACCCCCTTAGCACGGCACCTACCGGGGGAAAAATTTCCCCTATACCAATCTTAGCTGATCCAGGGGAAAAAAGAGGCCCCAGCGCAGGTTGCGCTTCAACCGACTCCTCCTTGGAAGGACCCGTAGGTTCAGCCACCATTGCGCCACCAGACACTGACAGGCCAAAAGGCCCTGACACCCCCACAATGCAGCCCCACCACTGCCCCACAGATCAACCGGGAGACACCCAGGAGGATTGCACCCTCCTCTACCAGCACCCCAGGGAAAGCCCAGCTATACTTGCTGTGTGTGATTGCCCCTTAAGCGCTGCGTCCCAGTAGGAGAGCTTGCTGCCAGTCGGGAGCCTGCGCCGCCCTGTGCCATCCACGCTGTCCCAGAGTGAAAGAGTTAGAAGCGGCGTCAGCCACACGTTTTCATCCACAGGCACATCAAACATGGCCGCCGAGCGGTCACAAGAGGCCAAAGCCTGTTAAACAGGCCACGACTAAGGCAAAATGTCCGCTGATCCGTCACTAGAGGAAAAATGGGCGCGGCTACAGCAAAATGGTGGCGATCCACCGCAAAATGGTGGTGGATCGCCGCATGGTGGCTTTTAGAGCGCGGGGTGCGGTGCGGGGGAAGGGGGGGAGGGGGCGATCCCGAGCAAAGACACCCACGGTGACCTGTAGCCCTAGGGACCCTCCACCGGCCGGCCTAGTCTGCTAAAAATGCCCAGCCCCCTCCGCACCCCTGGGGGGGGGGGAGAGGGGGTCACTCACCAATCCGTCGGCGTAGCAGGTAGCCACCCGGTTGCAGACCTTCCTCCCATCTGGCGGAGAGGGATGCTGCAGGCCAAGCGCCCCTGGACGTGAGCAGAGCCCGGTTACTGGGCGCAAGTGGGGGGTCACCCACTGGCCTCCCACACGGAACGGGTATGATGCGGTGGACCCCGCCAGGGCTAAGGGTAGCTCGCATCGGTCGGCCGCGCTGGGGAGAGTCCAGGATTCGAAATATCCTCTATGCCCCAGCCGGCTACTTGACAGCAGTCTTCTATCAGATAGCTTGAAAAGCCCAAAGAAGAAACAATCTGTGGAACCGCAGGTCCCAGCAGGGAACCAGGTCTAACTCCTTGCACTAGGCATAATAAAACTGATATGCTATACAGAGCAGGGGGGTTATATGCTGGAGTGAGGATGGCCCCCTGGGAGGGGTCAGTTTGCTTTTTTTCTATTTGCCTAGTCTACTCCTGGTAGGATGTGCATAAACCCCACTTGTCAATTTTTTACAGTAAGTCAAAAAATCACGTTTTCTCTTTCGTTCGTCGACAGGCTACAGGCACAGCGACTCTTAGGACTAAGTGGGATGTCCAAAAGCAGTGCCAAAAAATGAGGGGTGGGTAACAGAACAACGAGGATGCTAAAATATCAACTTTGTAAAACTTTGAGAAGGTGTGCACAGAGGTCCAAGTAGCCACCTTGCACACCTGAGACACAGACGCCTGATGTCGAAAAGCCCAAGAAGTGCTAATCGCCCTGGTAGAGTGAGCCGTTACCGGGAAAGGAGGCTCCAGACCCCGAACAGCATAGGCTCGGGCCACCATCTGTCTAATCCAATGTGAGATAGTGGCCAAACTGCGTGGGCCATCAACCACGACAAAAAGAGCGTCTGACCTCCGAAAGGAGGCCGTGGACGCCAGATACACCCGCAGGGCCCGAACAACATCCAGGGAGTGCAAAGCAACCTCCTTAGGGTGAGACGGGCGTGGGCAAAGTGAAGGAAGGACAATGTCCTCATTGATGTGGAAAGGTGACACCACCTTTGGCAAAAAAGAAGGAGACGGGCGCAAAACCGCCTTATCCTTGTGTAGGACCAGATAAGGAGACCTACAAGACAGAGCCGCCAACTCAGACACCCGCGGGGTGGATCTGATGTCCACCAGGAAAGTCACTCAGCAATTGCAGAGAGAATTCCCTGATGTTCTCAAAAGGCGGCTTCTGAAGTAACGAGAGGACCAAATTAAGATCCCATGGCACCAAAGGCATCCGTACCTGGGGGACGACATGCCGAACCCTCTGCATGAAAGTACGGATCAACCAACGCATCGCCAAAGGACGCTGAAAAAAGATCGCCAGAGCAGAAACCTGACCCTTGATAGTGCTCAAAGCCAGTTTCTGGTCGAGGCCCTTCTGCAGGAAGGCCAGAACCCGAGACACTGAGAAGGAGCGAGGGTTCCACCCCCCGGCCTCGCACCAGGCGATGTAAGCCTTCCAGGTGCGGTGGTAAACCTTATGTGAAGTAGCCTTACGTGTCTTCAACATGGTAGGAATCTCCAAGTCCAAGACCCCCCGATCCCTCAACACCTGGGATTCAATAGCCAGGCTGTTAAAGCCAGAGAGGGTAAAGCAGGGTGCAAGATAGGCCCCTGGGACAGAAGATCCTCGCCAAGCGGGAGTCGCCAGGGGATGTCCACCACCATCCGCACTACGTCTGTGTACCAAGGACGCCTTGGCCAATCTGGAGCTACCAGAATGGTCAGAATGCCCTCCGCCTCTATTCTGCACAGGAGGCGCTGAAGCAGTTTGAGAGGAGGAAAGGCATAGATGAGTCGAAACCGATCCCACGGAGCTACAAGAGCATCCAACCGCGTCTGCTAAGGGATCCCTTGTCCTGCTCACGAAGGTCTGCACCTTACGATTGAGACAGGACGCAAGCAGGTCCACGTCCGGGACACCCCATCTCAGGCAAATCTGATGAAACACATCCAGGTGTAGGGACCACTCTCCCTGGTCCAGGCGCTGACGACAGATAGTCCGCCTGCCAATTTTCCACCCGTGGTATGTGGATGGCAGAGATTGCTGGAACGTGACTTTTTGCCCACCACAGGATGGGGGCTACCTCCAAGGCCGCAGCCGAGCTTCTCATCCCGCCCTGGTGGTTCACGTATGCTACGGCCGTGGCATTGTCCGACTGAATCCGGACTGGGCACCCGTGTAGCCTCGACGTCCAATGGGAGAGGCAGCACCAAATCGCCCGCAATTCCAGGACATTGATTGAGAGACGTGACTCCTCCAGAGACCATCATCCCTGGGCTGAAAGCAACCCCAGGACTCCACCCCAGCCTGTCAGGCTGGCGTCCGTCGTGATCACTGTCCAGTGAAGGGGGAGGAAAGACTTCCCTGACCAAAGAGCCGGGGACTGCAGCCACCAGAGCAGCGAGGTCCTCACTGGGTGATCCATCCTGATCACCCGATCCAGGGAAGATGGGGACCTGTCCCACCTCAGGAGAATCTCCTGTTGCAGAACTCGGGTGTGATACTGAGCTTAAGGGACCACCTCGAAGGAGGCCCCATTAGGCCCAGAACCCGCATGCAAAACCGAAGTGAGGCCCATTTCTGGGACAGCAGGGACCGAACCACCGACTGAAGCGTTCAGGATCCGCCCCAGGTTGATCACCCATCCAAATTCCTGCAGAGTGTGCAGGGTAATCGTCACGTTGTCCCTGAGCGCTGGAGCAGACTCCGCACGCATGAGGTGGTCGTACAGATACGCCACCACCGCAATACTCCTCTGTCTCAGCAGAGCCAGAACCAGGGCCAACAGTGTGGTGAAGACCCGTGGCGCCAAGGCCAGGCCAAACAGAAGAGCTACGAACTGGTAGTGATCCTCTCCAACCGCAAAGCGCAGGAAGCGCTGGTGCTGGGCGCAGACAGGGACATGCAAAAACACATTTTTGATGTCGAGGGAGACCAGGAAGTCGCCCTGGTGCAGGGCCGCTACTACCGAGCGGACCAACTCCATGTTAAACCTGGGAACCCACACAAACCTGTTGAGGTCCTTCAGATCTAGAATGGGATGAACCCCATGCTTCTTCGGAACCACGAAAAGGTTGGAATAAAACCCTTGGGAACGTTCCGCCCGAGGAACGGGGACAATCACCCCTTGACCCAGCAGGTCCTGCACAGCACCGAACAGGGCCCGCAGGTAGCTGCAGATTGGAGGCGAAGAACCTGTCTGGGGGGCAGGAACGGAATTCTATGCTGTACCCCAAGGACCTTGAGCACCCAGCGGTCCGAGATGCGGGAAGACCACCTGTCCACGAACCCCAGGCGATGTCCCCCCACCCGAAAGCCGGGCGGGGGCAACCCTTCATGCGGAGACCTTGTCCCCTGGCTTGGAGCGCTTACGCGGCCAGGGACGCTTCTGTCCACCTGCGGGGGCCTTGGTTGGCTGTGGACCCTTGCCCGAGGCGCGGGAGGGACGAAAAGGCCGCCTATAGGCCAGAAAGGAAGGCCCCTGACGGTGACGGGAGTCGCATTACTCCTGTGCTCCGGGAGGAAGGAGCTCTTCCCTCCGGTGAGATCTTTGATCACCTCGTCCAGGGAGTCAACGAAGAGCTGTCCCCCTGGAAAAGTAAATCCGCCAGGGTCCTCTTAGAAGGCAGGTCCGCAGGCCAGCACTTCAGCCAAAGCCACCGCCTGGCCACCACAGAGACCATGGACGCCTTAGATATCAGGGGGGCTGCGTCCAGGGCATCGCACAGATACTGAGCCACCTGAACCATCCGGTCAGCGAGGTCCACACACTCAGGAGAAGCCAGAGTCCTGGTCAACTCGCTGTGCAACTGCTTTGCCCATTCAGTGAGCGTTTGTGACGCCAGCACAGAAGCCACCATGGGCCGCATGGCCGATCCTGTCAGAACAAATAGGGACCTGACAAGCCTCAGCCTTCCTGTCAGCCAGGTCCTTAAAGTATGGCATGCCTTCCACTGGGATGGTGGTCACCCTGCACAGGCGGGACACCAGTGGGTCAACCATGGGGGGGTGAAGCCCACTTCTTCAATAATTTATTCTCAAAGGGATAACGCACAGCGAAACGCTTCGGGATGGGAAGGGAGCTCTGAGGCCGAGCCCAATTCTTATAAACAAACTTATTGAGAAAGTCCAC
>BLSH010149220.1:396793-415368 GCA_018402905.1 Glandirana rugosa
GGGGAAATCCGCCAGGGTCCTCTTAGAAGGCAGGTCCGCAGGCCAGCACTTCAGCCAAAGCCACCGCCTGGCCACCACAGAGACCATGGACGCCTTAGATATCAGGGGGGCTGCGTCCAGGGCATCGCACAGATACTGAGCCACCTGAACCATCCGGTCAGCGAGGTCCACACACTCAGGAGAAGCCAGAGTCCTGGTCAACTCGCTGTGCAACTGCTTTGCCCATTCAGTGAGCGTTTGTGACGCCAGCACAGAAGCCACCATGGGCCGCATGGCCGATCCTGTCAGAACAAATAGGGACCTGACAAGCCTCAGCCTTCCTGTCAGCCAGGTCCTTAAAGTATGGCATGCCTTCCACTGGGATGGTGGTCACCCTGCACAGGCGGGACACCAGTGGGTCAACCACGGGGGGGGGGGGGGGAACAAAGCCCACTTCAATAATTTATCCTCAAAGGGATAACGCACATTGAAACACTTCGGGATGGGAAGGGAGCTCTGAGGCTGAGCGCAATCTTTATAAACAAACTTATCAAGAAAGTCCACATACGAAAAGACCTTAGCCGCAGGTCTCGAAGGGAACGGGCACCCTCCGAGAGGGTCCCGCCATTTCTTCCAATCACAGGGTCTCACGCACTGAGGTGATCAGAGCGTCTACGAAAGCCTTCTAGTGCGCAGCAGCGGACGGCTCAGACTCATCCCCGCTATCAGGAGCGTTGAGAAGCTCGCCGCTCGTGGGGGGGTCCCCGCAACGGAAGAGCCCCCCGTCGCAGTCCGAGTCCTCCCCCGAAGAAGGGGGGGCAAGGGGCGCTTTATGGCGTCCCTGCGGTCCAACAGTGATACTGTCACCCACCCTGGCAATGCCCACCAAATTCGGCCTATTACCAGGAGACCACTGCACCCGAAGATGAGCTGCCTGCTGCCGTTGTTCAACGCTGTCGCCTTCACCCACTCCTGCTGCCCCCTGCCGCTGTGCTCAGAGCCGCTGCCAGAGAGAACCGTGCCGTACTGGGGGGGGGGTAAATCGGCGCCAAACACCGGCCAGGACCGCCTCCAGGCCTCACATCCACGTGTAGACACAGGGAAAGAGGCCGCCCTGAGCACCAGAAGCCAAAACACCCCTGTAACAGGGCCGTGGCTACACAAAAATGGCCACCGGGCACTCCCTAGGCCTAAACAGTGCGGCCAGCTACAAAAAAATGGTGGCCGGGCGCCGGCAAAATGGCAGACGAGCGCTGCAGCACAAGGCAGGTGGGGGGGGGGAGAGGCGGAGGGAGCCTTGCCCAGAGAGACCACCCTGGAAGCCCCCGGGTGGGTAGGGGGTGCGACAGCGGGGTCCCGGAGGGATGGGGGGACAGGGCACTAGTGAAGAGGGGGGTAACCATCCATCGCGCTGACCCTGGATGGGGGGGGAACCGCCAGCTCCCCCCCCGGACCCCCGAGAGGGCGTACTTACCCCATCTAGATGGGCGGTGTGGGGATCCCACCCGAGACAGCGTTCGCGCTCCCGGCTAGGTGGGAGGGAGCTGTCGGCCCAGGGCGCACTGTGTGCGACAGCGGGGAGCTTAACCCGTGAGGCCACCCCGTCCGGTTCGGGGCTTGACGCGTTTGACCCAGCGCAAAGCATCCGGTCTAGCACGTGTTGCCCAGCACGGCTGCTTGATTGAAGTCTTCATCTGTGAGGCTCCTGACAGCCGAAGTGAACCAGAGAGGTACCACAGATCCCAATAGGGAGCCTAGGTCTGAAAAAGCTGGGCTAGCAGGAGCTGGGTGTGGGGTTATCTACCAGTGGTTATCTGCCAGTGGGGACTGCCCCCTGTGTCTGTTACTGTTCTTTTTGCTGTTAGAACTGCCTGTTCTGCCTAGTAAACTCCTGAAGAGGGCAGTATAACCCACTTAGTCCTTAGTCGCTGTGCCGGTCGATGAATGAAAGAGAAATCAGCAGGTTCAGGCAAGCCGGGTCCACAGGAACAGATAATCAGATTACAGGTTGCTCGGGAACATGCACTAAACACGGTATATCAGACAGCACTTGCTGCAGGGTGCACTCAGCTTAAATAAAGTCGTTTGGCGCCGTTTCCGGCGCGTTCGCGAACGTGCAAAAAGGTGCCAACAAGTCCATTTTGACACAGGGCTTCTTCTAACAGCAGGTGCACATCCCGCAAGCCAAGTGGACCCCATCCCGGCGCGACCACGCCGGCATATCCTACTTTTACCATTTCCCAGGCCATGCTGGGTGTTCAGGAGGGCTGAAGAGGTAGAGATGGCTGAGCAGGAGTAGCAGGGGCGGCAGGATAAACGAAGGACCAGATCGGGAAGCACGGAGCACCGCTGGTATGCTGTTCACTATTCATCATATGCCATATGCAAGAGGGGTTAGCATTTTGATATCTTCTAAGGCAGTGGTTCTCAACTCCTGTCCTCAGGACCCACTAACAGGCCAGATTTTAAGTATTACCTTGGGGAGATGCAGAGTAGAATACTGCAATCACTGAGCAGCAAATGATATCACCTGTGATGTATTTCGGTTATCCTGCAAACCTGGCCTGCTAGTGGGCCCCGAAGACAGGACAAACAAACAAAGTTGTGGGACACCCCACATGAATGGGACGTTTTCAATGGGCACACCACGAGATAGCCAGAATGAATTGTATAAAAAATATATAATATTTTATTTGTACATAGAAAAATACATATCTAACACAATATCTAT
The DNA here is from genome assembly GCA_018402905.1 of Glandirana rugosa. Taxonomy (NCBI): domain Eukaryota; kingdom Metazoa; phylum Chordata; class Amphibia; order Anura; family Ranidae; genus Glandirana; species Glandirana rugosa. The sequence goes on from BLSH010149220.1 coordinate 399,504, forward strand.
ACACAAAAAAAAGTAATTCAGTAACAAGAAAAAAATGGGGAGAAAGGTAACAAGTGGGAGTCCCCCAAGTACCATGTGATGCAAATCCCACGTAGGGTCACATCCAGTGGCACGTCGAGGGGCCCTACCAGAACACACTATACAATTAAATAAAATCCTTAAGCCAAAGTATGTTATACGCGAACAAGGAGTCAACGTGTTTCGCTACGAGCTTCCTCAGGACTCCAAAACTATGGCTTTCAGCTGTGGGAACAACTAATCAAAGAGAAATAATATAATTAGCACAACACAAAAATAATAACGATTGGGTCTACTATATGTAGATTCATTTAGGCATTTATCTGTATATCATTTATCATATATGTTCAGTATACAGGCGCTTACATATAACTTCTCATGGCTCGGGACGGCAATCAGGGGGGCGAGCATAGGGGTCTATCAAAATCCAGACTTCAAGGGGGTATCAGAAGGATAATGTTACATACATATGTTATAATATTCAAAGGTTTTGAAGGGAGCAAGAAAAGGGCACCTATAATTCAATATATAGATACAGAGACATTCTTCACCTTTACTTTATACTATTAGTACATAGTGTACAGTTCCCTCGGTGGGATTTGACCCTTCATTGAGTGTATAGTCATCTAGGATGGTAAAGAAAAAAACGTATATAAAGTAACAAAACTTAAGCTAGTGCCCAAAAGTCCCTACCCCCACTGGCCCAATAGGGTCCCATGAGACCTAATATATGAACAGAAAGAGACACGTACCCTTAAAAACAAGTAGAATTCTTAAAGACGGTGGGGAAGATGGGAACCAAACCAGGACGAAGGATAGTGATAGACAGCGGTGCTCCTAGTTGTTGATCAAATGTACCCCAAAACGAAGAAGGGGGACTAGGAGAGCAAGGGGGGAGCTGTATAGCATGCCATACGATAGTCCCAAACCGAGATAAGACAAAACGCCCAATAGATGTAGAAGACCCGAAGACAGGAGTTGAGATCCACTGTTCTAAGGTGAACTTTTTCTATCAATGAGCCATTATCGATTAGTGGGGTAGACTTATTTTTCTGCTGTGCTCAATTGATAATTTCTTTTGTTTGTTGGGAAATGTTTATGTGCCTCCTCCCTACAATAGTGAGGTAATCCGGGCGATAGCTAGGATAGTCGTTGGCTGATAACTCTGGGATTCCCTTTTTGGCGGTAGGTGATTTTAATGCAATGTGCAACCCTGGTGTGAACCCGCTGCCCCGTGGGAACTTAAAACCAATATACCATTTGCATGCCAGATTTCTGAGCTAGGTCTTCGAGACCTCTGGAGACAATGTAATCCTTCTACACAGTACTCCTTTGCTCTGGTTCTTATTAATCCCTTTCTAGGATAGATACTGCATTGGGCAGAGATTCCATTATGCCTTGTATTACAGATATTTCGTACCAGGCCAGAGGATAGTCGGATCACTTTCCCCTAGTCCTTAGCATATCTCTCTCTGTCCTCTAGATGCCCCAACATGGAGAGTAAATCCTTGGGTATGTGTGCTCCCCGTGGGGGGATATCATTAAGGGGTATCTCTCAGAAATTTTTCAACAAACCAATGGCCTCACCTCTAATTTTATGTGATGCCATGAAGGCATACTTACAAGGGTTAACCACTTCAGCCCCAGAAGGTTTTACGCCCTTAATGACCAGGCCATTTTTGCGATACCGCACTGCATTACTTTAACTGACAATTGTGCCGGATCAGCTTGCAAGTGCGCCTCAGTACAGGTACGTTGTTTCGTGCAATAGAGCCAACCTGCCGCAGTAAACATGCGATAGTCCATAGAACTGAAGGGCAATACTTGTCTGCTCCTTCCCCCAGTCCCTCCGCACTTGGAAGGATGCCAAAATGCTTTACAAACAAAAGCTACATGACAAGGCAGAAAGTACACATCTGCAAAATACTGGCAGTGGTTAAATACGGGGCAACTGTTAGCAGTTGTTGCCAGCTCCCAAAACTAGCCTAATTATATTGCTTCAGGTATACTTACTCATGATCCTGTTGAGATTTCCGATGTCTTCCAATACTTCTACAGTAATCTATACTGCAGAGTTAAGTGCAGTATCCTCCACAACAGCTGACTGACTTCTTAAGCCCTCTTTGGTCGCCAGTTTAGACAGCAGCAGACAGGAAGCTCCTGACCTCTCCCATCACACTCGAAAAATTTAAGTGTTTATTATCCTAAAAAAAAAAAAAAAAAAACAGATCCTGTTCCCTTAAAAGCATGAATAGCAGCACAGTGCTTGTGCTGTGTAATTTGGCCCCTTCTATCGCTTACAAAACCTGGATGATCCTGCCTGGCTATACCCTCCCCCCTGTAAACTGACCACGGTTAATTATGGTTGCTGAGCCCCGACACCGTGGTCAGTTTACATGTCTCCATCTTCTGCAACCCTGCTCTGTCCTTCTCCCCCCTGCCCCCACCCCTTCCCTGCATGTCTGCTCTGTGTCAGTGCCCACCCCCTCCTGCTGCTATTATAACTACAATAAAAACATCCCATCCGCTCTAACATAATATTATGTGCCCGTTTGTGTTATATAAAAACGATGCCAATCTGTACCTATATAAGAGGGTCTCCTGGCGCTGACGTGACCCCTCAGCTCTCTCCTCCACAGCGGTCACCAGGAATGCCCAGCCCAGCCCGCTATAGCTGTCAGGTGGGCAGAAGAGAGAACCAAGCAGTCACATGAGTGCCGGGAGACGCACTGATATAGGTACAAAACGGCATCTGTTTTATAGAACACAGACGCAGAACGTTATGTTACAGAGGGGATGGAATGTTTTTATTGTGTTGGTTTAATAACCACTTTAAGTAAGGTGGCGGGTGAGGCCCCTACTAATAAAGCATCAGGCATGGATGGCCTCCTGTTAGAAATTTAGAAAACATATTGGGAAATCTTGTTATTCCCTCTTAAATTCACATGTCAAGCTACAAGCCAAAGTTCTATCTAACAGACTCTGTAAGGTGATGTAGTGACTGGTGCATCCCAATCGGGATTTATACCAACCAGATTGACAGCAAATAACATCCATAGGCTATTCCTTAATCAACAGCTGGCATCTGATATTATGTGATAGGGCCATACGATTACTAGATGCAGCCAAAGGGTTTGATAGCATGGAACGGCCATATCGCTGGGAGGTGTTGAATCATTTTGATCTGGGTGATCGTATTATAGGATGATGAAACTGCTACTGTATATTCTGCCCCCCCTAATGTTTATTAATTGCTCCCAATCTGTCCCTTTTCCTCTTCAAGGGAACTCATCAGGGATGCCCACTCTCCCCTTCGCATTGGCGATTCAGCCGCTTGCAGCAGTTATTCGTCAATCGGCATCAAATGTTGGTTTCCGAAAGGGAGATACAGAGGACAATTTAGCTCTTTATGCTGACTATGTTTTTTTGGCAAAAAGCTACGTCTCTTTCCGCTCTTATGTCCATTATCATCATGTTTGGGTCCTTTTCAGGATTTGTGATAAACTGGGAGTCCAAGCATGTATTGCTTCCGCATTGTGCTAGACAGATTAAAATTGTGTCTTCCTTTAAATACTTAGGTGTCTGGGTTCATCCCAAGGTAAGGCATGGTGCAAACTTCCTTTGTCCGTCGTAGGTCGGACGAACGTTATCAAAAGGATCTGGCCTCCCTAACTGTTCTATGTCATGAATAACTCGTCAGTATGGATTAATCTGCAATGGTTTAAAAAATAAATTCCTTTTTAATTTGGAAAGGTAAAAATCCTAGAATCTGCTTGGCCATTTTGCAACTGCTTAAAGGTGGAGGGGTGGTCTGTCCGTTCCCTCAGTGAAACTATTTCCTAGCAGCTCAACTGCAGCACTTTTTTGGTTGGGGCATTCTAAATGACAGAGACCCCATTCAGGCCATGCTATTGTCTTGATCTTGTAAAAATTATTTGGTGGCTCAGCTGAAGGTAGGGGGATTCTGGGAAGACACCCAATACCCAAATTGAATTCTTATGTCCAAAGTATGGGACAAGATGAAGCGGATTATGAGGTATGGAGTGACAGCACTTGCCCATTTGGGATAAGGGGCGGTTGAGAAAGCTGCAGAAGTTACAGGGCTTTGAGGGCTGGTATTCAAAGGGAACCAATTCCTTCATCAACTAAGTTAATGACAAACTACAATCGTTTCAATAACTAAAGCAGGATTTTGGCATATCCATTCGTAGGTTTTTTCACGTGTCCTCTGGGTGCTAGCAGTTAGCTTCTAAAACCGCGAGTAAAGGGTCTAAATTTCTTCCCTTTATAGATCATTGTTGTATAGTTCCCTCTGTAAGCTACAGCTTCCTGGTAAGACAGGCTGTGTTAAGGATATTGCTACCTTAGATGGGGAAACTTGGCAGGCTATTTTGGAACAGACAAACAAGAAGAGCACTTGCTAAGTGCAGTAGAGTTAAAAGATTTAATGTTAAAACCAAATGCAAATTGGCCACTCGCAAAATTAAAATAGAAAAAGCATGTACTCATTACTCCCAGCATGGACACCTCTGTGTTCACACTTGTAGTCCTGGATTGCAGTGCTGTCAGATGAAGGAATAGTTGCAGCTGAAGGACAGACAAGAGCTCTGTACACAGGCACAGTGTGTAGCCGGGAATCTCCTGGATGATGCAGCGTGCAAGGGGAGCAGTGGGCGTGGCTATTAATTTCAAAGAACCTCCTTCTTTGTCAAGCCTACCTAGAGGAAGTACTGTGATTACTTTATACAGGAGAAGGGGGAAGGTGCATGCCACAACACTGCAACCCATTATTCTCAATACTACAAGGACAACAGCTGGCAAACTACATAGACCAGCTGGACCATATAAAAATAACTAACAGAAACAAATGCTTTTAAAAGATGCACATGAAATAGGGTAGCAGTGGAATACTAAAGTAAATGGTCCAGCATACTCACAGTGTATTGGGCAGTAATTGGCAGACTATATTACCCAAAAAAACAAAAAGGAAAGGCGCAGGAAAAAAGTTGAAAACTGCAATGGGATCATAAAACAACAAAATCCTAAGGCAGTAAAACATGAGTCCCTGCAGGAATACATTATATATAAATCCATTTATATGGAAATGCAGCACTAGAGGCAGCTCCCCTAAGGCCCCTTTTACACAGACTGTCCGATCAGGTCCGCCTGACAGTTTTTTTAGCAGGACCTAATGGGACCTTGCATTCTCCCCTATGGAGAAGCGGATGTCAGCAGTGACATGTTAGATGAAATCTGATCCAGTCCGCAAAATCCAGACGGATGGTGGTCCTATTTTCCATCCGTCTGGCGGATCAGATATGATCAGATGAAAACGGACAGGTGATCCGTTTTCACCCGATTTCCCATAGAGGAGAGCCGGGACTGTGTCTCACTGTACAGAGTGGAGACGGACCTGTCATCTGCCTGCTAAGTGGGGATCAGCGGATCGATCCCCCCGCTGAGCAAGCAGAGCCCGCCAAACAGGGGTGCCCTTGTAAAAGGGGGCTTAGAGTGAAGCAACTCTCTGGACAAACAAAACAAAAACCAGCAGGGTGCGCCACACTAAAGCCTAGTAAACAATATGTATTTTTTTTCATTGAACCCAGCGGGCTAAACTAAGAAAAGCTCAGATCAGAGCCTGCTGTGCTTTTGTGTTCTGACAGGGGAACAGCCCCCACAAGAACGCTCCAGTCAGTGCTCTTAGCCATTGGCTGAGACCGCTGATTGGAAGCTGGTCAGCTGCTGGTCGGTCCGGCTGCCATACACACAGGATGAATGTCAGCTATTTTTTATTTGACCAGCCAATGTCATCCGACATTCAGTCCACGTGTACTGCTTAAGTGAAAGAAGAATTTATTAAATATAAAGCCATATGTCTACTCACATAAATGAAAGATCAACAGGCATGTAATCATGGTGGTGTCTGGAGTGGACGTAGGTGCCCCCCGGGATGACCTGCAAGGATTCACCACTCCTAAGCCCAGTCTATCAAAGACAGATGACTAGTATCAGCCAATCGGTATTGTAACCAGCGTGAAATGCACTGGGAGCTGGGCTGAATGTGACATCTACAGACAAGTCAGGTGACGCATTTCAAAGCTTCCGCTTTTTACTCAGAACTAATTGGTTGCCTGCACATGTCAGTCTTATATAGCATGACTGGAGTTTGAGTGAAATGCCAGTGCGGAAAGATACAAGCCTGATTTAAAGGGACCATCGTGTATCCATTTATACTAAAGCAATATTGCATGTAATCGTAACCAATTACATTAATAGAAGTATTTACAAAGCAATGATAATTTTGAATTGAAAATAAGAATATGAATATAAGTAAAAAACACCAGAAATGCCAGTGGAGAACATATACAGCATACAATGTCACTGAGGGTCCTGTCATGATGTTATATTGAGAATCTCATGGTATATGAAACTACATTTAAACAAAATAGAGTACCCATCTACACCAATAGTTGCAAATGGCTAAAAAATGTTTACTAAAAACAAACATAATTATAATATGTAGTAAATACAATTCCTGAGCCCCTCTCAAAAAAAAAAATAAGAAGTATGCTGGTTCTCGATTTATTTGTGGCTGCATCTTACCTTACTATATTACAAATAACATTTTGTTTATTGGAACATCTAATTATTAATAATAAATAGATGATCCAACAAAAAAGGGATTTTATTAAAACTTACCGTAAAATCCTTTTCTCCGAGTTCACTGACAGACGCAGCTCTTCATTGACATGTGGGTTATACGAAGATCCTATTAGGAGTTAACTAGGCAAAAGAAATAAAGCAAGCTGGCCCCTCCCAGGGGGCTGTCCTCTCTTTCCCATATAATCCCCTTGCTCTGCTCAGCATATCAGTTTGTAACAAGCCATACCGAAAAACGCAGAGGGGTGGGTGCTGCGTCTGTCAGTGAACTCGGAGAAAAGGATTTTACAGTAAGTTTTAATAAAATCCATTTTTCTCCTTTTCTCCTACGTTCACTGACAGACGCAGCTCTTCATTGACATGTGGGGATGTCCCAAAGCTGTGTCAGTAAAGAGGGGTGGGTAAACGACAACAACTGTACCCAACAGAACCTCTCGGGAGGGGCCAGTCGCGCCTACACTGCCGCCTGTAAAACTTTACGGCCAAAAGCAGCATCCAAATATGCGGACACATCAACTTTACAAAACTTAGTGAATGTGTGCATGGAGGCCCAAGTAGCTGCCTTTCATACCTGTGACACCGAGGCCTGGTGTCGAAAAGCCCAGGAAGTGCTAACAGTCCTGGTGGAATGAGCCATGACTGGAAAAGGGGGTACCTTGCCCCGAACAGAATACGCATGAGTCACGGTCTGTCTGATCCAACGGGAAACAGTAGCCGACAAGGCCGCTAATCCTTTGCGCGGACCATCCGTCAGTACAAACAACGCGTCATACTTCTGAAAAGAGGCTGTAGCTGCCAATACACCCGCAAAGCCCTTACGACATCCAAGGAATGTAACTCAAATTCCTTAGGGTGTGAAGGATGCTGACACAAAGGAAGAAAGAACAATATCTTAATTAATGTGAAAAGAGGAAACCACCTTCGGTAAAAATGAAGGCGGCGGGCGAAAGACCACCTTGTCCTTGTGTAGGACTAAGTAAGGAGACTTGCAGGACAACGCTGTCAACTCAGACACCCGCCTAGCGGATGTAATGGCCACCAAGAAAGTCACTTTCTGCGACAGCAACTGTAAGGGAATATCCCGCATCTTCTCATATGGTGGCTTCTGAAGCACAGAAAGCACCAGATTCAAATCACATGGCGCCATATACGACCGTACCTGAGGGGCCACATGGCGCACACCTTGTACAAATGTACGAATCAACGAATGTGATGCCAGAGGGCGTTGAAAGAGAATCGCCAGAGCCAATATCTGACCCTTGAGAGTACTCAAAGCCCAGTTTTTATTCAGGCCCTGCTGTAAAAAGGTCAGGACCCTAGACACTACGTAAAAGCGAGGGTTCCAACCCCCCGCCTCACACCAGGCAATGTAGGCCTTCCAGGTGCGATGATAAATCTTGCGTGAAGTACACTTGCATGCTTTTAGCATGGTAGGGATCACTGAGTCATCGACACCCCTGTCCCTCAGCAACTGGGACTCAATAGCCAAGCCATCAAAGCAAGTGAGGGTAAAGCAGAGTGCAAGATGGGGAACATCTGCCACCATTCGCACCACGTCGGCGTACCACGGACGCCGAGGCCAATCCGGAGCCACCAGGATCATCGGAATCCCCTCTGCTTCCACCATGCGCAGTAGCCGCGGTAGAAGTTTAATGGGAGGATAGGCGTACAGAAGACAATACCGACCCCAAGGCGCTACCAGCGCGTCCGTGGTGACCGCCAACGGGTCTCTCGTCCTGCACACAAAAGTTTTTACTTTGTGGTTGAACCGAGACGCCATGAGGTCCACATCTGGTGTGCCCCACTTGTGGCAAACCTGGCTGAACACTTCTGGATGAAGGGACCATTCCCCCTGATCCAGCGTCTGGCGACTGAGAAAGCCCGCCTGCCAATTTTCTACGCCCGGAATGTAGATGGCGGAGATTGCGGGCACGTGAAGTTCTGCCCAATGCAGAATGAGAGCTGCCGAGCTCCTCGTTCCGCCCTGATGGTTCACATACGCCACCGCAGTGTCCGACTGAACCCGAATCGGGAGGCCGCGCAACCTTACCGTCCAGTGGGAGATGCAGAGCCTGATCGCCCTCAGCTCCAGTACATTGATCGGATGGCGAGATTCCCGCGCTGACCAGCGCCCCTGGGCAGACAACTGCCCCAGGACCCCCCGGTCCGTCGTGACAATCGACCTTTCATGGGAAGAAAGTAATTTTTCAAGGTTAGAGCTGGGGCCCGAAGCCAACATGTCAAGGACCCCCTGGTCTGAGGGTCCAGTCTGATCAGTCGGTCTAGGGACAGTGGGGACTGTCCCACCGTGACAGAATCGCTCGTTGAAGGAGCCGAGTGTGACTCTGGGCGTAGGGTACCGCCTCGAAGGCCGAAACCATGAGTCCCAACACCCGCATACAGAACCGTAAGGAGGGCCACCGGCGTGACAGTAAGGTTTGCACTGCTGCTTGCAGGGTTAATAACTTGGCCGGAGGTAGAAACACCTTCGCCCGTTCCGTGTCCAGAATCAGACCCAGATATTCCAGGCGACAGGACGGTGTCAGTGTTGACTCCCGCAGATTGATCAGTCAGCCGATGTCCCTGAATGAGGCCATTGTGATGGTCACGGTCTCCTCCAGAGCTGAAGCAGATTCCGCTCTCAGGAGTAGGTCGTCGAGGTATGCTACTACCGCAATGCCTCTCTGCCTCAATAGTGCCAGTACCAGGGCCACCAGCTTGGTGAACACCCGAGGAGCCGAGGCCAGAACGAAAGGAAGTGCCACAAATTGGTAATGCCAGTCTCCCACCGCAAAGCGCAGGAAGCTCTGGTGTCGGGGACAGATTGGGACGTGGAGACACGCGTCCCAGATATCCAGAGACGCCATGAAGTCCCCTTGGTGCAGGGCGGTCACGACCGAACGGACAGATTCCATCCAAAATTTTCGCGCTCTCACAAAGTAGTTTAGCGCTTTTAGGTCCAGAACTGGCCTGGCCCCTCCCCCTATTTTGGAGACCACGAATAGGTTTGAATAAAAACCGTGAAACCTCTCCAACTGAGGTACTGGCGCAATCACCCCCTGGTCTGAGAGTGCCTGGACAGCCCTGAATAGGGCCCCTCGATGTCCCTGAGGGAGTCTCAAGTTCGATGGGAAGAGCCTGTCTGGGGGTAGAGTGCTGAACTCTATCCTGTAGCCGGAGGACACCACTTCGTGCACCCACCGGTCGGAAATGCGGGCAGTCCACCTGTTTGTGAACCCCAGAAGACGTTCCCTCACCATAATTTGGGTGGGGGCAACCCATCATGCAGAGGAGGGCTAGTCCTCTGTCTTTTTGTTTGTGCGCTACCAGGGACGCTTACCGGCCCCTGTGGTAGGCTTGCCGGGTCTCGACCCCTTGCCCGCTGCGCCGGGGGCACGAAAAAACCTCTTCTGACCAGAAGAGATAGGTCCCTGCTTTCGGCGGAATTCCCGCCTCTTGAGTTCGGGAAGGAAGATACCCTTCCCCCCAGTGAAATCCTTGATGATTTCATCCAACCGTGGCCCGAAGAGACATCCACCCTGAAAAGGAAGATCCGCAAGACCTTTTTTGGACGCGTGGTCACCAGACCAGGAGCGTAACCAAAGTACCCGTCTGATAATGACTGCCAAGACAGACGTTTTTGACAGCCTGGGAAGCAGGTCCAGGGCCGCGTCACACAGGTACTGAATACCCTGACCCAAACGTTCTGCTTTTTGCGATGCCTCAAGCGTCCTGCCGCAGTCCAAGGCATTCTGCAGCTCCGTCATACAAACGGACAGATATTGTCAACAGGAAAAGTGCCTTAGACACTGTCCAGGGGTATGGTTGCTGCCTTGTTGAGGCGAGCAACCGGGGGGTCCACTGTGGAGGACGCCCATTGATCATACGGGTAAGCCTTAGGTGATCTAGCTGACCCGCCAACGTATGCGGCAGCTTGCGACTCCACCACTACTTGGTCTAGTCGCAGAGACGCACGGATACCAGTAATCAGTGTTGTCACCAGCACCTTTTTGCGTGCCACTGAGGCCCCCAGGTCCTCTTCGCCATCTGAAGGGACTATTTCACCTTCTGAAAGTTCTACGGGGTCCACGTGACCCCGATGCCATTTTCGGTGCTGAGTCTTCCCCTGAGGAACAGGGGGGAGGCGGGCGTTTTGTAGGGGCCACCAGAATCTTGCTCGGCCCCACCCGGGGAATAAATTCCCCAAAAAAACGCCCTGAGCTGGTCCCAGGACACCAGGGTCCCCAGCGAAGGTTGTGTAGCCACAGACTCCTCCTCAGAGAGTCCCGCAGGGTCATCCCACCAGAATTGCCAGTCAGGACTAGCCACAAAAGCTTTGACACCCCTCACAATGAAGCCCTGTCACCGCCCCACAGGACGCCAGCGAGACCCCAAGAGTACTGTGCCCACCGCTACCGACACCCCAGGGCGAGTCAGCTATACGTGCTGTTCCTATTAGTGTGCCCACGAGCGCTGCTCCCAGCAGGAGTGCTCAATAGAAACCGCCAGAAAAAAACCTGTGCTGTCAGCCATGCTGTCTGCAGGTGAAAGTAAAACGGCAGCAGCACGTTTTACATGCTTCAGGGACTCCAATATGGCCGCCGGGACCGTCCCAGGAAGGTCAAGCCTGCCAGCTATACAGCTGTATAGGCCGGACTAAGGCAAAATGGTCGCCCCTGGCACTAGAGGGAAAACCCTCGAGAAGATGGCCGCGGCAAAATGGCGGCGGATCGCCGCATGGTGGTAAAGTAGTGGGAAAACATTCTGGGAGTGCGGAGCGGGTGGGGGGGAGAGGGGAAGCCCCATGGGCAACAGCCCGGTGACCCTGCAAGCTAAAAGAAACAAAATTTTTAAATTTTTGAGCCCGGCGCCCCCCCTTCGCGCCCCGAGGGGGGAATCACAACTCCAACCGGGCGTAGCGGGTCGCCACCCTTCGCAGACCTTCCTCCCCATCCAGAAGGGATGCTGCAGGCCCCAGCCCCTGGACAGGAAAACGCGTCCGGTCACTGGGCGAAGTGGGGGTCTCCCACTGGCCGCCCGCACGGAACGGGCACGATGCGGCGGGTCCCGCCTAAGCATAGGACTGGCTCGCATTGGTCGGCCGCGCTGGGGAAAGCACAGGATTCTAGATATCCTTTTTGCCCCAGCCGGCTTCTTGATAGCAGTCTTCATCAGATAGCTTGAGAAAATAAAAAAGCAGTAGTAAAAATCTGAACCGCAGGTCCCATAAGGGAGCCAGGTCAACTCCTTGCACTAGGCATGTTAAAACTGATATGCTGAGCAGAGCAGGGGGATTATATGGGAAAGAGAAAAATTGTATAAAAGTTACAGCGCACACATGATACATACTCCTGTCAGGCTATTTAAAAGCATCTAAAAACGTATGTAGCAAAAAATGCAAAAATACGGGGGTTTGGTCACACTGAATGGCCATGAAGTGCTTAAGCCCATTGACTGCTGCAAAGTACCCCGTTACCAATGGGAACCAACACTGACCTTAGAGTGAATGCTCATATCTCTTAAACCATGGAAGCGAACGCCTCTCTTTATGGGAGATCAGAGGACACATCCCATGGATCAGGTGGACACTGATTGGGGCTAATTAAGGAGGATGGGGTTCACCCCCATGCGTTTGGCAGGGTGTTCCCCCCAAATATCTAGTTTTGTTGTATGCTTTATGCCTGGGTCCTGACCAGACCTTTTTGGGTTGGTGAACCCCATCCTCCTTAATTAGCCCCAATCAGTGTCCACCTGATCCATGGGATGTGTCCTCTGATCTCCCATAAAGAGAGGCGTTCGCTTCCATGGTTTAAGAGATATGAGCATTCACTCTAAGGTCAGTGTAGGTTCCCATTGGTAACGGGGTACTTTGCAGCAGTCAATGGGCTTAAGCACTTCATGGCCATTCAGTGTGACCAAACCCCCGTATTTTTGCATTTTTTGCTACATACGTTTTAGATGCTTTTAAATAGCCTGACAGGAGTATGTATCATGTGTGCGCTGTAACTTTTATACAATTTTTGTCTGTTGGTCGTTACGAGCAGCACCATGCGTTTGGCAGGGTGTTCCCCCCAAATATCTAGTTTTGTTATATGGGAAAGAGGACGGCCCCTGGGAGGGGCAAGCTTTCTTTCTTTTGCCTAGTTAACTCCTAATAGGATCTGCATATAACCCACATGTCAATGAAGAGCTGCGTCTGTCAGTGAACGTAGGAGAAATGTTATTTGTAATGTAGTAAGATAAGATGCAGCCACAAATAAATCGAGAACTAACATACTTCTAGAAAAATGAATCAGTAAATGTAGTACTGTGTCCAATGTCAGCTATTGATAATTCATGACATATAGACCCATTACTTACCATCCTACAAATGAGCAGGTGGTGAAATCAATGTAACAAAGGGAAACCGCATGCCTACAAAAAATTAAGTGTGCCATTATAAGTCACCATTAGGGGGGCGTGGCCTGACTTCCAGGATGTGAGCAGCAGAAAGCCGGAGCTCCGTACTACACAAACATCCTGACGGATCCTGAGTAGCCAAAATCACCGGTTTTTCGCTCATAAAGGCATCGATAGACTGCTGAAGCCACCCTGCATTTAGTGATGGTGAAGATTGGGCCCAGCATGCCTCCTACACCCGCGGAACGACTTTCCAAATTCGCACATGGGACCGGCCAAGATGGCGCCGGCACCACGCGGTCCTCACAGCGCCAGTCGCAGGACGGAGATCCCCAGCTCTGGGCTGAGGGAGAGACGGAGTGGATGGAGGGGACAGACCCGCTAGCGTGCCAGGTCCCTCCACAGTCGGAGAGAGCGGCGGGAGATGCGGTGACACAGGTGGGTGAGCCCTCCCTGGCAGATATCATGGCGGCCATTAAATCATCACATGCCTCAATTACCTCACAGATAGACACTATCCGCATAGACTTTGCATTATTAAAGGAAGATGTGCATAAGATCCGACACAGGGTGGCTAATGCTGAGCAGCGGATCAGCGGCATAGAAGATGATCTGAACCCCCTCATGATATCGGTTAGAGACATAGCGGCGGACCACAGGTCCCAGGAGGCCAAGCTGGGAGACATAGAAGATCGCCTCCGCAGGAACAATTTAAGATTTCTGTGCTTCCCGGAGGGCTCAGAAGGGAAACAGCCTGAGGAGTTTTTATTATCATGGCTAACTCAGATGTTTGGCAGGGAAGGGTTCTCTAACATGTTTGCCATAGAGAGAGCGCACCGCGTGCTTCTGCGGGCTCCCCCGCCTGGACGGTAGCCCAGACCCATGCTGGCCCGGTTCCTTTACTTTAGAGACAAAGAACATATCCTGAGGCGTGCTAGGAACCTGCCAGACATTATGTACAATGGCAATCGCATAGCCATTTTTCCTGATTTCTCAGCAGCCACGCAGAAACAGAGGGCGGCCTTCCTAAATATCAAACACAGGATGAGAGAACGCAATCTACCATATGGCATGCTTTAGCCAGCGAAACTCAGAGTTGTTCATAAAGGAAAGACTCATTTCTTTCTCTCCCCCAGAGAGGCAGATGCATGGTTGGACTCCCTGGGCAATGCCTGAAGTGGTTGGCTAAATCTCTTACCTGCATTTGAGATTGCTCGATATCTGACATAATGATGTGCCTTCATACTTAACCCCTTTTTGAGCCATGTTTTGTTTATCCCAATCTGCTTGAAGCACGAATGGTTGGCGCACATTTATTGAACTATGGTGTGGTACGTGGGGGCTCCCATACAGGCCTTGCCTCCAACCCCATTTTCTCCTCATTACCTGGATCAAAGGAGGACTCCCCTTGTTGGGGTGTGACTGGTTCTGAGTTGGTTCTTGGTTATAGGGATGGAAACCTGCAAAATGTTGGGGTTTGCGGGTAGGGTGGGGGGGTTGGGACTGTTTCGCATAGGGGCTGATGTTTGCACCGGTAGAGTAAGTGCATGGTTGGGTAACAATTTATGGGAGGATGACCTGTTGTCATCCATTTTTTTCACCGTGATGAACCACTTACATCATCGAACTCCCAACTTCTTTGAATGGCGACCTTGGCATACTGCAGGGTCGCATTGGCCAATATCACAATCTGAAACATTGTCTGGTACATGCTCTGCACACTTAGAGCCATCACCGGCTGGTGAGGGCCTAAATATTCTCATGGATGGGAACAATGGGGCCTAATGAGAGGACTCTTAATGTTTTATCATGGAATGTTAGGGGTATGAATGCTACGATCAAGAGGGCTTTGGTATTCAAATATATTCTAAGGTATAAACCTCAGGTAATTATGTTACAGGAAACGCATCTCACAGGGTCCAGGATTTTAGCTCTCAAAAGAGCGTATATTGGTCATGCTTATCACTCCATGTACTCCAATTATGCCAGGGGGCCCTAAGGATATTGTCACTGACCCATATGGGAGATATGCAGTAGCAGTTATATTAATAGATAATATGCCATATACCCTTGTGTCAATATATATACCGCCCCCCTTTGTAGGGGCAACAATGGAATGTATGATGACTAAAATCCTGGAAGTGGCGGAAGGACCTATTATATTAGCGGGCGATCTGAATACAGTGCTCTCTCCCAGTGTGGACCGCTTACATGCCACCGCCAGATGCAGTGCCCCTCTGGCAGCCATACTGCCTCAGTACGACCTGGTGGAGGCCTGGAGGTGGAAACATCCGGAGGAGAGGGAATACTCTTGCTTTTCCTCCACATACGGCACATTGTCACAAATTGATATGTGCTGGATTTCTAGGGGGGCACTGCATAGGGTGCTGGACATACGATATCTCCCTAGAGCGGTCTCAGACCACTCACCACTACTGCTAACTTTTATTCTGGGTCAGTCGCCTGGGCATAAGGTGTGGCGACTGAGCCCACTGTGGTTACAAGAAGAGTGCTTTGCTGGTCAGACGGCCTCTGCCATCAAATCATTCTGGGAAGAGAATGGGGAGGAGGTTCCCCTACATATTACCTGGGATGCATTTAAGGCTACCCTTAGGGCTCTATTGCCATAACAATTAAGAAGTTGAGAGCTGACAGAGACTGTAAAATTAGAGAGGCGGAGCAGGCAGTCACGGCTGCAGAGGCGGAATACATTAGAAATTCATCGGCGGAGAGATTAAAATGTCAGAGACAGTCGAGAGTTGAAGAATTAACAATACCGTTATCTCGG
>BLSH010149220.1:437203-455860 GCA_018402905.1 Glandirana rugosa
TGGGGGGGGGGGGGGGAGAAGGGTAGTGGGATGATAGGGGGTGTGCGCACACCGAAAGTCTTCTGACAAAAAACAAAAGAATTCCTCACCATAGACAATCAATCCCAACATCCCATTCTTCTCCCATCTCCCAAGATACACTAGCCACTAGTCCCTAGCCAATCCCCCCCGGCAGAGCTATTATATCGGGCACAAATTCTCTCACATCAAATTTCTCCCAATTCATAGATCACCATCTTCAAAAATTTGTTAAAAGGCTACAACCCTACCTCCGAAACACAACAGATCTCCTATACAATCTCAAGGAATACACCTGGTCTTCAGACCTCCACTGGCTCACCATAGACGTGGCCTCACTTTATTCCAACATTCCCCATTCCAACGGGATCAAGACCACCAGACAATACTTATTCTCCGATCCACTCATGCCCAAACAACAAGCCTCCTTCCTTTTGGATGCCATTCACTTCATACTCACTCACAACCACTTTTCCCAACTAGATGACTTCTATCTCCAAATTTGAACAAGAATACATTCTGTCTAAAAACCCATACACTCAACACATTAATTTCTACAAAAGATACATAGATGATCTAATATTGATCTGGAACGGTGAACCAGTCTAGATCCCAGATTTTGTCAATTACCTCAACCAGAACGAATGGGGCCTTACCTTCACTAACCAAACGCATCCAACCACCATAGATTACCTAAACATCTCCATCAAGGGAAATACAGACAGCACACTCACAAACCACCAATTTTTTTAAAAAGGTAGACAGTATCAACTACCTAGAGTTCAAAAGCTGCCACCATAAACCATGGCTGAAGAACATACCTTTCGGCCAATTCAAAAGACTCAGAAGAAATTGTACAACTGACAAGGATTTCCTCAGTCACAGAACTTAAGGGCAAGGTTCAAGGCCAAAGGATACCCCAAGAAGCTGATCGAGGGAGCACACAATGGAACTCTTAACATTCCACAGGAGGAATACCTGAAACCATCCTCTTTGAAGGGCCCGAGAAATCTCTCAACACAAGGTAACTTCATCACAAAATTCTACACATATCACAATCAAATCAGGGGAATCCTCTCTAAACATTGGCACATTCTACAGTTAGACCCACTCCTCCAACCCACCCTGCCCCCCAACCCAGACTCACCTTTCGGAGAGCCAAAACTATCAAAAACCATCTAGCCCCCACAGACTACCGTGCAGCCAACCAAACCACAAGCCCCCAGAGGATGCAGGCTGTTTCAGATGCAAAAGCTCCAGATGCCTCTCCTGCTCCATACTCCCCAACGGGAACAAGACTTTCCAATCCAGCAGTCGCCCGAAAACCTTGCCAATCACCTCTTGCCTTGACTGCTCCTCTCAGTATATCATTTACATATTGACTTGCCCTTGTGATCTTCAGTATGTCGGAAATACTATCCAGACATTCCGACAAAGAATCAAAAAACATAGATTCAATATAAAGAATGCAGTCTGGGAACACACCGTCTCTCATCATTTTACTCTGCATCATGACGAGCAACCCAGATCTGATCTCCGCTACAATTATAGAACAGATTCCGGAATCCGTCAACTACAAATCGATACACCAGACTCTGTCAGAGAGAATCCTATTGGATATATCAGTTAAACACTCTCAATCCGAAAGGACTGAACGAGACAATAGGATCATATTAGGATCAGACCCATGTAGGACGGAATGTACCCCCGACGCATCCCCCCGGATTAATTATATTTGTTTACTTCAGTTTGTTTTTTTCTGGATATTTTTATTAGAGCTCCCCAACACATCTTTTCACATTTTCCCATTTTACCCATCCATCATCAAAACTTATTAATTCCATATATAATATCCCCTCCAACCATGGCTAAGATATCCCCAGTGCAAAATGCTTCCCACCTAGGGCAATCGCAATTCATGAATTTTCCTTCCCATCCCCTCCCCTTCGAGCATAGCCACCTTGCAAGTACAGGCGGTCCCCGGGTTACAAACAAGATAGGGTCTGTAGGTTTGTTTGTAAGTGGGAACAGGTTCATTATTTAAGTGTAGCTTCAGCCCAAAAAAATATTTTTAAGCTTTTTGCATAGCATAGGGAAGGGGTAACACCCCTGTAATGTTTGTTTTGCTGTCTATGTTTCTGTTCAGAAGATTTCACCTCACTTCCAGTCCCAATGATAATTGGATTTTGAAAATTTAGGGTTGTTATGGAAACAAGGATTGGTGATAAAGCATCAGTGGAGACACCTTTTTCCCACAACTCTTACAGGAGTGAATTTCCCTTCCTGGGGGGAGATTTCCTCTTACTTCCTGTTGTCTCCCTCCGTTTGTAAGTAGGAGTCGTTTGTAAGTCGGAAGTTTGTAACTAGGGGACCACCTGTAAATAGCAAATTCCTTATCCTGACCACCTTACATGGTTGCCTGCCATTGATTGTAACCTATTCCTTCGCCATTAAATGTTAATCACACATTGATCACCCTCGGCCAGCCCATCCCATTCATACATCCACCTACCCTGCCCACCTGTCAAATTTAACTTATTGGCGCCACTGCAGGTGGGCTTGTGGCTACCGCCAGGCTTCCCAGCTTCACACCTGGTTAGTATTCCCCTCATACCTCCATCACATCCCAGGTCTCCCTTTCCTCACGCCAGTTTATTCCCTACATCCCTGCAATCCTATCCTTTCCACTTCCGGTCTTCCAGTCCATCCATCCACCCTCTGCAGCTGTCATCTCCGGCATGAGGGACCGTGTCCCCTGCACACACCGGTCCCCATCCCCAGGCTTTCCTATCCCCATAGTTGCGCCCCACCCCCATCAACCTTCCCAATCATGGTCCCCCCTGCTCCCCTTTGACAGCCGCCACCTTCTCACTGCAGGATGCCGGCTCTCGGCTCAAGTCTGCCCTGCAGCTCTAATCCCACTGTGGCTCGCAGGGGTCCCCCCGCTCCCCTTTGATTGCCGTCACTGTCTCACTGAAGGATGCCAGTTCTCGGCTCCTCAAGTCCGCCTGGCAGCTCTCATCCCACTGGCGCTCGCTCCCCGGCTCCTGGTTCCCGTCCACCTTCACCACACTCTCCCCAAACCCCGCTCTTTTTCTGAGGATCAGGCCAATCCCAGTTTCTGGCAAGGCCACACCTGCATCCCAACTTTCTCCACCTTCCGGTGACTCATCTATACAAGCTCCCGCAGGCAGTGTCCCGCTACATAACCCATATGTAATACCCATAAAGCAGCCAGTTTCTGCTCTCCACATCATCACAAATCCCCAGGCAGAGTCTTGAGTCCTCCCCATGCCCGTCCCCAAAACCCCCCACCCCTCCTCTCATTCCACTACATGTCGGCTTGACCACATTTTATCTACTACAATTAAAATAAACAACCATCAACTTTTTCCCTGAATATGGGCGCTCCTTATATCTATCCTCCGATCAAAGTGTGGAAACTACTTTGCTAGCTGTATCCAGAGGTAGAAGCCCAAGCCTCGCAAGAGGGCCCACCACCTTTTCACCACCCAGTCTAGCTAGATATACTGGGAGTGTACATGCTCCCACTATTATTCACGTACAGACTCCAAATTAAGACAGCCAGTCCAGCGCGGTCTACCACCAGTAAAAATCTAGGAGATTGCGACCATCTCTCTATGGAGCCGGTTCACACATCTCTGGAGCGGCTTAGGTGCGATTTGCGCAGGAGTCCTGTGCATCTTTTGGTCCGTTTCAGGTCCAAATATAGCCAACAATTCGGGCTGGCATTGGACCTGAAACGGTCAATGGGGTTGCACCGGACCCCTGCCGGGAGCCTACATCACCCCCTATAGACTACACAAGATGAGGCCATCTCTGCCCTTGGAGTGTTGGAGGTGTGAACATGAGCCAGGAGATTTTATACATATCTTCTTGTCCTGCCCCGAAATCCAAAGGTACTGGACGCATGTGGTCTCTGTGATTGTTAACTTATTAGGTCTGACAATCACTCCCTCCCCACATACATGTCTTTTGGGGTTGGTGGAGGACCTGGTGCCCAGGATAGCGGACAGAACCCTGATTGGCCTACTTTTTTATGCCAGGAAATTGATCGCATTAAACTGTAAGAAGCGAGACCCACCCTCTGTCGCTCAATGTCAATCTCATGTAAATAAAACTATTACCCTTTATAGGGATACTTACTCTCATAGAGGTTGCCCCAAAAAGTTTGACAGGGTGTGGGCCAAGTGGCTAGCAGAGCCCTCCACGGCCTCGGCAGACAGATTCACACAGAAACTATGCATTGTTGAGGGGTACATGGTTTGAGACAAGCTAATGTCAAGGTTTCCTTATATGGTCACGTGGTATGGGTCTACGTGGGCTGGTGACTGGGCGCAAGCCGAACCAAATATACTGAACCAAGCAGAAAAATGTCTAGACAATGATATTTACAGTAGTATGCTATCTAAATGCTATATGTCGCCCCTGCGTGGGTTGCAATGGTCGATTTTCGTGGCATGATTAACACTCCATTCCGTATGGTGGATGTCACGTAAATGGTTATGTTGTATAATACAAATAAAAAGATTTAAAAAAAAAAAAATTGACACGGCCACTTGCCCATTATCTCTTGCGAGGCCATCACCCCAGCAAGGTACACTCACCAATCCACACTTCTTTGCGGCTTCCCCATTTCAGAAGGTCACCCCAGGTAAGCTCAGATAAGAGAGCTTACCTGGGTTAATGATGTCACTGACAGCTGCTCTTTGGGCTGTACAGGCTAAACAGCTGAAACTATTAACATCTACCTGTGAATCTAGCCACATGAATCCACAGCAACCACAATAAACAATGCTACACAGAAAGCTAAAGCACTGAAAATTGGAGAAGTGTGCAGGGGGACATGTCGGACTGCTGGAGACTAAAGCCTCGTACACACGGGACGATCGTATACAACAGGTCGTATTAACGACCGTTGCATGAGATATCGATCGTTCATATGCGCGATTAGAACAGCCGAACATATGAAGGTCGTACAAGGGAGTTGTATGAGCAAACTAGAAAACTTGGTCGTACCAACAAGCGCTCATACGACAGTTGTATCAGAGCAGTTGGTACAAGTTGTATTGTTCAAAACACGCATGCTCCGAAGTCAGGAACGGCCGGATGCTAATTACATGCACCTGAACGGTCTTTCTGTGCTCGTACGATCGTGTAGTGCAGTCAGTATGCAAGTTACATTATGCAACATACGATTTGCGACGATCGTACGTACGATCGTCGTCCCGTGTGTACGAGGCTTAAGACTACTGCTTTCGCGTGGCAGCAGTAGTCTCACTCTCCAAGTGGTGCCAGCAAAGGGGATTTGAATCCTCCTAACAACTTTAAAAAAAAATGGAAGAGCAGCTTATTTATTATTGTATATGCAGCTTGACTGCATTACAGTAATTAAATAAAAGGGTTCAACTGCACTTTCATGTATATTGATAAGCACTTTTAGATGCAAGGACATAGATTTGTGAAGTAATCATTTGACCTGAATGGAAAAAGTCTAAACACGCACAAAACACATTTTTTATGTTTCTAGATTTTGCTTGAAATGGAAAGACAATTAACTACATACAATATGCACTAGGGAAAACAAAACTTACAGAAAGGGTTTCTATTGTAGTGGAAATAGTTGTTTTGCACTCATCACAGTCACCATTTAAATTCATATGCCCTTTAAGAATTTTCCCCCACACTTTGTTATTTTGAACCAAATCCATGTTGCACCATAAACACCAAAGAAAAAAAGCACCTTGTGTAGAAAGGATAAGGAAAGTTGAAAATAGGGTTATTAATGCAAGTGGGGGTACCTGATTGTTTCTGCAGCATCCAAACACACAGTTCTACATGGCTATGTGCAAAGTTGCACGTGTCCTCCTGAAGACAACCATAACGCATCTCATGGCGGCACACGTCCATTTGAAATCGAAGATGAAGTGGACGAATTTTGGAGTACTTTACCGTGCTTGAGTTTAACACATGCACAAGACATCTGTCCAAAAGGAAAAAAAAAAAAAAAAAACCCATACATAATTAATGACTTCACTAGTTTTCTCAGCAGTTTGCACAGGGTTAATTTAGAGTCTATAGTGCAAACATGTAGTCACACCCCTATAGCACCTCATGAGGCATATGCAGTATATGTAAGCAATTTGGATTTGAGCACAGCTACAGTAAATCTGGATTTCTATTTCGTAGTGACTAGACCAGAGCCTGTAGTTCTCCCCCAACTGTGTCTGTCTGCCCCATATTAGCATATTATGCCCACGTTAACATTGGGCCGATTTGGCATGCGATTTGTCAAATCGCATGCCAAATTGGCGGCTACTGCCAGCAAAAGCACCATCCGAATTGGTGAGACACCAACTTTGTTCCTGCACTACTTTTGGCGACTTCAGGGGCGATTTGAATAGACATCTGTGCATGAACCCCCCCAGATGTCTGTGAAATCGCACCCAAAGTTAGATTGCATTGCCAGTTTGAAATCGTGCGAGTTCAGCTGAACTCACACGATTTCAAACCCGCCCTCAAAGTGAACCTGGGCTATATGTCCACTAAAATGTTATCACGTATTTAGCATTTTGTACAGTAAAGTGTAGAGTAGAGTAGGGACTGGCCAGAGACAGATCACTTTGGCACACTTGGTCATCTTAAACATGTATTGCAATATTCTTGCAAGGTGGCAGCTGTTAGCAACACAGTTCAAGTAGAGGCAGAACCCAGTGAGAGAAAGCGATAGGAAAGCAGTGACTCCGTTCACTGCTGTATTGTGCACCATACCCCGTCAAACTCCACCACGTGAGCCTTCCCCGTAAGACCCGCACTTACCGAAAACCGGTAAGCAATATGCCTTAATGTGCCTTAGTATATGGCCGGGTCTCCCCTCTTCATAACATCACAAGGGTTCCATCTCATTCAGGCATATATAAAAAAAAACCTTTATGGAGTTCTTGGTCTGTAACAGTATAGTCAACAATTTGCAGTCGTGCTCTGAACTATGCAGTGGAATAGGAGGTGTATTACAGGGAAGGCTCACGTGGTGGAGTTTGACGGGGTATGCTGCACAATACAACCGTGAACGGAGTCACTGCTTTCTTATCGCTTTCTCTCACTGGGTTCTGCCTCTACCTGAACAGTGCTGCTAGCAACTGCCACCTGGCAAGAGTGGGAAGGAGCGCTGCTTTTAGATACAATTGCTTCTAATATCTATTTTATTGGACTGTGCTTGTATTTTTTGGAAGAGACTATTGATTTATTTAAAGCAGCTGCTCAAGCATTTATTGAATATAAAAGCAATTTTTGGCGCTGAAGGATAGTAGGAGGGCGTGTTTATCCAATTTGTATTCATGTATTGCAATATACAGTATGTGAACCAAGAATCCATTTTTTAAATGCAAAATTTGCAAATGTTTAATTCAGAAGGCTCTCTCAGACTCATTAACAAATGTATGATCATCATGAACTACTCCATATACAAATTATAATAGCTAGGTACAGATTCTGATAATGTATTCCCATTTAGCTCTAACACTTGCTAATTCTGTTAATCTAAAATAAAGAATATTCTCCCATGCAGATTTATTTTATGGCTTTGTTGTGGTTTGCACCGGCATAATAGAGGGTTTTTTGTTTTCTTTAAATCTAATCCTAATCAGTCTGGTTACACGGTCTTGTTTTACCCCTACCCAGATACCAGAATCCATAATAAACTTTAAGTTAGAAGTCCTCACAGTGAGCGCAAAAAAGAAAACCAGAGTTAGACTTAACGGTAACTCTGTTTCTGGGAGTCGTCCAGGACAGCACTAGAGAGATATAGCTCCAACTCCGAAGGCAGGAAACACAAAGGGTCAAGTCTTTAAAGGGGGGCTCCCCTTCTCTTCCCCAGTCTTTAACCGAGAACTCCGGAACGATTTCTGAAAGTTACTGGTAAGTCTAACACTGGTTTTCTCTAGTCGTCTGTCCAGGACAGCACTAGAGTATCAACGAGAACTTACCAGATTGGGGGGGCTACCGCCTGGAGGACCTTTCTCCTATACGCTTGATCTTGCGCTGAGATAAGATCCAACCTGTAGTGCTTCATAAAGGTCGTATAACTTGACCATGTTGCAGCCCGGCAAATTTGTTCTGGTGTCGCCCCAGCTCGTTCTGCCCAAGAGGTCGATAGCGCCCGGGTGGAATGAGCCAGGGGGAAAAAGGGCACTCCTTCCTAAGAGTCTTGTAAGCTTCCACAATTGCTTGTTTAATCCAGCGGGCAATTGTGCCCTTTGAAACTTGATACCCTAGCCTTTTACCAGAATGTAGAATAAAAAGAGCATTGGATTTCCGAATGTCTTTTGATGCCTCCAAATAATGCAAGACACAGGCCCTCACATCCAGATGGTGGAATTCTTCCTTAGGTCCCTTTGGAGATGCGCAAAAGGAAGGCAGAACAATCTCCTGTGTCCTGTTACTTCTAGAAGCCACTTTCGGCAAGAAACCTGGGTCTGTCAGAAGCACCAGTCTGTCTTCAAAAAGCTGCAAGAAAGACTCTTTAATAGAGAGCCTGTAACTCACTAATCCGCCTGGCCATGGAGATTGTCACTAAGAACACGGTTTTGAGCGTGGCCCACTTCAGGGATAGGTGTCCTTCTTGAGTTTGCTTAATCCAACACTGTAACACCGTCGTCAAGTCACATTTTGGCAAAATCCTAAACTGAGCCGGCCTCAGTCTGGCTAACCCCTTGAAGAACCTGCGGACCAGTGGGTCTAAAGCCAGGGGTTGTTCCAAAAAAACACAAAGGGCTGCAATCTGCACTTTCAAGGTGCTTATAGCCAGTCCTTGATCTGCCCCATCTTGCAAAAACTCCAGGATAGCTGCCACATCTGCTGACCGCCTCCTGGTATGTAACCATGAGCCAAAGATTTTCCAAACTTTAAAATAAATGGCTTGGGTCACTTTCTTTCTACTAGAAAGAATAGTGCTAATCACTCTGAAAGTCCCTTAGATTTCAGGAGGCTTTCCTCAGAAACCAGGCCGACAATCTTAAGGCCTGCATCCCCTGTATTCGTACTGGACCCTGCGACAGCAAATCCTCCCTCTGGGGCAGGATGAGGGGGCTTTCGCTAGCCAGAGCAGCTTCGAAAACCACGGCCTCTTCGGCCAATATGGGATCACTAAGATCAGAGAGGTTTGTTCCTGCACAAACTTCCTTAGAACTAGCTGGATAAGCTTGACCAGTGGAAAACCGTAGCACAGATGAAAAACCCACCTTTGGGTCAGAGCATCTATCCCTCCGCCCCTCCCTCTCTTTCCAGAGAGAAGTGGGCACCTTGGTGTTCGCTTTGGTGGCAAAAAGGTCCACCTCTGGTAGACCCCACCGTACCGGCAACTGCTGGAAAATCTCGTTCAGCTCCCATTCCGATTCTCCCACCTGATGTCAACTCAAGTAGTCTGCTATGTGATGGTCTACCCCTCTCAGGTGAACTGGTGACAAACTTAAGTTTCTTTCTGCCCACACAAAGATTGTATTTGCCAGCCTGATCAAGAATGGGCACCGCGTGCCCCCCTGTTTGTTCACATAGGCGACTGCTACAACATTGTCCAAAAGGATCTGAACATGCTGACCTTTCGGATTTTTGGCGAAGACTCTTAGAGCTTCCCAGATCGCCTGCAACTCCCTCCAGTTGGCTGATCTTAAAGCCTGAATTTTTTCCCAGCGGCCCTGGGCTACCCTGGATTCATGGTGAGCCCCCCAGCCCCAGGAGCTGGCATCCATCGTAATGTGGGTAGAAATAGGGAAAGATCACTGAAGACCTTGTCTCAGGTTCGCTTCCTCCCTCCACCACCATAGAGACTTCTTGGCCTTTGGGAATAAGCGGAAGGTCGCATCTAGCGATCCCTGTGTTCCGTCCCAACTGTTTAGAATACTGGCTTGGAGACACCTGAAATGGGCCCTTACCCATGGAATAGCCGGGATAGTCGCTGCTAGTAGTCCTAGACCAGACATTGCTGAGCGAATAGACAATGCCTGCGTCCATTGCAGAAATTTTGCCGTTGCTACCACCTTCCAAGTTTTGTCTTCCGTGCGGTAGATCTTTTGTTCCCTCAAGTTCACCAGGAACCCTATATACTGCAGAACTTGCATTGGGGTAAGGTTTGATTTGTCTTGATTTATCAGCCACCCTAATTTGTTTAGGAAGTCGATGGCCACCCGCAGGTCTTTTTGCAACTGGGCCGTGGACAGGGCAAAGAATAGAAGGTTGTCCAAGTATGGAATGACTAATTCCCTTCAGCCTGAGGGGGCCAGTGCCAGAATTTTTGTGAAAATCCTGGGAGGAGGATGATAGGCCGAAGGATAGGGCCCTGAACTGTAGGTGCTGAACCTCTTCCCCCCATACGATTGCCACCCTCAAAAACTTCTGAGCGTTTTTGTGAATAGGGACGTGCAAATAGGCGCCCTCTGGTCGAGGGAGGCCATAAAGCAGTCCGGTGGAAGTAAAGCCTTTACTGTAAAAATAGTCACCATGCAGAACTTTTTGTAGACCACCCCCTTGTCGAGAGATCTCAAATTCAGAATTAATTGGAACTTTGCCGAGGGTTTCCGAACTACGAACACGTGAGTAGAAACCCTGGTTTATCTCCTCCTGCGGCACCGGGACAAGAACTTCTTGGTCCATCAGGTTGCCGATTTAGTACAACAGTGCTTCCACCATCTGGGGGTCCCTGGTCCCAGCCGTCCTCCCACAGGAACCAAGTCATTGCGACTTGGTGGATTTCTTAGGAGAGGAAAACAGGATATTTTTCTGTTTCCCTCCCCCCCCCCCCAGTTTTTTGGCAGCTGTTGTTTTAGATGCTTGTCCTTGAAAACCCCCTCGTCTTTGGGGACGAAAAAAACGTTTTCCAGCGGTCTTATTTTTTTACCGGGAACGCCTTTTTCTTATCGGCAGTCCTATCTAGAACTTTTTCTAGATCCTGCCCAAAAAGGTCTCCCTCAAACGGAATCCCACAAAGCCTGGTTTTTGAAGCCGGGTCACCGGCCCATGACTTCAACCATAGGGCTCTGCAAGAGGAATTAACCAAGGCTGCGGCTTTCGCCGCTAGTTTGACCAATTCTGAGGACGCATCCGCCATGTACCCTGCTGCTTTATACAGCATCGGTAGGGACTCTACAATTTACTTCCTAGAGGTCCCTCCCTCCAAATGAGCCCGTAACTTGTCTAACCATACCTCCAGGTTACGAGCCACGACCGTTGTAGCCATTGCTGGTTTTAAACTCGTCATGACCACTTCCCACGATCACTTTAAGAGCATCTCCATCCTTTTATCCATGGGGTCCCTAAGGACTCCCATGTCCTCAAACGCGAGGTCAGTAGATTTAGCGCACTGTGAAAAAGCCGCATCTACTCTAGGAACTTTGTTCCAAACGCACTTTGCGTCTTCACTAAAAGGAAATCACCTTTTAAGGGCTCTTGGGGAAAAAATATTTTTTTCTCTGGCTCCACTCACTCTTTTTTAATGGAGTCCGCCAGTGAGCTATGTACCGGAAAAATCCTCCCCTGATACTCTCTCAGGGTTTGGTACATTTTAACCTGCAAAGACAGAGAGGCTTGTTCCTCCTTGATCTCAAGTGTCTCATAAATCAGTCCCAACAGTGCATCCACCTCCTCGAGCGAGAGCCTGTATCTGGCTGATTTTTTTTTTCTTGAATCGGTGCATCCTTAGATGATGCTGCCTCACAGAGGTTATCCAGGGAATCCGATTCTTCTCCCTCTGTTTCATTACCCTCCTCTGGGGTTGGAGGAGGGGGGGCTTCTGTTGGTGGCTTTGGGGTCTCAAGATTCAAAATCATGGCCTTAATTGCATTAATTTCTTTTTTAACCCCTGAAATCAATTCTTTACATGCTCCCGTAGACTCCTTGTATACTAGCTTGTCAATACAAGGTCTACAAAGCGGCTTGTTCCATCCTTCGTTAAATTTAGTTCCACAGGATGGACACCTCTTCTTTCCCCCTGACCGCTCTCATTCCTTGGGCTGCCCCTGAGCAGAAGGAGAAGGGAACAAAGGGCCATAAGCTGTTAATAACCAACATGCACATAATGTGCCACCACCGACACACCCATGTGCACCCACCACCAGCAAAGCCGGATTCGCAAGGCTCAGCCCGGATCCAGCTAGTCCATACCAGAGAAGGAAGAGAAGGGCCCCCAGGACCTAATGGACCCTTCAGCCCCCCTCCCCCTTCCCACAGCCCTGTAGGCTTAGCCACCCTTGTGCACACCTACCTGGGCTGCACCAGCCTCACTGCCACCTTCTGCTGGGTCCATCATATCCTGCTGCATTGCGCTGTTGCGCTGTACAAGGACGCCAGGACTGTCGCATCGTGACTGGAACTGTTTTAAATGAACAGCCCTGGTTCCGGCGTCCATGCTCCTTGCGGAAATCAGAAGTGACGACCCCAAAGTCCCCACCCTCCCCCCTTGTGTTCCATTAGCCGAAACTCATGGCCCAATGCCCGCCCCCTCACTGTCTGCCCGGGATCTCCATCAGTGCTGGAGCCAGGAGCCGCAGATATGTGCAGGGAGCGTCAGTCCCCTTGGACTACCTGGAGGGAGAGGCGCTGGTCCCAGCTTCCCCTGTGCCTGACCGGGGGACCCTGATCCACCATCCTCAGGTAAAGCAGATCTTCAGAGCTCCCACACCTGCCGCCTCCTCTGTGGAGGAAACAAAAGACTGGGGAAGAGAAGGGGGAGCCGCCCCTTTAAAGACTTAACCCTTTGTGTTTCCTGCCTTCGGAGGTGGAGCTATATCGCTCTAGTGCTGTCCTGGACAGACTAGAGAAACATACAGCTATTGTCCCGATTATGACACTACTGCATATACAGTAATACAGCAATTTAAATTGCCACTTAGTTTATGGTCCATCCAAGTAGTGTGAAAAATGTTTGTTGTTTGCACCCTAAATCCTTACATTTTGGGGTTTTTTTTATACTCCCTGCCTTTGAACAGCAACAGGGGTGCTGGTGCTGTGCTCGGCCTGTGCATGCATGCTATAGGGCAACTGGCACTGTCTGGTCAGCATGTGTGCTGAAGGAGCTGCAGTTTTTCTGATACCTGATGCCAAGCCCAGCTGGCTCATGCATGGCTGGGGGCCACTGGCAGTATGCCTGGCTAAGTCATATACAGTACTGTATTTAGAAACCTAAGCTCAGAACTATGTATGCGCCTGGCACAGCATTAGCAAGCCCCTACCTGGTATGTGGCAGTTCTCAGAAAGCAGCGCCCACTGCTGTGCATGTGCCCAACACTAAGGGACCAAGGGGCGGGAGCATGCATGTCTGGATAGCATGAAGGGGACCATTGGGGACCTTTTACAGGTGGAAACTCAACAAATGAGACTTTCATAGGCTGTTAATTCTGTAAAAACTGCAGATTCGGGGGTGGAAATCAATGGTGACAATGTATGCAACTACATTTATTTTTAGGAGGGTTTAATTTCACTTACTTGTGGTCATTAAATCTGTGCTGTTTTGTGGGGTTTGTGCAGAATTCTGGGTTCTCTGGATTTCTCTTGCTAATAAGCTGAGGTTTGCTATCAAAACAAGCCTGTAGAAAGATAAACAGCAAATTGTACATTTTTGTTATATACAAAGTGCTGGCAGTACACCCTTTATATGTAATGCCCTTATGTAGCTATTACCCTATGGCAAAACTTGGCAACCAACCAAATACAACAATCTGTAGCCCAAAGCCTCTTTTAAATAGCCCCACTCTGTGCTCCACAGCATTTGTAGCCAGCCTTTACAATTGATGGCCTAAGCTGCTTGCCATGTTTTGGGTGTCCATTCTACTGCTTCACTGCCCTTCTGTTTTGGTTTGCAAGGTCAACATGCTCCTGACCTATATGGCTGCTTGGGCTTCTTGTGTCATGTCCTCAGCAGTTGACCTCTTTGAAGACACACACCTTCCTGTCTCACACCCGGAAAAAAACAGTAGGCTGGAGCGATGCTCCGCCATTCATAGGCAGCTTTGTATTCTGCGAATGATACAAAAAGCTTCCTTTGATTGGCGGAGTCAGATTGTGACGTCATCAGTCCACCTCAGCCAATCAGAGGAAGTTTGTATTCATTCACAGAGTACAAAAGCAAGGAAATGGAGGAAAAAGTGCAGACCTCTGGTGTAGTAAAAGGATCAAGTGGCTTTATTAAAAACATAATATATACTCACAAAATAAAATGTGAAAGAGCACATATTGTCCATGAGAAAGAGCCCACGCAACACAGTCACAAGAAATGGATGGATGAGCAGCCACAGTATCGGGATTCACTGTGTGGCCAGCTGGCAGGTCAAATGCTGGGCTGGATGCCAGAAGTCTCTGCTGCTCCTGCTCAGTTCCCACAATCCTTAGGACAGCTCTCGGTGTACAATGGTCTCCTGTAAAAGTTGGGTTGCAGGACACGTTTCGAGGATTCCTGCTCTTCTACAGCTATTCATAGAATACAAAGTTGCCTATAAATAGCTGAGCGTTGCTGAGACTGACTGAGCTTTGTTCCAGGTGTGAGATGGGAAGTGTCAGACTCACAGTCAGAATCCCGCACTGTGTACTGTGAATAGCTGAAGATACATGCAGTTCATTAAGTGCTTAGAGCTAATGCAGCAGTTAATGAAGTAATAGTTCAGTGGACCAGCTTGGTCCAAACAAAAGCAGCAAGAAACCTGGAGATTGTTTTAATGTAGAACTACTACCATAATATAAAGAAAAGGGGTTACAATTTCTGTCAGGACAACATTTTAATTTAACATAGCCAGATGTGTAAGAATTTTGAGTAATAACGTTACACTTTTAAATCAAGACAACTCCACCCCTGACTTGCATACGAGTACCTGGCATAAAAAAGTGAAGATGCCATTCTGTTCATGAAGCAGTCGTGCCACATTTCCAGGCCTTAACAAAGCAGGGGGCTGGAAAAGCTGGTCTCTGTGAAAAGTACCCTTCTTTTCCTCATTCCACACATCTATTTCCTCCTGGTAATACGCAAATGTACAATTATCTCCATATTTACAGTCCTGTCGGGTTTGAATATCTGCAGTAAAATAATAGACCAATTATCCATACTTAAATAAAGGAACGTAATCTTACATAAACCTCACAAATATTTCCACAAATAAGACTGAATTGCCCTGAACACAATTAATCTACACATCTCCAATAGATAATTGCACTGCATTGTTTTATAGGAACAAAACAGTTGTCCTTAAATTTCCAAAAAATACCTTTCTGCAATATGTAAAGAAAAACAGCTTTCACCTTTATCATTAGTTTTTGTCATATTTTAAAGATGTGCACTTTATCATTCACCCCTATAAAAAAAATAAATAAATAATATAAATAATATATATATATATATATATATATATATATATACATATATATATATACATATACATATATATATATATATATATATACACATACACACATAATATATATATATATATATATATATATATATATATTCATACATACATACACACACACACACACACACACATACATACATACATACATACATATACAGTATCTGACAAAAGTGTGTACACCCCTCACATTTTTGTAAATATTTTATTATATCTTTTCACGTGACACACTGAAGAAATGAGACTTTGCTACAATGTAAAGTAGTGAGTGTGCGGTTTGTATAACAGTGTAAATTTGCGGTCCCCTCAAAATAACTCAACACAGCCATTAAGGTCTAAATAGCTGGCAACAAAAGTGAGTACACCCCTAAGTGAAAATGTCCAAATAGGGCCCAAAGTGTCAATATTTTGTGTGGCCACCATTATTTTCCAGCACTGCCTTAGCCTGGGGCATGGAGTTCACCAGAGCTTCACAGGTTGCCAATGGAGTCCTCTTCCACTCCTCCATGACGACATCACGGAGCTGGTGGATGTTAGAGACCTTGCGCTCCTCTACCTTCCGTTTAAGGATGCCCCACCAGATGCTCAATCGGGTTTAGGTCTGGAGACATGCTTGGCCAGTCCAACACCTTTACCCTCAGCTTCTTTAGCAAGGCAGTGGTCATCTTTGCGGTATGTTTGGGTTTATGTTGAAATATTGCCCTGAGCTCAGTCTCCGAAGGGAGGGGGGTCATGCTCTGCTTCAGTATGTCACAGTACCTGTTGGCATTCATGGTTCCCTCAATGAACCATATTTTCCCAGTGCCTGTAGTGCTCATGCAGCCCCAGACCATTACACTCCCACCACCATGCTTGACTGTAGGCAAGACACACTAGTCTTTGTACTCCTCACCTGGTTGCCACAACACACACTTGACACATCTGAACCAAACAAGTTTATCTTGGTCTCATCAGATCCCAGGACATGGTTCCAGTAATCCATGTCCTTAGTCTGCTTGTCTTCAGCAAACTGTTTGTAGGCTTTCTTGTGCATCATCCTTAGAGGAGGCTTCCTTCTGGGATGACAGCAATGCAGACCAATTTGATGCAGTGTGCGGCTTACGGTCTGAGCACTGACAGGCCAACCCCCCCATCCACCCCTTCAACTTTTGCAGCAATGCTGGCAGCACTCATATGTCTATTTTCCAAAGAAAACCTCTGGATGTGAAGCTGAGCACGTGCACTCAACTTCTTTGGTCGACCATGCCTGTTCTGAGTGGAACCTGTCCTGTTAAACAGCTGTATGGTCTTGGCCACTGTGCTGCAGATCAGTTTCACGGTCTTGATAATCTTCTTATAGCCTAGGCCCTCTTTATGTTGAGCAATAATTCTTTTTTTCAGATCCTCAGAGAGTTCTTTGCCATGAGGTGCCATGCTGAACTTCCAGTGACCAGTATGAGAGAGCGCGATAACACCAAAATGAACACACCTGCTCCCCATTCACACCTGAGACCTTGTAACACTAACGAGTCACATGACACCGGTAAGGGAAAATGGCTAATTGGGCACAATTTGGACATTTTCCCTTCCGATTGCACTTACTTTTGTTGCCAGAGGTTTAGACATTAATGGTTGTGTGTTGAGTTATTTTGAGGGGACAGTAAATTCACACTGTTATTCAAGCTGTACACTCACTACTTTACATCGTAGCAAAGTGTAATTTCTTCAGTGTTGTCACATGAAAATATATAATAAAATATTTACAAAAATGTGAGGGGTGTACTCTTGTGATATATATATATATATATATATATATATATATATATATATATAAATATATGCACAATATAAAATCCAAGACAGGATTAAAGAATACATCACAATGTTGCAACAGTACAAAACTGTCAGAAGAACATACTTGAAGATCATCTGGGAAAGAACATAAAACAAACAGGAACAAAATACATGGTGAAATCTGGACAGGAGAACACCAAACTTACTGCCCGTAGTAGGTTACCAAAAAAGTGCATTAGCAGGGGAGAAATATACGTGGGTCCGCCGTTTCTCCTCCAGCCTTGGAGCTACAATGTGTAGATGCCCTCGTCGGCATAAGGCAGAACTTTTTAACCAGTAGTGAACTACAGTCCCTGTAGTATAGCGCTTAATAAGGGAAGGGAAGTAGTGGTGCACCAAATGGAAATTTTGGTGCCGAAACCGATAACGAAAATGAAGGATGCACTAGGCTGAAAACCGAAACCAATACCGAAAATGACAGTTTTTAGAAAAAATTACTTATGATTTTTTTTTAAAAACTGTCATTAAATAATAAGTAAACGTTTTCTTTTTTGATATAGAATACTAGAATTGTATTACTATATTTGACTTTTTAATTACCATGAAGTTAATGAATAAAAAAAAATACAATCCTGTAATGTACAGTATGTACTTTAACCACTTCAGCACCGGAAGGATTTCACACTTTAGGACCAGAGCGATTTTTGCGATTCGGCACTGCGTCGCTTTAACTGACAATTGCGCTGTCGTGCGACGTTGTACCCAAACAAAATTTGCATCCTTTTTTTCCCACAAATAGAGCTTTCTTTTGGCGGTATTTGATCACCTCTGCGTCCTTCCTGATCGCCGCTATAAACAAAAGGATAGCGATAATTTTGCAAAAAGACCCAAATTTCTTACTTTTTGCTAAAATACAAATCCAAAAAAATATATAAAAAAACATTTTTTCCCATCGGTTTTGGCCGATTTATATTCTTCCTTATATTTTTGGCAAAAAAAAAAAAAATCGCAATCGGAGTTTGTTGATTGGTTTGCACAAAAGTTGCCGCGTTTACGGATGATGAGAATCCATTTCTGGGGTTTTTATGTTTTTTTTTATTTTTTACTAGTAATTGCGGCGATCTGCGATTTTTAGCGGTACTGCTATATTGCAGCGGACAGGTCGGACCATTTTGACACTTTTTTGGGACCATTGGCATTTATACAGCAATCCGTGCTATAAAAATGCACTGATTACTGTGTAAATGCCATTGGCGGTGAAGGGGTTAACCTGCAGGGGGCGCTCTAAAGGTTAAATGTGTTCCCTGGGCGTGTTCTAACTGTATGTGGGCTGCCCTGGCTGGGGGAAGGAGGTGATCACGGCTTCCATATAGAGGAGCCCTTCCCCCTCTAGCAGAACCGAGATCCGGGGTCTTTACCTAAGAGTAGTAGGCATTTGCGCCGTTGAAAACACGTTTGG
>BLSH010149220.1:455883-506840 GCA_018402905.1 Glandirana rugosa
GCCCCCCCCCCCCAACACAGTGAGCGCGCGCGCTCATAGTGCGTGATATTGCAGCCGCCGTTGGTATGACGGCGGTTTGAGATATCGATCCACTTTGCCGCCGTCAGACGCCGGTCGGCAAGTGGTTAATAAAGTAAAGTAAGTTACCCACATAACAGACATAGAAAATAAAATTAAATACAATAATAATAATTAGAAACTTACAGTACATATGCTGCACAATAAAATAACATAAAAACAGGCATAATATAAAATGCCAAGTTTTAGCACATTGCAAGGACTTAGAGCCTCTATGCTTGTGTAGACGTATTTTTTTTTTCACATTTTTTTTCACGGTTTATTGTTCAAAAATAGAAGAACCGTAAAACAAGACAGAGGGTGCAGGGGCTAGTACAAACCATGTATCAACAAAGCTTGTTGTCAAAGTAAAACATCAGCTTCTAGTCCATGATACATTATCACATAATGGGACAACTGGAAAATCTAACAGGCTAACATAACGTGTTTCAACTTGAACTGATTACACCTGTTGGTTGTTCTATATTACTTACCACCACCAGTCTGTTTTTAATTTTATTAACAAAGAGAAGTCTTTTTTTAACTAGATAATGCACTAGGCTGGTGCACCGCACCCTCTGTCTTGTTTTATTTAAGTGTATCCACTGATTCCCTAGTCATAAGGCAAGGCATGTCGAGTGAAGACAGCATGGAAAAATATAGGCAACAGTCTGGGCGTGGGGCCCACTTCCAAGCATCGGAGCAGAGATTTTGGAGTCGATTTACTAAAACTGGAGAGACTGAAAAATTTAGTACAGCTGTGCATATTGGCTAAAGAGCTTCTAACTTCAGCTTGATCAGAGCTTTGACAAAAAAAAAAAAGGAAGACAAATGGTTAACTTCTATGCAGAGGCAGAGCTACACCAGATTTTGTACTTTCCTCCAGTTTTAGTAAATCAACCAGCCCCTGTGTGTTTTCTAGTACAATAAAGTAGAATGAACTACCAACAAAAGCCTGAGCACTGGCAGGCCTGGCCTCTGACCTATACGGTTTCATATCCTTTTTTTTATGGCAAAAGGCTGTTATTTTTTTACAGAGAAACTGTGAAACAGAATAACAGATAATTAAAAAATATCATAGACAAATATAAATTATTTTATTTTCAACTTAAATGAGAACTAAATTTCCTTAAGTTTTCTCCCTAAGCGGTCAGCCCTCTCTGCATGTACGCTAAAACTGTATGTATGTAGCTGCGGCCAACTACATACATACATACAGTATACCGCACTGTGTTCTGGGAATGAATGCAGCAGGAGACTTCCCGAAACACAGACTAGTCTACAGTAGCGGCGCTCATTTCAAATTGGTTCAAAAGCTGGAGTTCTCTTTTAACCCCTTCAGATCCATGCTATAGCCGCGGGCGTGCAACCAGGAATATCTATGATCACTGTGTCCCTTGGACACAGCGAATCACAGATCGTGGTAAACAGCCAATTACAGCGGCCGTTTACCACGTGATCGGCGGGTCCAACGAGAGATGATCTCAATTGTAAACATATGAGATCATCTCTCGTTGCCTGCCTTCTCTCCTCATACAGACACCGCTGTGTGAGGAGAGAGAGAGCGATCTGTGCTGCCAGCATTACTGTGAGTGAACACTGCTGGATTTGTTATTACTGTGCCAAAAAACTGCCCATCATAGTGCCACCTGTCAGTGCCAAATAACGTCACCTATCAGTGCCATCAAGTGTCAGGCGTCATCAAAGTGTCATCAGTGTTACTTGTCACCAGTGCCACCTAATCTGTCATCAGTGCCACATATCAGTACCACCTGACCTGTCATCAGTGCCACGGCTCATCAGTGCCCATCACCTCATTAGTGCCACTCGTGTCATCAGTGCCAATTAGTGCTGCAACAATGGCAAAAAGATCTTTTTCTGTTGAGGAGGCCTACAATATTCTTGCAGCCGATGAGAGAAACGGGGGGCTCTCTCCTGCAGGTTCCTCTGAGTCTGAGCCTGATATGACCTACGATCCGGTCTCAAGTAGCGAATCAGAGCTGGACTCAGATGAGCAATATTGTCCGCCCGCCAGACGAAGGCGCATTGGTGAGGAGGCAATACCATCCACCAGCACCCCAGGGCCATCCACCAGCACCGCTGTATGTCAGCCCCAAAGGGTTAGATCACATGTCGGCCTTCCCTATTCACTCCAGCACCCCTTGTGGCTTCCTCCTAATTCAGGAGAAGCTAGGATTCCCCCTTTCACTGCCCAGCCAGGAGTCCTTGTGGACACAGAACATTTTTCTTCCATTAATTTTTTTGATTTGGTTTTTACGGAGGACATGCTGCGATCCGTTGTGGCCCAGTGCAACCTATATGCACACCAATTCATCCAGGCTCACCCAACCTCATATTATTCCTGTCCCTTTGAGTGGAGAGACGCAACGGTGGAAGAATTCAAAACTTTTTTGGGCTTCATGTTCTGCATGGGACTCCGCTCCTACTGGTCCATCCGCCCCATCTACCACATGCCGGTCTTCTCATCAATTCTCATCAAATTCGCCCAATTCTCAATTATTTTTCAGAAATATCACCCCAATTATTTACACCGGACCAGCATTAATGCATTGATGAAGCCCTGGTGAAATTTTGCGGCAGGCTGGGAGTGAAACAATATATCCCCAGTAAAAGGGCCCGCTATGGGGTTAAAGTCTACAAATTGTGCGACCGAACCACGGGGTACGTTTACACCTTCAAAGTATACGAAGGGAAGGACTCCCAGCTGAATCCCACCAATTTCCCAGAATATTTAGTTACAAGCGGTAAAATTGTTTGGCAACTAATCTACCCACTCCTGGAGATAGGCTACAGTCTGTATGTGGATAATTTTTACACCAGTTTACCCCTGTTCCGGAACCTCTACAGGAAGAGTACACCAGCTTGTGACACAGCCAGAAAAAAATCGGATGGGCTTTTCTCAAAGACTTGTCAACATGAGGCTTGGAAAAGGAGAGACGACGAGTCTGCGGAATGAGGAAATTCTGGCTGTGAAGTGGAGGGATAGAAGGGATGTGTATAGGTTATCATCTATACACAACAATTCATTGGTAGAGATCCCCATAAGAAATGGCCCAATACAGAAACCCATCTGTATCCATGATTACAACTTGTACATGGGAGGAGTCCACCTAATTGATCAAATGTTAAAACCCTATTTACCTACCAGAAAAACATACCACTGGTATAAAAAAGCTGCCCTCTATTTTTTTTTTTTTTTTTCAAATCGTTTATTTAGTCAAAGGACACACTCCATGGCGTCAACACATATAATAGACACATGAGAATACAGCACCTCACAAAACATCAACATTGCGAAAGTAATAGCATAGAGTATTGAACATTGTGTAATGCTAACATCCCCATTGTAATTGACAACCCTGTCCCATATGTAT
This sequence comes from Glandirana rugosa, assembly GCA_018402905.1. Lineage (NCBI taxonomy): Eukaryota > Metazoa > Chordata > Amphibia > Anura > Ranidae > Glandirana > Glandirana rugosa. The sequence goes on from BLSH010149220.1 coordinate 459,336, forward strand.
ATATCGCTTGTCCTTACGCCAAGCACTTCTAAAGTAAATAAACGCCCGGGGACTGTCCGCAATGCAGGCCGGAACCACGGAGCCTGTCCTAATCATTTTTACTTCTCTCAATAATGGAGAGATTTTTATTGTATAACCGTATGTAAAAAGCCAAAAACTGGAGTTTAGAGAAGACCAAGAGAAAAGAAAATACGACAGTAAGAAGAAATTAGAAGGAAAGAATGAGAGATTAAATATATTAGAAAATAATGAAGGTTGAAGAGGAGAGGAAAAGAGGGAAAGGGATGGGAGAGGAAGTAGCGGGACTTTGGGAGCCTGGAATGGAAATCTATATATTAATGCAAGCTCGCTACTAGCCCAGAACCAAGCTTCAGGTGTTATGCCCAACCTTATGTACAATAGTACCCGTCCAAAGTTCGTCCCCAGTATTGTATTGTTAGAGGGTCTGGCCCTCTTCAGAGTAGACAAACACTTTCCACAATGCCCACGTTTTCGAGTAACGTTCCCGCCGGTGTCTTGCCGTTAGGTCCAAATCCTCCATTTTATTAATTTCTTCTACTTTGTTTAGTCATAGTCTAATGGTCGGGTGGATGGGTGATTTCCATTTTAGGGGGATACATTCCTTGGCAGCGTCCAGAATGTGGCAGATTACTGATGTCTTATAAATCTTCCCTGGGGCGTTGGAGGCATGAAGAAGAAAGGCCGGATCATCTGGAATGGACCTATCCGTGACTTTTTGAGTAATACGGCAGACCACTTAACATAATTGTTTTCGTTTAGGACAGGACCAAAAGACATGCAAGAGCGCCCCCTGCTCCTCCTGGCATCTCCAGGATCGATCAGAGGTCGAGGGAAAGGCTTTATGCAAACGCACTGGAGTCCTATACCATCTGCTTAAGATTTTAACATTGGTTTCTTGTGTTTTCGAACAGATGGAGGATTTATGTGTAAACCGGAGAATGTGCGTTCTTTGTGTCGGTGTAAATGTACAATTTAGGTCTTGTTTCCAGTTGTTGAAGCATCGCAATGAGTGGGTTTCTGGCGGGATTGTCAGTAGTTTGTAGACGGCCGAGAGTGCGTGGGGCATCGTGCCCTCTTCCGAGCAGTATTCCTCGAAAGCTGAGTGGTCGACAAAAGTTACCCGGGGGCTGAAGGGAACCGAAGAAGGGAGTCAGTTGGAGAGCTCTCCAGAAGTTAAGTCAAAAAAGGTCCTGATGGGTGCATGAGTTCAGAGGTCGATGGCCATTTTCCATCTATTAGGAAGTGGAATACCTGTGAGCGGCCCAAAGCAGTCAGGCTTTGAAAAGATATATCTTGAAATCCCGGTGTAAAGCGTGGGTTCCCTAGTATTAGGAAGAGAGGTTGCGACGTTTGTGTCAATATTCGAGAACTAATTCGCACAGTTTTACCGATGAGGGGGTGACGTTTCAGTTGGCTAGGTAATGGTTGGTAGCAAAGAGATAGATCGCTCTTCGCGTGCTCCAGCTGCGACCATAGTTTGGTGTCTCGGTGTCTATTCCAGTCGATAAGTCTACTGAGATGTACCACCTGGTGATATCTCCGCATGTCAGGAACCGCCAATCCCCCATACCGTTTAGGCAGAACCAGAAGACTTCTGTTAAGGCGTGGACGTTTGTGTGCCCAGATAAAGTCGAAAAATAAGGCCTGTACCTGTTTAACCACTTCCGTACCGGCGGACGTCATATGACGTCCTTGGGTTTGAGTGATGATATCTGAATGGTGCCTGCAGCTGCAGGCACCATTCAGATATCGTTTTTTTCAGCAGGCGATTCCCTGCAAGATAAAAGTGGTCTTAGTGGCGGATTCGCCGCAAGATCACTTTTATCAGCGGCGGGAGAGGTGCCCCCCCCGCCGCTTTACGGTCATCTCCGCCGCTTACCGGACCCGCCGGCAGCACCGGAGATGATCCGATCCTCTCCCCCCAGTGTCTGTGAGCCGACTGAGCGGCTGAAGCCGCTCACTCGGCTCCATAACACGGCCGGCGGAAATGACGTCTGCCCAACGGTCTTAAAGGGCCCGTTTTTTTTTTTCTTCTGTCACTTTTTTCAGATTTTTTTTTTTTTTTTTTTTTTTGCATTTGAGTGTAAATATGAGATCTGAGGACTTTTTGACCCCGGATCTCATTTAAGAGGACCTGTCATGCTTTTTTCTATTACAAGGAATGTTTACATTTCTTGTAATAGGAATAAAAGTGATCAATTTTTTTTTAAAAGAACAGTGTAAATATAAAAAGTAAAAAGCAAAATAAATAATTAAAAAAAAAAAAACATTTAAAGCGCTCCGTCCCGCCGAGCTTGCGCGCAGAAGCGAACGCATACGTAAGTCCCGCCCACATATGAAAACGGTGTTCAAACCACACATGAGAGGTATCGCCGCGATCGTTAGAGCGAGAGAAACAATTATAGCTTTAGACCTCCTCTGTAACGCAAAACTGCTAACCTGTAGAATTTTTTAAATGTCGCCAGAGGAGATTTTTAATTTGCAAAGTTTATCGCCGTTCCGCGAGCGGACGCAATTTTGAAGCATGACATGTTGGGTATCATTTTACTCGACGTAACATTATCTTTCGCAATATGGAAAAAAATTGGCCTAACTTTACTGTTTTCTTATTTTTTAACTAAAAAAACTGAATTTATTAAAAAAAAAGCACACTTGTAAGACCGCTGCCAAATACGGTGTGACATAAATTTTTTCAATGACCGCCATTTTATTCTCTAGGGTGTTAGGAAAAAAAATATATATAATGTTTGGGGGTTCTAAGTAATTTTATAGCAAAAAAAACTGTTTTTAACTGGTAAGCACAGAATTCAAGAAACAGGCTTGGTGGGTAAGTGGTTAAGGTAGTGAGCAGGAACATAAATTGGCAGGGCTTGTAGGAGATGAAGAAATTTGGGAAGAATACTGATTTTAAGGATGTTACAGCGGCTAAACCACGAGTAAAAGATCGGTGTTCCATTTGGTAAGAAGAGCTCAAACTCGTTTCAGTAGCAGGGGGGAAGTTTACTTCAAACACCCGCCTAATTGTGGTGGGGATGAATGTCCCTAAATATTTCAGAGCAGAACTGGTCCACTTAAATTTAAAATTTGATTGGAGTTGAGACAGAAGGGTTTGTGGAAGGCCGATCCCCATTGCGTCAGATTTAGCCAGATTAATTTTTAGATCGGATAGAGCACCATACGTCTCAAATTCCTTCAGGAGGTTCGGGAGTGAGATTGAGGAGTTTGTCAGAGAGAACAGTATGTCATCGGCATAAGCCGAGACTTTGTGCTGGGTTCCCCCGATCTCTACTCCAGTAATGTCTTGATTGAGACGTATTGTGCATAAAAAGGGCTCCAATGACAGGGCGAAGAGCAGGGGCGAAAGGGGACACCCCTGGCGTGTTCCGTTAGTGATCCTGAAGGGCTCGGACAGAACTCCGTTAGCTCTAACTGGAGCTGAGGGGTGGGAGTAAATTGTGGAGATCCAATGGAGCATGTTGTGTCTGAACCCAACGTGTCTCAGAACGGAAAGCATAAAATTACAATTCACCCTGTCAAAGGCTTTTTCAGCGTCCGTGCCTAAGAATACGCAGCTAGTTTGGGTGTTATTAACTACATGTAGCAAATTGAGGACTTTGATGGTGTTGTCCCTGGCCTCTCGGGTATGCACAAAACCCATCTGGTCTAGATGGATCAATTGCGGTAAATATTGTTGTATTCTAGTTGCCAAAATCTTAGTGAAGAGCTTAAGGTCAACATTCAATAATGAGATTGGCCTATAGCTCCCACACAAGGTTGGATCTTTTCCTTCCTTAGGGATCACTGATATGTGAGCCTGTAAAGTATCTGCCGCGAATGTAGAACTGGTCCCCACTGTATTAAAGCTCCCTGGAGTTCGGCTAGTGTGATGGGTTCCTCTAGGGCTTCAATATTATGCGTTTTTGGAGCATGTGGGAAGAGGATAGTTACGCATCTGATCCTGCGATGGGGATGTCGTTTTTAGATTGGATTGTATAAAGAGTCATAGAAGCCCTTACATTTCTGGGCAATCTGTTTGGGTAGAGTAACTTTTTGCCCGGATGTCGACGTGAGGGATGGTATGTAGGTCGCCAGTTGCTGTTCCCTGAGGGACCTTGCCAAGTGTTTAACACATTTGCCACTCGATTCATATGAGATCTTTCTACATATCTGCATTGCCGCTTCGGCCTTGAACTGTAATAGGTCTGTGAATTGCATACGCAGGGTTGTGAGCTCTTTCTCTAGAGAAGGGGATGGCGCATATTTGTGTCAGGACTCTAAAGTCTGCAGGTTTGTAAGCAGGGACGTTAGTTGTAATGTGCACTGTTTTTTAAGTCTCAATCCATGTTTTATAAGCACCCCGCGGATAACCGCCTTGTGTGCTTCCCAGATAATACCCGGGTCACAATCCGCCGTATTGTTAATTTGGAAATAGAGATCAAGCTCTCTGGTGACATCAGCAAGGATATCTCTATCTTGCAAGAGGCTCTCATTGAGTCTCCATTGTTTTGTCTTTGATAGTACGGCGTCCGTGAGGGCATAGGATAGGAATACCGGGTAATGGTCGGACCATGTTATGGAGCCTATCGTGGAACCTCTTACTGAATGTAATTGCGTGTGAGGGATTAGGAAAAAGTCAATGCGTGAATACAGTTTGTGTGGGGAGGAGTAGAAAGTATAGTCCCTCTCAGTCGTATTCCAAAGGCACCATATATCTACTAATTGGGCCTTGTGCAGCGCTTGTGTGATGCGTTTACGAGAGCCAGGGGGAACAGACGAGGAACCTGAGTAAGTGTCTTCCGAGGGGATCAAGGGTACATTAAAATCTCCCCCAAGGACCAGCTGCCCTTCTGAGAATTCAACTAGCCTGTCTAATGTCTTGCCAATGAACCGGTCCTGGTGAGTTATAGGGGAATATAAGTTTGCCAGAGTCACCTTAACTCCACCGATCGTCCCTTTCACAAGCAAGAAGCGGCCCTCAGAGTCTGTAATGGTGTCAAGGCATGTCCACGGCACCCTTATGGATATGAGGATAGATACCCCTCACGCTTTTGCTATTGGATAGGTAGAGTGGTACACCAGTGGGAAGGATCTGTTTTGGAGTATGGGCAATTTGTCATCTCTGAAGTGGGTCTCTTGCACAAAGGCGATATCCGATTTAAAGCGATGTAGGTCCTGTAGGAGCATCCGTCTCTTTTCGGGTAGATCAAGTCCCCTAGCGTTAAGCGAGGTCACATTGATAATCTCCACAGTCAGGCAATGGGGAAAGAAAGGGGGGGAGGAGAGAAACTGAGCTTAGGGAGAAGTCAAGAGCCAGATGAGACTAGGATATTAGAACGAGCGCAGATCAGAGAAGAGATAGAACACCCGAAGGAGGGTATTAGAGGTTAAATATAACAGAACAGAGGCTGCAACAAACCAGCACGCGGTTCGGGGTTGAGTGCTGGCCTAAGTGGCAGTGTGGATAGACAGAGCCGAGAGAAGAGCGTCCAACCCTCCCCATCCAGCCCGATTTTGCCAGTAAAGACATCGATCATGACATCTGAAACCAGTAATATATGCATGTACAGCACACGGTGATACTTAAAGCTTTAACACAAAATGCAGGAACCAAAAAAAAACCAGAATACAAGATAAACACCCCGTCCCACAGTGCTCCTTGTTCAGGGATTACCTGTTATGGACTCTAAGATGGCACTCTTGTAACTAGTGAAACCTTTATATTAGGCCAATGGGATGAGAAATAGTATGGAATGTTAAGCAGAGCTGGGAAATGCTCGAGAGAAGAGACATATCCTGGACCGCCATCTGTTAATCCTAGAATGCATAAACTGCACCCACTTCGTCTAGCCGGGGCCCTAAGCATGTCGGTACATAGATCACTATCCATGCAACAAGGCCAGGGCCAGCTGATTGACATCCTCCCTCTGTCAGTTGACACATGTGGTATGTCGTAGTAAAGTTAATACATTTATCGTCTGACAGGGATGGATTCAATGATAGAGGCTAGAGAATGTGACCACAGAGATAGCATAACCCTTATGCCGGGATTGTAGCCTCCAGGCCCCACGTCAGGTATTATAATGGTTCTAGGGAACTATGATTAATGTGGCACAGCAGCGGCTACCACAATGATAGAGTCCTGACCACCCAGTTTACTATCCCTGTAATATATACTTGACTCCCTCCTCATCAAGGAACCACATAATGCTCTCAGTCTTAAGTACAATACTCCAACTTGACTTAACCAAATATTAGTTAAACTCTAGCGGATTAGCTCAGCAAGTATACATGTTCTCATCAGGAGAGGAGCAGTGTTTCAGTTAACAGGACGACAGCTGATCACGGAATTCCGGCTTGGAAATTGTCTTTAGAAATGCTGGGCCACGTAAACCACAGGGAGCAGTATAGTACTTGTTTTTATACCTTCCAATCTCAGTGGGCAGTACCCACGTGAGTCTCCTGGTTACTCGTGGGGAGATGCATCAGGAAAGCATTAAAGTAGCGGTACTCCATGTCCAGGGAAAGGCTGGGATCGTGATTAGCACCCTTCCAGCTGTAGTTCAGGTAGCTCTGGTGTCAGGTAACCACTGAGGAGGCCCGTCAAAAGACCCCTTGGAAGTAGTAGGCAGGGAGACAACACATTTGAAGGAGCAGAAAACAAACCAAAAAAGGGGGAAAAATCCGTTGTAGCTACTGGAGTGGCATGAGATAAAATAAGACAGGGAAAAGACAAAACATAAGTACCTGCTCACTCACAGTTATAGTGTTCTCCGGGAGGGTTTATTGGTGGACACTGCTCCAGGTTACAAAGGGCCCCAGGAAGTGCAGTTATGCAATAGCTCTTTGATCAGCTATAAGGGGTAATTATGTACAGTATAAGATCTGGACACTCTAGGACTCATGTGTCTCCTCCCCGGAGGGGGCTCGGGGTCTTCTCCTGGATCTCTGCTGGCGAGCTTGCTGGGGGTCCCCATTCGGGAATGGTCCAGGACGGCCTGGCGGTCACAATGATCTGCCGCCAGTTGGGGACTTGGATTGGCTCCACATCTAGGAAGCTGAAAAAAGCTGATAGGTCAGCCGGCAAGCGAAGTGTATAGGAGGTTGTTTCCTTACGAAAGGTAAGAGCTAGAGGATATCCCCAGTGATAGGTACATCGCCGTTCCCGTGCTAGGTCCAGGTCAGGGCGAAGGAGGGCCCTATGGTGGAGGGTCGCTCTAGACCAGTGTTTTTCAACTCCAGTCCTCAAGGCACACCAACAGGTCATGTTTTCAGGATTTCCCTCAGATGAAACAGCTGTGGTAATTACTAAGGCAGTGAAACTGATCAAGTCACCTGTGCAAACTCATGGAAATCCTGAAAACATGACCTGTTGGTGTGCCTTGAGGACTGGAGTTGAAAAACACTGCTCTAGACAGATCCGGGAGAATCTTGATGGAAGAGCCGTCATAGTCAACTGCTACCCGTTCCCATGCTTTACGTAAGAGTTCCTTTTGAGGGAAGAGGTGAACGCGGCAGATAACAGCTCACGGTCTATTCGGATCAGGCGATCTGGGTCCCAGGGCCCTGTGGACTCAACCGTTACTTGGGGGAAGTCTAGGACTCTTTGAAATATAGCGATTACGGTGTCTGACAGATCCTCTGGGCCTGTTGCCTCCAGGAGCCCGCGGAGCCGCAGATTATTCCGGTGACTAATGTCCTCCAGGTGTAGTTGCAGGTCAATCGTCGTCTCCGGTGTTCGGGGAGCCAGCCGTGTCCAGTCGGCTCAGTGTCGGAGTCCCCGTCATGTAGCCCGAGGGCATTGAGGGACAGGGAGTGGTAGACTGTTCCGACATTCTCCGATCTCCTTGCTGGGAACCACGAGGCGCCGCCACTATGGCGTCCAGAGAGCCGCAACTTGTGCTCTGGAAGAAGCGCTGGAGGGCTCCCTGATTCATGTGAGAACGGGATGGTCAGGCTGACGATTTGGTCCTGTAGCGTTTCGCTGCTGACATGCCGTGCAAAACAGATCCTTTGTCGGTTAATTGTCTGGGCAGACAGGGAGAGGCCGGGAGCTCACAGAAAAGATGTCCTCACACAGCCATGTCCAGGCCACGCCCCCCTCTATTTTTTTCATTTGGCCATATATAATACCTATATCATATCGCAATTCCATTGTAAACCCCAAACCATAACTTGGCTACCAGGAGGATATCATCACTACACTTCTATACTCCAACGGCCCACCAGAAAATATTCGATCCGATGTGTGTAGTAGACTCTCCGAGTGACATTTCCCCGATAAAATACCTCCCAGACCAACAGGACAAAAACGCCAGAAAAAATGCTGGGTGTGCTCTAGTAGAGGAGCTAGAAGAGACACCACTTATTGTGCCCAGTGCCCCTCCCAACCAGGTCTATGCATAGGTGACCGCTTCCTGCGTTATCACACCCTAGTCAATTATTGATTCCTCAGTTCCTTTTTCAAGTTCGCACCTCTTATGCCACTGCCTGCTCTGGAACTGACCCTGGCTTGTTATTCGACCACGCTTCTGCCTACCAATTTTGTACATACTTCTGCCTGATCTGGAACTGACCTTGGACTGTTTGACCACATTTTTTGCCTGCCTCTTGGACTGAACTTGTACCCTGCAACTGGAGAAGTGAGATTCACAACATAGGGGTCTCACATATGTGAGGGGCTCCAGAATGTTTTTTTCTGGAAGAAGAAAACATTGTTTTTGTTTTCTCTCTCCCAGATTAGGGTCTGGAGACTCGTAGCCTTCAAAAAGATTGGGTGGGAGAAGCCTCTACCCCTGTCCCCATTCTGTCCTGACTGAGGCCCTACTTCTGCCTGCTGCCTGTAGGACTTATTGCCATCATACCTCTGCCTGCCGGATGAACTGATCACACCTCTGCTGCTACCTGGACTATGGACCATGTTTCTGTGTGCTACTAGGACCAATATTATGGCACTGTTGACAATATCTCTGTCTGTACTGACCTTGGACTGTATATGGACAGTATCCTTGCCTGCTGCCTGTACTGACTATGGACAGTATTCATGCCTGTTGCCTGGACAATTGTGTTCGCTGTCCTACTACCAGGACCAATATTTTGGCCCTGTGGACAACATCTCTGCCTGCACTGACCCTGGACTGTAGATGGACAATATCCCTGCCTGTACTATGGACAATTTTCCAGGCTGTTGCCTGGACAATTGCATTCGCTGTCGGTTGTCTGGACAATTGTGTTTACTGTAGCTGACCAAGTCCTTGCCTACTGCCTAGACCAGTGCTATCCTGTGTACAGCTGCAATACTAAAACCACAGGTAATCTTTTGTTTACCCTTTTACTCAGCAGAATGTATTTTGGGGTGTAATTCTTGGTATTTGTAATGCTATGCGTCTTTAGAACACCTGACGGTTTTCCTTGCGTGTTGGGCCTCTGTATGTAGCCAGGCTGTGTAAAAGTCTCACACGTGTGGTATCGCCATACTCAGGAGTAGCAGAATGTATTTTGGGGTGTCATTTTTCCTTTGTACATGCAATGTGTTGGAAATACCTTATAAATGGACAACTTTATGTAAAAAACATGCGTTTTCATTTTTTTCCCACATTTCCCAAAACTTTCTGAAAAAAAATGAACTGTTCAGAAGACTCATTATGCCTCATAGATTATACGTTGGGGTGTTAGCTTTCCAAAATGGGGTCATTTTGTGGTCGTTTCCATTGTCCTGGTGCTCCAGGGCCTTCAGAATTCTAATAGGTGATAAATGAGATGTTTAATGTATGCTTCTAAAACGCCTAAAGGTGCTAGTTCAATGTTGGGCCTCTCTATGTGGCCAGGCTGTAAAAATGTCCCACACATGTGGTATCATCATACTCAGGAGTAGTAGAATGTGTTTTGGGGTGTCATTTGAGGTATGCATATGCCATGTGAGAGAATAACCTGTTACAATGATAATTGTTAAAAAAAAATATTAATTTTGCAAAGAATTGTGGGAAAAAATTACAACTTCATAAAACTCACCATGCCACTTACTAGATATCTTGGATGTCTACTTTCCAAAAAGGGGTCATGGGGGGTATTTGTACTTTGCTGGCTTGTTAGGGTCTCATGAAATGATAGGCCGTCAGTACATCAGGTGTGATCAATTTTCAGTGATTTGCACCATAGGTTGTAGAGACTCTAACTTTCACAAAGACCAAATAATATACACTAATTTGGGTTACTTTTACCAAAGATATGCAACATTATAAATTTTGGCCAAAATTTATGAAGATAAATTACTAATTTGCAAAATTTTATAACAAAAACGAAGAAAAATGTGGGTTTTTTTTTTTCAAAATTCTGTCTTTTTTTAATTATAGCACAAAAAATAAAAAACCGAGCGGTGATTAAATACCACCAAAAGAAAGCTCTATTTGTGTGAAAAAAGGACGCAAATTTCATATGGGTACAGTGTTGCATGACTGAGCATCATTCAATGTGTGAGCGCACTGAAAGCTGAAAATTGGTCTGGGTAGGAGGGGGGTTTAAGTGCCCAGTAAGCAAGTGGTTATATTGAAATTACTAATGCAAAAAAACTTTTAGAACTAGTAAAAAATGAACAAGAACAAGCAAGAATAAGAATAGCAAAGGGCCTGTCCTACTACCCTCTGTATTCTATTACTAAACTTATTTAAAGTTTAAGGTTTCAACTTTACAGTCCATTAGTGCAAAAGTGGCACAACAACTACTGACCAGATATGGAGACTTACATGATAGAGCCGCCAACTTAGACATCCGCCAAGCGGATGTGATAGCTACCAGGAAAGCCACATTTTGCAAAAGCAATTGCAGCGATATTTCCCTGATATTCTCAAAGGACGGCTTCTGAAGAACTGAGAGGACCAAATTGAGGTTCCATGGCGCCAGAGGCGACCGTACCTGGGGGGGGGGCGACATGTTGAACCCCCTGCACGAAAGTACGGATCAAAGAATGCGTCGCCAAAGAACGCTGAAAAGATCGCCAGGGCAGAAATCTGACCCTTGATCGTACTCAGCGCCAGTTTCTGGTCGAGACCCTTCTGCAGGAAAGCCAGAACCCGAGATACCGAAAAAGATTGGGGTTTCCACCCCCCATTCTCGCACCAGGATATATAATCTTCCTGGAAGTGCCCTTACGTGCCTTAAGCATGGTGGGGATCACTGAGTCTGAGACACCCCAATCCCTTAACACCTGGGATTCAATAGCCAGGCCGTTAATGCCAGCGAGGATAAAGCAGGATGCAAGATGGGCCCCTGAGACAGTAGGTCCTTGCGAAGCGGGAGCCGCCAGGGAACGTCTACCACCATATGAACTACGTCGGCGCACCAAGGACGCCATGGCCAATCTGGAGCTATGAGAATGGTCGGTATGACCTCCGTTTCTATCCTGCGCAGAAGGCGCAGAAGCAACTTGAGGTAGGAAAGATGTAGAGAAGCCGGTACCGAGCCCACGGAGCTACCAAGGCATCCACCATGTCCGCTAGGGGAGGGGTTCCCTTGTCCTGCTCACAAAGGCCTTCACCTTCCGATTGAGACGAGACGCTAGAAGGTCCACGTCTGGAGTACCCCACCTCAGACAAATCTGAAGGAACACATCCGGTTGCAGGGACCACTCTCTCCCTGGTCCAATACCTGACGACTGAGGTAGTCCGCTTGCCAATTCTCTACGCCCGGTATGTGGATGGCGGAGATTGCTGGTACGTGGAGTTCTGCCCACCGCAGAATGTGAGCTACCTGAGGCCACAGCCGAGCTTCTTGTACCGCCCTGGTGATTCACGTATGCCACAACCGTGGCATTGTCCAACTGAATCCGGACAGGGCACCCGTGCAGTCTCCTTGTCCAATGGGAGAGGCAGCACCTGATGGCCCGCAATGCCAGGACATTGATTGGAAGATGAGACTCATCCTGAGACCACTGTCCTGGGCTGACAACAGCCCCAGGACACCTCCCCAGCCGATCAGGCTGGCGTCCGTCGTGACCACCGTCCAATGGAGGGGGAGCAGCGGAGTCCTGGTCCGGTGGTTCCACCCTGATCAACCAATCCAGGGATGAGGGGGACTTGTCCCACTTTCGCAGAATCTCCCACTGCAGAACACGGGTGTGACACTGAGCGTATGGGACCGCCTCGAAGGTGGACACCATGAGCCCCAAGACCTGCATGAAAAACCGTAGGGAGGATCATTTCTGGGACAGCAGGGACCGAACCGCCGACTGAAGTGCCTGTTGCTTGGATAGTGGGAGGAAGACCTGGGCTGCATCCAGAATCAGACCCAGATACTCCAAGCGGTGAGACGGGGTCATAACCGACTTCGGGCGATGGATCACCCAGCCAAACTCCTGCAGTGTGCAAGGCGATCGTCACATTGTCCCCGAGAGCTGGAGCCAACTTTGCTCACAAGAGAAGGTTGTCCAGATATGCAACCACCGTGATGCCCCTCTCAGCAGAACCAGAACCGGAGCCAGCAGCTTGGTGAAGACCCGGGGCGCAGAGGCCAGGTCAAACGGGAGACCCAGGAACGGATAGTGATGCTCCCCAACCGCAAAGCGCAGGAAGCGCTGGTGCCGAGTGCATATGGGAGCATGCAGGTACGCATCTTTGATGTCGAGGGAAGCCAGGAAATCGCCCTGTTGCAGAGCCGCTACCACAGAGCGGACAGACTACATCCTGGATCTTCGTACACGTACAAAGCAGTTGAGGGCCTTCACGTCCAGGATTGGACGGACCCCATCCTTCTTCGGGACCACAAACAGGTTGGAGTAAAACCCGTGTAAACGTTCTGCACGAGAAACAGGGACCACTACCCGTTGACAAAGTAGGTCCTGCACTGCCCCAAGCAGGGCCTGCAGCCTGCCCGTGGGCAGTTGCAAGTTGGAGGCGAAGAACCTGTCCGGAGGACGGGAACAAAATTCTATTCTGTACCCGGATGAGATCACCTTGTGCACCCAGCAGTCTGAAATGCGGGAAGTCCACCGGTCCGCGAACCCCCGGAGACGTCCCCCCACCCGAAGAGCAGGTGGGGGCAGCCCTTCATGCGGAGGAGGACTTGTCCTCCGGCTTGCCGCGCTTACGCTGCCAGGGCCGCTTCTGCCCACCGGTGGGGGCCGACGAACATTTTAGCCAGAGCAACCACCTGACCACCACTGAAGACACGGACAATTTGGAGATCGGGGGACCGCATTCAGGGCTGCATTGCACAGATACTTAAGCCCCTGGACAAGCTGTTCAGCAAGTTCCACGCATGCAGGGGGAACCTTAGCATTGCTCATTTCGCGGTGTAACAGCTTTGCTCATTCAGTGAGCGTCTGACACCAGAGCAGAGGCCGCAACAGGCCGCATGGCCGACCCTGCAGAACATACATGTATCTGACAATGGCCTCAGCCGGTCAGCCGGGTCCCTAAAGGACGGCGTGCCCTCCACCGGGATCGTGGTCGCCCTGTTCAGGCGAAACACAGGGGGATCAACCACAGGGGGTGATGCCCACTTCTTTACCAGGCTGTCCTCAAAGGGATAGCGCACAGAGAAACGTTTGGGTATGGGAAGGGAGCTCTGAGGCCGTTCCCAGTCTCTGTAGACAAACTTATCCAGGTAAGACACATAGGGGAAAACCCTAGCCACGCGGGCCGGTTTATGTGACCCGAAGGGGACAGGCACCTCTTTCGATTGTCCCGCCGTATTGTCCAGCTTCAGGGTTTCACGCACCGCTGTGATCAGGGTGCTGACTAATGTCTTCTCGTGCGCAGCAGTGGCTGCCGCAGATTCCTCTTCACTATCAGTAGAATCCGGGGCCTAGCCATCCGACAGCTCAAGGGGGGTCCCCGTCATGGTGGAGCCCCCGTCAGGGTCCAAGCCCTCCCCAGAGGAGGGGGGGAGGTAGGGGGACACTTTCTCGCCACCTTACGTCCACATGCTGTCTCTACCCTGGAGACGAAGGACTCCAGGACCGCCGACAGAGCGTCAATAGGGATCGCAGTCCCTGAGGCGCTGGCTGCAACCACAGAGGTCTGGTGGGGAAGCACCCGCATCGGCTGCCATTGCGTCACCCACACTGGTAACACGCCACCTGACTGAGGCCTAGGTACCAGGAGACCAGGCACCCCCGACCCCAAAACGCTGCACAGGACTTAATACAGGAGGGTAACCCCAGGGGGACACACCACCTGCCCGCACAACTGTCCAGGAGAGGAGCTGTGCCTGCTGCTGTCCGCCGCTGCCTTGCCCGCCCGTCCTCCACGCTAGTTGCTGATGCTACTGCTGCTGGTGCTGCTGTCCCACAGGAGAGCGCTCAGTGCTGTGTGGGGGGTAAAAACGGCGCCAGAAGCCACAGGGACCTCCCCCACACACACACGTCGGCAAACGTGTATAGGCCACAAGAAAATGGCCTCCGATGCACACTAGAGGCCAAAATCCCAGCCAGGAACGCCGAGGCTACACAAAAATGGCCACCGGGCGCCCTAGAGGACAATCAATGTGGCCGGCCACAAGAAAATGGCGGCCAGACCACAGCAAAATGGCCGCTGATCGATCTCGGAGCGCACAGATCGCTCCAGCAGCACGAGGCAAGGAGGAGGGGGACAGCTAAGGCCCTGGACACCCCCCTAGGAACCCCAGAGGGGGGGTGGGGGTCACAGCGACAGCGCAGCACCGGAGGGAGGGGGTGGAGCGAAGGAGGGGGGGACCAACCCGCCAGCCTAACACCCCAGGGGGGAAACCGCCTGCTCCCCCCCAGATCCTAGTGGGAGAGGGGGCGTACTTAACCATCCAGTCGGGCGGAGCGGGTATCCCACCAGTGACAGATCTGCCTCACCCGTCTGGCCGGGCTGAGCTATCGGCCAGGGTGACACTGACACGGACTCAGGAGCCCGGCCATATGTGCACTGGTGGGACGTTTAACCCACGGGCCACCCCATCCGGTCCGGGGCCTGTCGCGGCCGACCCAGCGTGGAACCAAGATCTGCGCGCGCTTGCTGGCTGGCTGGGGAGACTACCTGGATCTAAAATCCAGCTTGTCACCCAGAACGGCTACTTGATTGCAGTCTTCATCTGTTAGGCTGTCCTCCAGGACAGCCAAAGTGGACCCAGAGAGGTACCACAGATCTCAACAGGGAGCCAGGTTTACTCCTTGCACTAGGCAGAAAAAAACTGAGCTAGCAATAGCAGGACGGAGGGTTATCTGCCAGTGGGGACTGCCCCCTGGGAGGGGCGGTGTGTCTGTTCTTTTGCTGTTAGAACTGCCTGTTCTGCCTAGTCACTCCTGAAGAGCGGGCAGTATAACCCACCTGTCTATGAAGCTGCTGTGCCCGTCGATGAACGAAAGAGAAAGTTAAAGTTTTAACTATTTCAGTTTCAGTAAAAGTGGCAGATTTTGCTTTATGAACAAAAGTTGTTCAGCTTTCTCACAGGAGAGACAAACCTTCTCATCAAGAATATGAGATGCTAGACTGAATAGTCTTTCACTCTCTGTACTGGTGCTTGGGGCAGATAAATATCTTTGTGCAATCTGTGCAAGCAATGGAAAAACGTTCCTTGTTTATGCACCAGTACTCAAGGGGATTGTTGCTTCTGGCAATAGGCTGTTCAGATAAATAAATCTCCCGCTGTTGGGTAGCTGCAGTTGTTGTGGCACTGCTATAGGCTGGGTTGCATTCATGTAAAATTTCCTCAAACATGTCAGATATTGAGGGAGTGTGTTCCTCTTCACTTGCATGCGACTTTCTCTGGTATACTTTCCTCTACACCTCATAACTCCTTCACCAGATGCTTCAATCACCTCCATTTGCACTTGTATCATTTCCAGTGCACGCTGCTTTTTCTCCGCATTAAAATAATGCTCTTTAAATTGAGGATCTAGAACTGTTGCAATGCAGTACAGAGGGTTGGTTTCGGGGTCTTGAAACCGGTTAACCGCCTCCAGTAGAGTAGTTCTAGCCGTTTTTACGCCATGGTCTGTTTCTACCTCTTTTCCAAGTAGACGCTTCAGTGCAGCAATCAGGGGAATAACTTCAGCAATGGAAGCATTAGCTGAGCTTATTTCTTTTGATAACTGTTCAAACGGAGTTAGAAGAGGCAAACAATGTTCAATTAACATCCACTGATTTGCACTCAATGTTGCCGGCAGCTCATAATCTGCAATGTACGCAGCTAGAACATGTTTTTGTTCGAAAAGACTTTGAAGCATGTAGTAGGTGCTGTTCCAACAAGTGGCTACATCTTGCTGCAGGAGCTTTGGTGGCATTCCAAACTATCTGAAAGGCTTGTAATCTGGAATAAACAAGCAGAGAATGCTTAACCACTTTGCATCCGCAGGACGTCTATAGACGTCCTGGGATTTCAGTGGTGATATCTCAATAATGTCGGCACCTGCCGGCATCATTGAGGTATCATTTTTTTCCTCAGGCGATTCCCATCACCATAAGAATGATCATAGCGGCAGTTCAGCCGCTTGATCGTTCTTACAGGCGGCGGGAGGGGGCGTCCCCCCCCTCCCGCCACCCTCCGGTGCTTCTCCCAACTCACCTGAGCGATCGGTGGACGGGAAGAAGTAATCGCCTGCCGCTGGAACGAGATGACAGATTTCCGAGGGACAGATGGCCCTCGGTCATCTCTATGGCTCTCGGAGGCCCAGGCGCACACCGTGACGTCACTTCCGGGTCTCCGAAGTAAACAACGACCTTAAAGGGGAAGGAAGGGCTGAGATTGTCTGTCTTTTTTTCTGATCTCAGCCTTTCCAGCCTGGAGGAGAGATGTAGGGTCTTATAGACCCTGCATCTGTCCATAAAGAGGACCTGTCATGCACTTTTCCCATTACAAGGGATGTTTACATTCCTTGTAATAGGAATAAAAGTGATAAAAAAAATAAATAAAAGTAAAATAAGAAATAAAAAAAAAAAAAAAGTTTAAAGCGTCCCGTCCCCGCAAGCTCGCGCACAGAAGTGAACGCATACGTAAGTCGCGCCCGCATATGTAAACGGCGTCCAAACCACACATGTGAGGTATTGCCGCATGCGTTAGAGCGAGAGCAATAATTCTAGCCCAAGATCTCCTCTGGAACTCAAAACACCTAACCTGTAAAAATGTTTAAAGCATCACCTATGGAGATTTTTAAGTACCAAAGTTCGGTGCCATCCCACGAGTTTGTGCAATTTTAAAATGTGACATGTTGGGTATCTATTTACTCTGCATAACATCATCTTTCACATTATGAAAAAAAATTGGGCTAACTTTCCTGTTTTGTTTTTTTTAATTCATGAAACTTTTTTTTCCCAAAAAAATTGCCTTCAAAAAATGGCTGCGCAAATACCGCATGACATAAAAAGGTGCAGCAACCTCCATTTTATTCCCTAGAATCTTTGCTAAAAAACCATATATGTTTGGGGGTTCTGAGTAATTTTCTAGCAAAAAAATGATGATTTGAACATGTAGGAGAGGAGTGCCAGAAATGGCCCGGATGCGAAATGGTTAAGGTGACCCACAATTTTTCTTCCTTTTGATACTATATCTGATATGGTGTGCTGACTCAGCAATCCCTCATTCACAGCCAATTGTAGGGTGTGCACCATACATGGTATGCTTTTAAGTTCACTGTCCTCCATAGCCTTTGCCATGTTTCGCGCATTAGCAAAGCATCAGATATTGCTGCTGCAGTATGTGATCCAACAAACTCACGTGCGTTAAGTAGGATGTTTTGCAATTGAAATTTGCCATCTATCCACTGCGCTGACAGGCTAAGCATGCTCGTTGGACTGACATCTGAACTCCAAATGTCAGTAGTAAAACGGATTGCTGTGATGTCGGTAGTTTTGATGAGCCCATGAACGTGTTTTGTAACACTGCCAAACAATTTGGGTAGACAGGTATCTGCAAAGTAGCGTCTGCTTGGTAGGGTGTAACGCGGCTCAATATGTTGCATGAGCCTACGGAATCCAATGTATTCCACAACAGAGAATGGCTGGTCGTCTAATGCAATAAATTGCATAATTTTATTTGTAATGCCATGAGCTTTGGCACTGTCACTTGCACATTTTTTCACCTTTTCAAAGACTGTGGCCACAGATGGTGTTGAAATTGATGTGCTACTCCTTGGGTCACTTTCTGGAAGCGCAGTTTTCTTCATGCTGAACTGGATGACGTGTTTTCAGGTGGTGTATCAAACCTGTTGAAAAATGCCTTGGCACTGAACCCCTCTTGAAATTTTTGCTGAACAAAGACTGCAGATTGCAAATTTGGGGTCTTCATCAGAAACTTTAAAACATTTCCACACTGCAGACATGGTCCACCTTTGCTGGTAGCACAGAAGAATAGTATAGAACAGTGTTTTTCAACTTCAGTCCTGAAGGCACACCAACAGGTCATGTTTTCAGGATTTGCATGAGTTTGCACAGGTGACTTGATCAGTTTCACTGCCTTAGTAATTACCACAGCTGTTTCATCTGAGGGAAATCCTGAAAACATGACCTGTTGGTGTGCCTTGAGGACTGGAGTTGAAAAACACTGGTATAGAATGATCTATAGGGGGAGTGTAATCTGAGGGTGGAAAAAAAGGACTAAACTCAATTTTAAGCTGCTGCTTATTATATATGTATTTATTTTTTTAGTGCTAGACTAGTGCTATAAAAAAAAAGATAATACACAGCATTGATCAATGGCATGCGCCGCTGCTGCTGCCGCCGCTGCCGCTGCTACACAAGAGGTAACAGTAATATTAGATTATCAGTTTAAGAGGAAACTTTCCTCAGGAAACATACAGTGGCAATGTTCAGTGGCGGATAGTAGTAATAGTAGCCATCCAGGAGGGATTGCGCCCACTCTCCAATGCAGCCCTGTATGCACTATGCTGCTGTCTCCAACTGTGTGTCTATCAACCACAAGGAAGGTGCTCTCGACTTCAGCGTCCATCCGTGGAGAAAGTTATCCTAATTCCAGTGTCTCTCGCTCTCTCATCGGCAGGGAATGTGCTCACTAGTCCGGTGTCTCAACCACGAGGAAGGTGCACGCCATCCACTCGGTGTGTGCCGTCACCCGGCGGCGTGGCCACCGCTACTGCGCATGTGCAATCATCGGCGCCATTATCTGCAAATTTTTTTTCTTTCGACAACGTGCCGAAAACACCATTTTCGGCCCATACGTTTCGGTTGCCAAAATTTCGGTGCATCCCTAAAAGGGAAGGAAGGGGGAACTTGGGATTTACAGATCCCATCACTATTCTGGACTGAAAAAAAACAGCTGCTGCATCACTAGGGGAAAAATGAAAATAAAGAGGGTGGAGGTGGCGAAAGGGAAGGAGGCCTGGGGAAAAAGGGGAGGTGAACAGAAGATTGAAGACCTCCTTTCACTCAGCTCCACCAATAATTAATGATAAGTCTCAAATATTCAATGGACTATGATGGCGGTTCTGGAGACAGAGTCACAATATTGGGGAGAGCAGGTATAGGCCAACCATTGCATCCAAGTGGCCATAAATGTATCCTATTAAACAACGTGGCCATAGAGCTTTCCAGGTTTCTGATTTCATGCAGTCTAGCAAACCAGTGGCTTAATGTTGGTGGGAAGGTCTGTTTCCATAGATCAGGGATGCAGGCATGGGCTGCATTTAAAGTGTACAGCCAAAAAATATGCGGCTCTTTGTGAAATCTCCAACACATCTTGGAAACTTTAGAACATAATTTGTGCAAAAGTATCGGGACCCTATACCACCTTGACAGTAACTTGTATCCCTGTTCTCGGAAGTGGTTTACAATTGAGGATCTATGAGCTAAATGAATGAGCCTAGCAATCTGGGCTTTTTTAAATGGCTTTTGTAGGTCTGATTCAGATTTGCAGAGATATGAAGGTACAAAGATCTCTGTAGGGGCATTCAGTACTGTGTAACTGGACATTTGGTCTGGCCAGTCTCCACGAGATGCAACAACTACCTATTGTCCATACCGGGAGGAGATTCAAGATTCAGCAACACCAACATTAAGGAAAAGGGTAAGGAGACAACCCTTTTTGGGAAAAGGTTTGATGGATGACTGCGATAGTGGCGCCAATCATGGGATGGCCTTTGAGCAGGTAGGACCACTGAAGAAGAGTGCTGCTGATGCACTCCCACTGTCTGGACTGTGGCTTCAAGCACCACATTACCACTCTGGAAAGGTGCAGGACCTTATAATATTGCTCCAATTCAGGAAGGCCAATTCCCTCTTATTTTCAGGATGGTAAGCAGAGCAGGTCTCATCCTAGTAAACCTTGTCACTCCAAATGAACTCTGTTAGAATGCGTGCAGGAATGCAAAAGAAAGATTGGGGGAATTTGATAGGTAGCATTTGAATTAGATCTAAGATCTGCTACAACATCGTCATTTTTAAGGCATTACAGCTGACAAACCATGTAACGAGTGCCACTCTTGGAGGTCCGTTGGTTTTTGGTTAGGCAGAAAGGGAAGGGAAATCTTCCCAAATGAACAGACTGAAAACTGGAAAAAAAAAACCCGACAGGGGTTATAACCCTCCTTTACACTATGCAAAATGTAAAAAACAAAAACAAAAACAAAAAAACGTTTTGCCTATAGTTCTACTTTAACAGAGATTTATTCAGTCGCCAGGAGGGCAATTTGGATGCAGTAATCAAACCATCCAATTTTAGATGTGATCTGAAAGAAGGATTAAATAAACGGAGGTGGAACAGGCCCCAGGTTATTCCTTGTGAGGGATAAAAAAAATCAAGTCGGGAATGTCTTGACGAAGGGAGATAAGAGTGTATAGTCCGTGTCATTTGGATAGTGGAACCGCCAAATGCCCACCAGACTGAGGAGGTGAAGTTCGGCCTTCAACTGTCCCAGGTATATGTATGAAAAGTGAGACAACACTTTGGAAACGTCCATCCAAAGGATTGTAAGCAAAAATTTAAGTCAGCTCCCAATACTGGTATGCCTTCACTATGTTCCAGAATCAATGGGGTGAGCTTTTTAAAGGGAAAGAAGGTGGTTGGTTTTCAGGGAATATACGTTGACCAACGCCCCCCTTAGTCATGCCCATCAGGCATCTGCCCTTGTCATCTGCTAATAGCTGCCATGGAACAGACCGCGATATTAATATGCTAACCCCTTTGGCTTTGAAAATGGAGACAGGGCAGCGATAGGCCATCTGATAGGTATGATCTGACAACTTGGGACCTTCCCCAGTTGGAAATGTGTTTCCTGTAGAAAAACAAACTGACTCTGCATTTTCGCTAAATCAGAGTAAGCGTGTCTCCAGGACATTGAGCCCCTTGGCGTTGTAAAAGGTGAACCGGATTAGGTTGCGTTATAACATAATAGACGCTAGGTCTGCATCCGGTCTCAGCTAGGCGGAGGGTTGGGGAAAAGAAAAACACAAGCTCAAACAATCCCCAAGGGAAGGGAGGGGAAGGTTTCACTGATAGGAGGGTTCATTACCCTGCTAACAGCCACTAATAGTTATGTACAGTCCCTAACAAACCTGAATGGATTGGAAGGGTCCTATGTGAGGGTAATAAAGAAAATGAAAAGATGCAACGGAGATGCACCCCTACAGGCCAAAAAGTGGTTTTAATGATAATCGTCAAGTGGAACGACCGCACTGTTGTCTATTCAAAAGGTGGAAGAACACTCCAGGTATTCTAGTAGGAAACTAACGCATCTAAAGATGCGGCTCACTGGACATGCCATTTTCCCCTCAATTCACCAACACCTTATTAATTGCAAACACAAAATCTATGTCCTAGTACCATCCACTACATCAGATAACAGCAAGAATTGTCAGAAGAAATAGCAAAGGGTCAGGGCCACAAGCAGACAGGAGAAACAGAGAGCAAGCCGAAGATCAAGGTATCAGGCAGGCAGGGATAATCAGACAAGCCAAAGATCGTTAGACGGAATAAGACTCAGAGCAAACAATAGGAACAACCCCACACAAAGCCAAACAAACACGGACAAATGTTGATCAGCAATGCAGGCGTTATATCCTGTTCCCAATTAGGGCCTTTAACTGGACGCATGCAGCAAGGTAGGCAACAGATAAGACATGAATGTTTGCTGTGGTTTCATGACAGAATGTTTACTATGGTTTCATAACAGTTACACCCCCTCCCACGAGGCCTCCGCCTTCCCCGCTTGGGACCAGCCTTGGAGGGAAACCTCAAATGAAATGTTTTCACAAGATGAGGCGCAAATACCTCAGATGTAGGAATCCACAAACTCTCCTTAGGACCAAACCCTCTCCAATGCATGAGGTACTGAAGGATGCCTTCACAGAGGCAAGAATCCAGAATTTGACTAACCTCATACTTCGGATTATCCTCAGAGACCGGAACCACGGTAGGGAAAGGACGAGAGAACTTACTGAGGACCAAGGGCTTCAGAAGGGAAACATGAAAGGAGTTCGATATCCTGAGGCTTTTGGGGATCTGAAGTTTAAAGCAAACCGTGTTAACCTTATAAATTATTGAATACGGACCGATGAATCTTGGTGCGAATTTCAACTAAGGTATCCGGAGTTTGATATTTCTGGTGGAATGCCAGACCTTGTATCCAATCTGCGACGGTTGGCAAAACCCTTAAACTTATCAGCCACTGCCAGGAGGGAATCATGAACCTCACCCCAAATGGTATTGAATGATTGCTGAACAGTAGCCAAAGCTGGAACATCCGGAGAACAGGTCATAGGAAGAGGAAGCTGAGGGCGTCTTCCATTAACTGTGAAAAAGGGAGTCTTCTGAGAACTGCTGTTACCATGATTATTGTGAGAGAAATCTGCCCACGGGAGTAGAGCGGATCAGTCATGATGATGAGCGGAGAATAAGGTGCGGAGGAAGGCCTCTAACTCCTGATTAACCCTCTCAGTCTGTCCATTGGATTGAGGGTGGTAGGAAGAAGAAAAATCCAAGACAATATCAAGGAACTTGCAAAATGCTCTCCAGAAGCGGGATGTAAATTGTCTGAAATAATATGGGAAGGAACCCAATGGAGGCGGGAGGATTTCTTGAACAAAGATGAGGCCAAAGCAGGAGCAGAAGGGAGACTAAGAAGGGGAACAAAATGAGCCACCTTGGAGAACCAATCGATTAGCACTCAAATGACTGTTCCTTTCAGATGGCGGAAGATCGGTGATGAAATCCACGGCAGTGTGAGTCCAGGGCTCCTTCGGAATGGCCAAGGGCATGAGCAGACCGGCAGGAGCTTGTGTGGAGGACTTAAAACTGGGCACAAGCATGGCATGCCCTAACGTTGCCTTTGACATATGAACGAAGGGTAGGCCACCAGTAGTGTCGGCTGAAGGGATCGGAGGAACCCGGCATGACCTGACAACATGGAATCATGTCCCCAACGGAGGATCTAAGGTCTTAGTTCAATGGGGACAAAGGTCTTGCCAGGAGGAATTTTAGACTCCTCAACCAGCGTGTCAAATGACCTAGAGAGTGCATAAGCCTGACAATTGCAGGGACCAGGTTTGTACGTCATCATAAAATTCTAACGGGAAAAAAAATGGATTTTATTAAAACTTCATACACAAGCCGTACAAGAACAGAGCACAGAGGGGTGGGTGCTGCGTCTGTCCGTGAACTCGGAGAAAAGGATTTTATGGTAAGTTTTAATAAAATCTCATTTTCTCCTATCATTCACTGACAGACGCAGCTCTCCATTATGTGTGGGGATGTCCCCAAGCTGTGTCAAAAAGAGGGGTGGGTAAAGGCTAACAACAGTACCAAACAGAACCTCTAAGGAGGCGCCAGATACGCCTACACTGCCGCCTGCAAAACTTTGCGGCCAAAAGCAGCATCCGAAGATGCAAACACATCAACTTTATAAAACTTAGTGAAAGTGTGTACCGAGGCCCAAGGGGCCGCCTTGCACACCTGTGACACCGAGGCCTGGTGTCTAAAAGCCCAGGAAGTGCTAACAGCCCGGGTAGAATGAGCCGTGACCGGAAAAGGGGGAGCCTTGCCCCGAACAGAATATGCATGGGTCACGGTCTGTCTGATCCAACGAGAGATCGTAGCCGATGAGGCCGCCAAACCTTTGCGCGGACCCTCAGGCAGCACAAACAGAGCATCAGCTTTTCGAAAAGAAGCTGTAGCAGACAAATACACTCTCAAGGCCCTCACTACGTCCAAGGCATGCAATTCAATTTCTTTTGGGTGCGATGGACGAGGGCACAATGAAGGAAGGACAATATCTTCATTAATGTGAAAGGAAGAAAGCACTTTCGGAAGAAAGGAAGGAGAGGATCGCAAGACCGCCTTATCCTTATGCAGGACTAAGTAGGGAGACTTGCACGAGAGTGCTGCCAATTCAGACACCCGTCTGGCGGAGGTGATGGCTACTAGGAAAGCCACCTTCTGCGAGAGCAGTTGTAAGGAAATCTCCCCGATTTTCTCATAAGGCGGTTTCTGAAGTACAGAAAGCACGAAATTCAGATCCCAAGGAGCCAACGGAACCTTCACCCGAGGCGCCACATGTCATTCACCTTGAACAAAGGTACGGATCAACGAGTGTGAAGCCAAAGGTCTCTGGAAAAAAAACTGCCAGAGCCGATATCTGGCCCTTAAGAGTACTCAAAGCCAGTTTTTTGTTCAGGCCCTGCTGCAAAAAAGTTAGGACCCTGGATACCACATAAGAGCGAGGGTTATGACCCTCCGCCTCGCACCAAGCTATATAAGCCTTCCAGGTGCGGTGGTAAATATTGCGAGAAGTACACTTGCGAGCCTTCAACAAAGTAGGAATCACTGAGTCAGCGACTCCCCTGTCTCTTAGCACCTGGGACTCAATAGCCAAGCCGTCAAAGCCAGCGAGGGTAAAGCAGGGTGCAAGATGGGCCCCTGAGACAGAAGATCGTCTCTCAGCGGGAGCCGCCAGGGGGCGTCTGCCACCATTTGCACCACATCGGCGTACCAAGTGTGCCGAGGCCAATCCGGAGCCACCAGGATTATTGTAATTCCCTTCGCCACTATCATGCGGATCAAGCGCGGTAACAGTTTTATCGGAGGGAAGGCATACAGAAGTTGGTAACGGCCCCAGGGGGCCATCAGAGTGTCCGTGGCCACCGCCAACGGATCCTTCATTCTGGACACAAAGGTCTCCACCTTGTGATTGAACCGAGGCGCCATAAGATCCACGAACGGCGTCCCCCATCTGCGGCAAATCTGGTTGAACACCTCCGGGTGGAGGGACCACTCTCCCTGGTCCAGCGTCTGGCGACTGAGAAAATCCGCCTGCCAGTTCTCCACACCTGGAATGTAAATGGCGGAGGTTGCCAGAACATGACGTTCCGCCCAACGCAGTATTAGAGCTGCCTCCGCCGCAGCTGCTGGACTTGTGCCGCCCTGATGGTTCACATACGCCACTGCTGTGGCACTGTCCGACTGAATTCGGACCGGATGGTCCTGCAATCTCACTGTCCAGTGAGATGGGCACAATCTGATTGCTCTCAGTTGCAGTACATTCATGGGGAGACGAGCCTCCTGTGCCGACCAACGGCCCTGGGCAGATAGCTGTCCCAGGATCCCTCCCCAGCCTGAAAGACTGGCATCCGTGGTGATGATCACCCACTGTAGGGGCAGAAACGACTTCCCCTGAGTCAGGGCCGAGTCCCGAAGCCACCAGGTCAGAGACGCCCTGGTCTGTGAGCTCAGACGAATCAGAAGGTCCAAGGACCGAGGTGACCTGTCCCACCGAGCCAGAATTGCTTGCTGCAGGAGACGAGTGTGACTCTGGGCAAATGGTATCGCCTCGAAAGACGAGACAATGAGCCCCAGCACCCGCATACAGAATCGTAATGAAGACCGATGGTGCGACAGAAGGGTTCGCACTGCCGACTGCAGAGACAGCAGCTTGGCCAGAGGAAGGAACACCTTCACCTGCACTGTGTCCAAAACCAGACCCAGGTACTCCTGGCGACTGGTTGGTGACACCGACGACTTCTGCAGGTTGAGTAACCAGCCGAAATCCTGCAGCGAGGTCATTGTGACCCTCACATTTTCCTCCAGAGCCTAGGCGGATTCCGCTCGCAGGAGCAGGTCGTCTAGGTAGGCCACCACAGGAGGAAGCGCTGATGCCGTGGACAAATGGGTACATGGAGGTAAGCATCCCTGATGTCCAGGGACGCCAGAAACTCCCCCTGATGGAGGGCTGCCACAACCGAGCGGATAGATTCCATCCGGAACTTCCGCGCCCTGACATACCGGTTCAGGGCCTTTAGGTCCAGTACTGGCCAAACCCCCCCTTTTTGGGAACCACAAACAGATTCGAGTAGAAACCTCGAAACCTCTCTTCTGGAGGCACTGGCACAATCACTCCCTGGTCTGAAAGTGCTTGAACAGCCCCGAAAAGGGCCTCCCAGCGATCCCGCAGGAGCCCCAAGTTTGATGGGAAGAACCTGTCTGGGGGTAGAGTGTTGAACTCTATCCTGTACCCGGCGGACACCACTTCCCGGACCCAACGATCGGGAATGTGAGCCAGCCACTGGTTTGTGAAACCCAGAAGACGTCCGGGTTTGGGATGGGGGCAACCCATCAGGCTGAGGAGGGCTTGTCTTCCGCCTTTTCGGTTTTGCGCTGCCACTGCCGCTTACCGGCCCCTGCAGCGACCTTACCGGGACGGGTCCCCTTACCTGTTGCGCTCGGGCACGAAAAAACCTTTTCTGACCCGAGGGAGGGGGCCCCTGTCTACGGCGAAACTCGCGCCTCCGGGGCTCCGGAAGAAAAGTACTCTTACCTCCTGTAAAGTATTTTATGATCTCATCCAAACGTTGACCAAATAGACGTCCACCCTGAAAAGGGAGGTCAGCAAGACATTTTTTGGAAGCATGGTCGCCAGACCCAGAACGCAACCAGAGTATCCTTCTGAGAATAACGGCAAAAATCACTATCCTGGTTAACATCGGCAGTAAATCAACGGCCGCATCACAAAGGTACTTGAAACCTTGGAGCAAAAACTCAGCCCTCTGCGGAGCATCCATCAGGCGGCCGCATTCCAGATCAGACTTAAGCTCCGTCATACGCTCAGACAGATGTTGAGCCGCCATGGCTGGCCGCACAGCAGAACCTGCCACCAGGAAAAGCAACTTTAAAAATGCCTCTGGTTTTCTATCAGCGGGGTTCTTGAAAGAAGGAGACCCTTCCAGAGGAATAGTCGTCGCCTTACTAAAGCGGGCTATTGGTGGGTCCACCGCAGGCGATTCCAATTTTTTCAAAAAGCTTTCCTCAAAGGGATAGCGAGCAGCGAAACGTTTTGACAGCGAAACGGAAAGCTGCGGACGTTGCCATTCACGGTAACGAAAACGATCAAAAAATTTATCGTAGGGGTAAGCCTTGGGGGCCCTACACACATACGCAGAAGTCTGCTATTCACCATCCTGGCTCAATCGCAGCGTAGTGCAAATGCCAGTGATAATGGCGGCGACCAACGCTTTTACGCGCGCAGCCGCCGCCCCTTGATCCTCTTCACCGTCCGATGGGCCCAGTTCCCCATCAGATAGGTCCACAGGGGTCCCTGAGACCCCAGAGGCCACTTCCGGATCCAAATCCTCCCCTGATGAATACGGGGGGGGGGGGCGCTTCATGGAGGCCTGTTGGGTGACCTCCGCCCGGGGAAAAAATTCACTAAAGACCGCCCGGAGCTGGTCCAAAAAAGCCCCTTGCGCAGATTGCGCCGACGCTGATGCCTCCTCAACAGTGTAATCTGCCATTGCTTTTTGCCCCAGACCCCTCTCAGTGACACACTGTGGTACTAAAGAGGATGAGGCACCCCCACACTGCCGCACACCACCACCCCACAGCGTCCCAGGGATCCCAGGAGTACTGCATCAGCCGCCACCAGCACATACAGGGGAGCCCAGCTGTTACTTGCTGTTTGTTTGCTGCCAGTAACCCCAGAGGACCGTCAGAAGAGCCGCGCCGTCCGATCACCACCGCTCCACAGAGAAGGTAAAACGCTGTACACACGTTTTTTGCAGAGACATGTGGTCAAAATGGCCGCCGTTAGACACTAGAGGCCGAAACCCCCTGTACAGAGACTTGCAGTACCGCGAACAGCCGCTCTGAGCGCTAGAGGGAAAACCCCATAGGCCAGATATGTCTGGGGCTACGGCAAAATGACGGCGCTCCGCCGCAAAATGGCGGCCAAAATTAAAATGGCGGCGCAGACGGATGGGGTGCGGTGCGGGGGTAGGGAGTGAAGGGGGGGCAGGAGCTCCACGCGCCCCTGCTGGCGGCTACCCAGACAAAAAAGAAAAATGTATTTTTTTTTTCGTCGGCCCCCTTCCGCCCCTGAAAAGGGGGGAAGGGCGGAACTCTCACTCACCACTCCGCGAGCGCCATGGGTAGCCACCCAGTCGCAGACTTTCCGCCCCTGCCTGGACGGCACGCTGCAGGCCAGAATTCGCCCTACCGAAATCGCATCCGGGCTGGGCGTAGGTGAGGATCACCCCAGGCCACCCGCACAGAACGGGCACTATGCGGCGAGTCCCCATACTTCGGGACTAGCTCGCATCAGTCGGCCAGTTCGGGGAAAGTACAGAGCCCATGGACTCTCCATGCCCTGACCGGCTTCTTGATAGCAGATCATCTTGATAGAAGACAAGAAAATAAAATAAAAATAAAAAGAATGGTCACAAACAGGACCGCAATTCCCCTAAAGGGAAGCCAGGTCAACTCCTTGCAAACTAGGCATTTAGACTGGTGAGCTATGCTATGGAGGGGGTTTATGTGGGAAGAGAGGACGGCCCCATGGGAGGGGCCAGCTGTTTCTTTTCCCTGCCTAGTTAACTCCTAGTGAGACCAGCATAAACCCCACACGTAATGGAGAGCTGCGTCTGTCAGTGAACGATAGGAGAAAAGGGATTTTATTAAAACTTACTGTAAAACCATTTCTCTGAGTTCACTGACAGACGCAGCCCTTCATTGACAAGTGGGGTTATATGCACATCCTACTAGGAGTTGACTAGGCAAATAGAAAGAAAGCAAGCTGGCCCCTCCCAGGGGGCTGTCCTCTCTCTCCCATATAACCCCCCTGCTCTGCTTAGCATATCAGTTCATAACAAGCCGTACAAACGCAACACAGAGGGGTGGGTGCTGCGTCTATCAGTGAACTCAGAGAAAAGGATTTTACGGTAAGTTTTAATAAAACCCCTTTTTCTCTTACGTTCACTGACAGACGCAGCCCTTCATTGACAAAGCTGTGTCAGTAAAGAGGGGTGGGTAAACGACAACAACTGTACCCAAACAGCATCCTCTCAGGAGGCCTACACTGCCGCCTGTAAAACTTTGCGGCCAAAAGCAGCATCCGAAGATGCTGACACATCAACTTTATAAAACTTCGTTAACATGTGCCCCGAGGCCCAAGTAGCCACCTTGAACACCTGTGACACAGAAGCCTGGTGTCTGAAAGCCCAGTAAGTGCCAACAGCCCTGGTGGAATGAGCCGTGACCGGAAAAGGGGGAACAGTATACGCATGGGTCACGGTCTGTCTGATCCAACCAGAAACAGTAGCCAACGAGGCCGCCATCCTTAGGGCGGACCATCCATCAGCACAAAACGCGTCAGTCTTCCAAAAGGAAGCTGAAGCCGCCAAATACACCCGCAAAGCCCTCAGGACATCCATTGAATGTAACTCAAATTCCTTAGGATGCGATGGGTGCGGACATAACGAAGGAAGAACAATATCTTCATTAATGTGAAAAGAAGAAACCACCTTCGGTAGAAACGAAGGAGAAGGACGCAAGACCGCCTTGTCCTTGTGAAGGACCAAGTAAGGAGACTTGCAGGACAACGCTGCCAACTCAGATACCCGCCTAGCGGATGTAATGGCCACCAAGAAAGCCACCTTCTGCGACAGCAATTGCAAGGGAATATCCCTGATTTTCTCATATGGCGGTTTCTGCAGTACAGAAAACACCAAATTCAAATCCCACGGTGCCATAGGCGACCCTACCTGAGGAGCCACATGGCGTACACCCTGTACAAATGTACGAATCAACGAATGTGACGCTAAAGGCCGCTGAAAGAGAATCGCCAGGGCCGAAATCTGACCCTTGAGAGTACTCAATGTCAACTTTTTATCCAGGCCCTGCTGCAAAAAAGCCAGCACCCGGGACACAACTTAAGAGCGGGGGTTCCAACCCCCCCGCCTCGCACCAAGCAATATAGGCCTTCCAGATGCGATGATAAATCTTGCGTGAAGTACACTTGCGCGCTTTAAGCATGGTAGGGATCACGGAGTCAGCAACACCCCTATCCCTCAACACCTGGGACTCAATAGCCAAGCCATCAAAGTCAGCGAGGGTAAAGCAGGGTGTAAGATGGGTCCCTGAGACAACAGATCGTCACGCAGCGGCAGGCGCCAGGGACCATCTGCCACCATTCGCAGCATATCAGCGTACCAA
Source organism: Glandirana rugosa (assembly GCA_018402905.1). Lineage (NCBI taxonomy): Eukaryota > Metazoa > Chordata > Amphibia > Anura > Ranidae > Glandirana > Glandirana rugosa. The sequence goes on from BLSH010149220.1 coordinate 489,741, forward strand.
GGACGCCAAGGCCAATCCGGAGCTACCAGGATTGTCTGAATCACCTCCGCTTCCACCCTGGGCAGTAGCTGCGGTAGAAGCTTGATGGGAGGAAATGCGTACAGAAGTCTATACCAACACCAAGGCGCTACCAGCGCATCCGTGGCGGCCGCCAGCGGGTCACTCGTCCTGCACAGAAAAGTTTTCACCTTGTGATTGAATCGAGACGCCATGAGGTCCACATCTGGCGTTCCCCACTTGTGGCAAATCTGGTGGAACACTTCTGGATGTAGGGACCATTCCCCCTGATCCAGTGTCTGGCGACAGAGAGTCCGCCTGCCAATTCTCTACGCCCGGAATGTAAATGGCGGAAATCGCCGGCACATGAAGAAGTTCTGCCCATCGCAGAATGAGAGCCGCTGCCGAGCTCCTCGTTCCGCCCTGATGGTTCACATGCGCCACTGCCGTGGCATTGTCCGACTGAACCCGAACCAGGAGGCCACGCAACCTTACCGTCCAGTGAGAGAGGCAGAGCCTGATCGCCCTCAGCTCCAGCACATTGATCGGAAGGCAAGAATTCTGCGCCGACCAATGGCCCTGAGCAGACAGCTGCCCCAGGACCCCCCCCCCCCCCCGAGTCTGATAGGCTGGTGTCCATCGTCACTATCGACCAATTCAGGGGAAGAAAAGACCCCAAACGTCAGAGCCGGGGCCCGAAGCTACCAGGTCAACGACCCTCTGGTCTGAGGATCCAATCTGATCAGCTGGTCTAAGCACAGTGGAGACTTGTCCCACCGAGACAGAATCGCTCGTTGAAGGAGCCGAGTGTGACTCTGGGCGTAGGGTACCGCCTCGAAGGCTGAAACCATAAGCCTCAACACCCGCATACAAAACCGTAAGGAGGACCACCGGCGTGACAGCAGGGTTCGCACCGCTGCTTGCAGTGTCAGTAACTTGGTCGGAGGTAAGAACACCTTCGCCTGCTCCGTGTCCAGAATCAGACCCAAGTATTCCAGGCGACAGGACGGTGTCACCGTCAACTTCTGCAGATTGATCAGCCAGCCGATGTCCTTTAAAGAGGTCATGGTCAAGGTCATTCTCCTCCAGAGTCGAAGCAGACTCCGCTCTCAGGAGCAGGTTGTCTAGGTATGCTACCACCGCAATGCTTCTCTGCCTCAGTAGCGCCAGCAGCGGGGCCACCAGCTTGGTGAACACCCGAGGAGCCGAGGCCAGAGCGAAAGGAAGTGCCACGAATTGATAATGAAGATCTCCCACCGCAAAGCACAGGAAGCGCTGGAGCCGGAGACAAATGGGAACATGGAGGTACGCATCCCTGATATCCAGGGAGGCCATGAAATCCCCTCGGTGCAGGGCGGCCACGACCGAACAGATTCCATCCAGAATTTTCGCGCTTTCACAAAGTGGTTTAACGCCTTTAGGTCCAGAACTGGCCTGACCACCTCCCCCCCTTTTTTTGGGGACCACAAATAGGTTGGAGTAGAAACAGTGAAACCTTTCCAACTGAGGTACTGGCAAAATCACCCCCTGGTCGGAGAGTGCCTGAACAGCCCTTAGGGAGTCTCAAGTTCGATGGGAAGAACCGGTCTGGGGGTAGAGTGCTGAACTCTATCCTGTACCCAGAGGACACCACTTCCTGCACCCACCGGTGGGAAATGCGGGCAGTCCACCTGTCTGCGAACCCCAGAAGACGTCCCCCCACCGGAAGTTCGGGTGGGGGCAACCCATCATGCAGAGGAGGACTTGTCCTCTGTCTTTTCGTTCTTGCGTTGCCAGGGTCGTTTACCGGCCCCTGCGGCAGGCTTGCCGGGCCTCGACCCCTTGCCTGCTGTGCCAGGGGCACAAAAAACCTCTTCTGACCCGAAGAGGCAGGACCCTGCTTGCGGCGGAACTCCCACCGCCTGGGCTCCGGAAGAAAAGTACTCTTCCCTCCAGTGAAATCCTTGATGATTTCATCCAACTGTGGTCCAAAGAGATGACCACCCTGAAATGGAAGATCCGCAATACCCTTCTTGGACGCGTGGTCACCCGACCACGAACGTAACCAGAGTACTCGTCTGATAATGGCTGCAAAAACAGACATTTTTGACAACATGGGAAGCAGGTCCAGAGCTGCATCACACAGGTACCGAAGACCCTGAAACAAATGGTCTGCTCTCTGCGACGCCTCAAGCGTCCTGCCACATTCCAAATCATTCTGCAGCTCCGTCATGCACTCAGACAGATATTGCGCCGCCATGGCCGGCGCCAGGGCCTGCCTCATGGCTGATCCTACCAACAGGAAAAGTGCCTTTGACACTGCCTCAGTCCGCCTATCAGCTGGGTCCTTAAATGAGGGAGACCCTTCCAAAGGAATGGTCGTTGCCTTGTTCAGGCGAGCCACCGGAGGGTCCACTGCAGGGGATGCCCACTTCTTCACAAAACTATCCTCAAAGGGATAGCGTATAGCGAAGCGTTTAGGTAGGGCAAAGGAATTATGCGGACGCTGCCATTCCTGATAGACCAGGTGGTCAAAAAAATTGATCATAAGGATAAGCCTTAGGCGACCTGGGTGGCCTAGCAGACCCGCAAACGTATGCGGACACCTGCAACTCCCCTGCTTGGTCCAGTCGCAAGGACGCATGGATATTCGTAATCAATGCAGCCACCAGCGCTTTTTCGCGAGCAACCGAGGCCCCCTGGTCCTCTACGCCATCCAAGTAGACTAGCTCGCCCTCAGAGTTCCACGGGGGTACCCGTGAACTCCGAAGCCATTTCTGTTTCGGACTCTTCCCCTGAGGAACAAGGGGGAGGCGGACGCTTTTTAGGGGCCCCCAGAGCGCTGCTCGTCCCCACCCGGGGAAGAAATTCCCCAAATACTGCTCTCAGCTGGTCCAGGGACACCAGGGTCCCCAGCGCAGGTTGTGCTGCCGCTGACTCCTCCAGGGGTCATCTGCCATCGTACCACCGGAACTGACAGTCAAAATAGAAAATAACCTGACACCCCCACAATGCAGCCCCACCGCCACCCCACAGGATGCCAGGGAGAACCCAGGAGGACTGCACCCACCGCTACCAGCACCCCAGGGAGAGCCCAGCTATACTTGCAGTTTGTGCCTCACAAGCGCTGCTCCCAGCAGGAGTGCTTAAGGACCGCCAGTCAAGAAGCCTGCGCCACCTGTAGTCATCCACGCTGTCCCAAGTGAAAGAGGAAGCAAAACGGCAGCAGCATGTTTTTTACTCTCCAGGGACATCCAATATGGCCGCTGAAAACGTTCACAAGAGGCCAAGTCTGCAATACAGGCCGCGACTACGGCAAAATGGCCGCCACTCAGCACTAGAGGTAAACCCTCAGCAAAATGGGCGTGGCTACGGCAAAATGGCGCCGGATCGCCACATGGCGGTACGAACGTGCGGGGTGGGGGGAGAGGGGGGTGTAGGAGGGGGGCAAGGACACCCAGGGGGCACTAGCCCAGCGAACACCCTCCACCAGTCGGAGAAATCGCTAGAGTACGCCCAGCACCCCCCCTCCGCGCCCCTAGGGGGGGGAGAGAGGGGGTCACTCACCAGTCCGACGGGCGTAGTGGGTAGCCACCCGGTCGCAGACCTTCCATGCCGGAGAGGGATGCTGCAGGCCATAGGCCCCTGGACAGGAACCAAGTCCGGTCACCGGGCGCAAGTGGGGGTCACCCACTGGCCGCCCGCACGGAACGGGCACGATGCGGTGGGCCCCACCAAGGCTAGGACTAGCTCGCATCGGTTGGCCGTACTGGGGAGAGTTCAGGATTCTAGCTATCCTCTATGCCCCAGCCGGCTTCTTGATAGCAGTCTTCATCAGATAGCTTGAAAAAAAAAAAAAAAGCGGTAGCAAAAAAGATAAACCGCAGGTCCCATAAGGGAGCCAGGTTTAACTCCCTGCACTAGGCATAATAAAACTGATATGCTAAGCAGAGCAGGGGGGTTATATGGGAGATAGAGGATGGCCCCCTGGGAGGGGCCAGCTTGCTTTCTTTCTATTTGCCTAGTCAACTCCTAGTAGGATGTGTATATAACCCCACTTGTCAATGAAGGGCTGAGTGTCAGTGAACGTAAGAGAAAAACAGACTCCATCTGGCCTGGGATTCAGTTGTTTAGCATTCTGTAAGTACTGTAAATTTATATGATCCGTGAAGATCACTATGGAGTGAGGGGAACCCTCCAAGAGATGACGCCATTCCTCTAGCACCAATTTAATAGCAAGAAGCTCTCGATCGCCAATAGCGTAATTTTTCTCTGCCTGAGAAAATTTTTTGGAGAAAAACGCACATGGCTGTCGTTTATTCTCAGATAATTGAAGAAGCACCGCTCCTACTTCAGTAGAGGAAGCGTTCACTTCAATAAAAAAATGTATCCCCGGGCTTAGGTCTCCTCAAGAGAGGACCAGAAACAATGCAGTGACAGCTTTAGGAGGCCGTTCCTTGGCATTAGCACCTTTCTTAGTCAAGGCAATAATAGGCGCAATAGAAGAGTAGTTCTTAATAAACTGCCTATAATAATTGGAGAACCCAAGAAAATCGCTGTGTGGCCTTGAGCCTGGCAGGAAGATGCCAATTGGTAATGGCCAAGATCTTTTCCGGATCCATACAAAGACACAAACTGGAGAGTAAGCATCCCAGAAACAGGACCTCAGAACATTCAAAAGAACATTTCTCCAGCTTGGCATACAGGTTATTTTCCCTAAGGTGCTGTACAACCCGTACATGGTTTCTGTGGACAAGCAAATCTCCAGAAAAGATTAGAATGTCATCCATATAGATGACCACAAATTGATACAGCAAATCCCTGAAGACCTCATTGATGAAGTTTTGAAATACCGCTGGGGCATAACACAGCCCAAAGGGCATAACCAGGAATTCATAATGCCCGTCTCTCGTGTTAAACGCGTTTTTCAGTTTGTCACCTTCCCTTTTCCGGATCAGATTGTAGGCACCCCTGAGATCCAACTTGGTAAAGATGGAGGCGCCTTTCAATCTGTCGAATAACTCAAGAGATTATGGGTAAGGGGTACCGATTCTTGATTGTCATTGCATTTAAACCTCGATAATCAATGCAAGGTCTTAAAGTGCCATCTTTTTTGTCAACGAAAAAGAATCCTGCTCTTGCCGGAGACGAGGACTTCCGAATGAACCCTTTCGTTAGGTTTTCAGTGACATACTTTGACATGGCCCGGGTCTCAGGGATGGACAGAGGGTAGGTACAACCCTTGGGCAGAGTTGCTCCAGGAACAAGGTCAATGGCACCGTCAAAAGACCTGTAAAGAGGAAGCACTTCAGCTGATTTCTTACAGAAGACATCTTGGAAATCGCTATATGCAGTGGGAAGAGCAGAAGAAACGGAGGTAATGGCAACAGGAAGTCTCTCTTTAGGAGCAACCTTGTGTGGGCAGGATGAGAAACAGGAGGAACCCCAAGCCAGTATCTACCAGGAAGTCCACTCAATGTGTGGGGAATGGAGCTGTAAACCAGGGAAGGCCCAATACAATGGGGGTTAAGGCCTTAAGTAGGACAAGGAAGAATATCTCCTCCTGGTGGAGTACTCCAAACAGCATCTTAACCAGAATGGTCTGGAAGCGGATAGGCCCCCCTGGAAGAACAGTGCCATCTTTTGCCAAGACCACCAATGGAGTGGCGAAAGGGTAAGCTTCATGGATGAAGCCATTCTCCATTACATAAAGTTGCCAGCAGCTCCAGAATCAAGGTATGACAGGACCGGATAAGAAGAAGTGCCGGTGTGAAGGAACACCGACAGCAGGAGACGTGAAGGTGAGGTTTCTGGGTCTAATACACCACCTTCCAGATGTATTAGACCCGAGCGTTTCCCGAACGCAGCAAGCAAGCGTCACAAAATGACCTTTTGCCCCCATAGTAGAGACACAGGCCCAAGGCGCCTTGCACGCTCCTTGGGGGGATAGCCTGGTCTGGCCCAGGTTCCTCAGCTGGCAGGGGATGCTCCACGGATCGCAGAGAGGGGAGCTTAGGCTGACTAGGGACCAAGTGGCGCTGGCGTCTTTTCTGGTTACACAGGGAGATCACGTCCACCAGATCAGCGGGGATGGTTCTACCCACTAATTCATCCTTCACTCTGTCGGAGAGGCCCTGTAAGAAGGCTGCAACTAAGGCCTCATTGTTCCTGTTCAACTCAGCAGACAAAATCCAAAAAGACTCCTGGCAGAGGCGTAAAAGGCCGCTAGCTGCTGAATAGACACAACCTGGTTCCTCTAAGATGTTCCGAAAAAGTTTCAAGAAAATAGACTATATACCACGGGGTCACTCTTCCCACACAGGGGGGGGGGCAACCCAGGATAAAGCCTCGCCGAACAGGAGAGAAATAATGTAGGCCCCCTTCGCCCGGACGGGAATTTATGAGGCTGAAGCTCAAAATGACTGATACACTGGCTGAGGAACCCGCTGCAGGCCTGGAGTCCCCAGAGTAATGGGGCGGAGCCAGTAACTGCAAAAGGTTAGCGGCTGCGAGTGACTGGAACCAATACGGCCGCAGGCTGTGGTGGAGGTTGTTGGACTGGAGGTTGTAGGGAGGCCTGCAGCTGGTCAAAGTGAGAAACCAAATCTTGCAGGAATCGCAACACCTGCGTCTGAATAGACTCTTGGGTCTCCAGTCTGCAGACTATGCCTTGCAGCGGATCATCTGCAGGTAGCGGCACATCAGCCAGGTCCGTGGTTGATCAAACTGTCACGATGCCTCGAGTCAGGTGACAGTTGCGCACCGCTGGATTGCAAATCGCACCAAGGTTTGCTTAGCACACCATTAAGGTTGTAGACTGCTGCTAACGAGTTCCAGCTGATACGGGAAGAGGGGCCCCTGGAGCACGGACACTGAAAAACAGGGAGCTAGTGCATCGGTTTCCCCAGGGCACGCAATCTAAGAGCCAGTGGGTGTTCGCCAGAGCCTCTAGTGGTGAGGATGGATTTGGCTGCAACTGGATCCAGGTCACGCCCTGCCCCCCCCCCCCCCCCGGTGTCCCTTAGCTCACACTCGGGGAGCTACAGGTGGGAGAGAAAAAGCAGCAACGCAGGAACAGCAAGCATAGTCAGAGGTAATAGCAAAGGGTCAGGGCCACAAGCAGACAGGAGATACAGAGAACAAGCCGAAGTTTGAGGTATCAGGCAGGCAGGGATAATCAGGCAAGCCAAAGATCGGTACACGGAATAAGACTCAAAGGAAACAATAAGAACCACCATACAAGAAGCCAGACACAGACAATCGTTGATCAGCAATGCAGGCTTGCACTGCCAGGTGTTATATTCTGTTCTCAATTAGGGCCTGGGGTGGAGACCAGCTGAGGAGTGCCTACTAAAGCACACAGGTGAGGGAGGCCAGGCCTATAACTGGACATATGCAGTAAGGTAGGCAACAGATAAGACATGAATGTTTGCTGTGGTTTCATGACATAATGTTCACTATGGTTTCATGACAACAACAAGTAGATAATATGAGCTGTTACCCCTTTACCATGAGTATGTGACCCCTGGAGCATATCTCAAGTTGGGAGAATGGCGATGGGCGGCATTACAAGGAGGAGATCTCTTTGTTCATAAAGGGTCAATAGCTAATGGAAAGCAGGTGGCATAGAACTGTTTAGTCTAATGAAGGTACATTTTAACCATATATTGTTAGGTGGGTTTCCCGGCTGTGCAGATCTATCACTGATCCAGTAAACCACGTATACATATCGCAAATTACAACCCCAAAGTGTGGGAGTCCAGGGTGACTCACAGCAGAAATGAATACGTAGTCTTGCCTCAGCTATATAAAAATATACTGTAGAAATGTTCAAGCACACACAGGGCTCTATGCAGCCCCATCAATGTGAAGCAGTATTATATTAAATGTATGACTGCTTGATATCCAGATGCTGAGGGCAGTGTTTAATGGCGAGTCAGAGAATTTTGGGAGCCTACAAAAATTTCCTTCACAGCGGACCGAAGGGAGGAAGCGATCCGGACAGGACATCAAAACAGCCGACTATTGGTAAAACCAATTTTATTTAAATTTTGAAATCTTTTGTTGTCCTGAGTCCAGGATTTTGCTTTCTCTGTCCACTGTGTCATAAATTCTGCTTTGCTAAAGAACCTGTTTTTCCTCTTGTTTGCATAATGGCGGGGCCTTTAATTATATGTTATCATTGTAGTTAGGTCTATTGATTAGGAAGAAAACCTATACTTGTCCTCTATAGGTCCTAATCAATACACCTAAAGTGTGTGTTATGAGTAACTATGCTTTGAGTGCGTGATTGGTGTGTATGATTATAAATATGCTTTGAATGCGTGATCGGTATCAGTGTTGTGTGTGTTATGTTGTAATTTTGTCGGTAATTCGTTTGGAGTCTCAGATTGTATGGTCAGTCTGTAAGGGGAGAGATTTCAATTTGTGCTGCTTTTGGCGGGAATGGCGCAAGTTACCACCATTTTGTTGTAAAATTGTTACAATTTCAATTTTGTTTCTGCTGAACTTGCTTTTGGACCGAATTTCAGCATTTTGTGGAAGTAATTGTCTGCAGGAATTTCAGTTTCTAGTTTTAATTGCTTTGATTTTGTGCAATATTTCAGTCTCAAGTGAAAATAGTTTGTTATTGTACTGAATTCCATTTCCAGTAGAATCATTTTTGTTGTAATGTTGTTCTGTTTTGCCGAGTCCCAGCTGTAATTAAGTTTTTGGTAGAGACAATCTGTTGTTAGACGGCTATTCAGCTTTAAGTGTGAAACCGAGTAAACATTCAGTGTATAGAGGTCTTTTTGTGCTGTGTTTACTTACGGATTGCACCTTTTTGATTTTTGGCGGCAAATTTAGTTTAGACAGTATTGTAATCGTAAAGAGGTTTTGTGCTTTTTACACTGTAATTCAGCTCTGGTTCTGTTTATTGTACAACTCATTTGTTAATGAAACCGTTGGTTGTTTTAGATGCTGAAATTTGAGTAGCACATGGCTATCCCGGTTTTGGACTGAGTTTCTAGTGGCGAATGGCGCCGTGCAGCTGAAAATCAGCATTCAGTGAGGATGGTTAATTTCTACGCAGTATTTCAAATCCGGTTCATAAATTCTGTGTTATGCGTTTTTAGTGTTCTAACACCGAAATCCACGTATTTGTACTGTGGTTGGTGGTTCTCAGTGCGGTCGTTTTGTTTCCATCACGTATTTGGCGTCATTTTCTCCTGGTAAAGAGGGCCATGGGGTTGTAATGTTGCTTCACTTACTGCCATTTTGTGTTGTGGTGATTGAAACCCACATGTGTGGCAGCCATCTTGGAGTAGTGACGAAGGGGCCACATGGCTGAGATGCCATATTGAATTCCGTTGTATCATCGTTTTTGTTTTTTCATGTTTAACTGTTTTTACATTTTTGTTTGGAAAGGCAACTTTTTATAAGAGTCATTACGTGACATTTTTACAGGATTCTTGCATCTGTTTTAGCCAGCCTTGTTTGACTTGTTCAGATTTAGCGTCTTTATACAATTCATCTGTTTCCGTGTTTTATCATTGGTTTTGGATATAGCCGTTTTGTTTTTATAACTTTTTCAGTTTTATGTAGGCATTTATGTTTAAGCAGCTTTTTCATAGGGTTTTTGTTATCTAACCATTGATTTTCAATGATGACTACAGTGTGGAGTGTAACTGATCCATTCTTGTATTGGATTCAGTTTTGTTTAAAATCAGGTTTGTTTTGGACTAATTTGCGGTTAGTGTTTTAGGGATAGGGTTTTCTACGGTAGTTTGTATTCCAGGTAGAGACATTATACCTTTCAGTGTGTAATCAGTAACCGGCATCTCCATTTCTTTAGTATAACATCAGGAAATAGACTGAAGCCAAGGTTTGTAAAGTGAGGATTTAATTGTACTTCCGTGGCTGTTTGACTGCACGGGTTAGGTCGGAATGAATGTGTGTACTTTGGGCCGGTCTACGTGAAACGGGAGAAAGCGACACGTTTGTTCCAGCCTTCAACGTGTGAGGAGCAGATTCTGAAACCCGCCCCACGTGTAACCGTGTCAGTACCGGGGGTGGGGAGCGCGTGGTAGTTGCTGAACTGTATAGTCATACAAATCCACCGGGTGGAGGTTTCTAGCTGACCGGCGGGGAAGCCGTGTATACTAATCGGAGTCGGAAGAAAGCTAGCACTGCGAAGGAAGGCACCTGGCAGTGTTACTCCTAAACTTGGTGCAAAAGTCGATTCGAATCGACATGGGCAATGGGCCGTCCATGTATGAGGGGGGAAGCGAGGCCTTTCAATCTAGCCAAACAGCTTTGTGGTACATAAAGTCTGTGTTTGGGGCTCAGGCCATGTGACCCCTCAAAAGGTGGATGTTCCTTTGATGTCTGGAGGTGGGAGAAGTTCATTACTGAATTAGGACCAGGTTCCAGACAACAAAGACGCTGGATATAGTGATATTGTGGCTTCAGAAATCTATTATGGTGTATTAACAGGATATGCAGGGTGCACTTTCAGTCCTGGTGATGCGCATTTTGTATACCTGGCCAGAGGGGAAAGCCGTAGTTACGTGATCCACTAAGGGCAGCCGGGGAAGGATTGGATATGTATTACATCATTTTCTGGTCATTGTGGAATGTATCGTGTTAGCCCTTGGAAAGAACGTTGCTGGGTAAAGCCCAACCTAACCAATTGTGTGTTTACTCCGTCTGCTTTTCATCTTTGTTCTGCTTAAGTTTTTTTAAGTAGCATGGTAACTATGAAATATCTCCCTTTGCATTTGTATCTAAAGGTTTGTCTTATGTCTCATTCTCATTGTTTGTACGTAATACGTTATTTTTGTAGGAACGTGAAAGTAAGAGTTACAGAGGTTTGTTATTGGTTGTAGGAAATGTACAAATTGTGATATTCTTATTTTGGTCAAAGTGGAACTTTAACTTGCAAGCAGCCCACAAGAGTTGCGTTCAAAACTAAGTAGACCCCCCCATGGGTAATTCAATTAGATACACGCCCAGCCATCCCTTTCTTTTCAAATCTAGCTCATCGCCCCAGGCTAAGGTATGTTAATATACTTGGCAGACTATCTGGGTGTCCCCAAGTGTATTTCACACCTACTTCCTGTCCAGTGTCACCGTGCATCTCGATTTACTCCCAGAGATTCTGTGTCCCTGAGTAAATTAATTTTTGAGGGTCACTTAATGGTGAAAAGGGTAGGGCCTGACTAGACATACTGGGATAGGGAGTTCCAGAGGTTCTGGAGCAGTCCTGATGGTGAACCTGAGGAGACAACAAGGGAGCTGGAAATTCGGACAATTGCATTTTTTGTTTCATTAGATCAAAGTGGGAGATCTCAGTGGCCATTATTTTTTTTTGTTTTTTTGAGTCATTCTAAACAGTGCATCTTTTCTTCCTCTTTGTAATAAGAAAGAAAAGGGGGGAGATAATGGTGGTGAGAATGACAATTTTCAAACCTACAATACTAACCTCTCTAATTCTAACCAAGTTTGTGACCTAGTAGGACAACATGGACCATGGTTCAGCTGACGACACCAACCTCCCTAAAGCTTGAGGGATGAGAAAACTGTATCCATGCCAGCCACTGCAAGAAGCTGCTCAACCACATCAACGACTGAGGAGTATCTTTATTTATATTATTTAGCTTAATGTATTTTAGCAGGGGAAACGATAAAACATCCCAACTTGTTTTTTTTAAATACACCTCCAACTAGCTAAAACAGTGAACAGGACCCACTGCTGGGTACACTCTATGCCCCCACCGAGCCTCAATACCCCGGCAGTGGCAGCAGTACATGACATGGGTGTGTGTGTGTGTGTGTGTGTGTGTGTGTGTGTGTGTGTGTGTGTGTGTGTGTGTGTGTGTGTGTGTGTGTGTATATGTGTGTGTGTGTGTGTGTGTGTGTGTGTGTGTGTGTGTGTGTGTGTGTGTGTGTGTGTGTGTGTGTGTGTATATATATATATATATATATATATATATATATATATATATATATATATATATATATATATGTGATGTTCATATTGGTAAAAGCAAACAGAAGAAAGAAAAAACTAACAAAGATCTCAAAAAAGACACAAACTAACTTAACGATACATTTCTAGAAGATAAAATTAGGTACAGTTTCAACATTAGCTCTGGTTCTTGCCCCTCCCCCACAAAACCAGTATGGGTATCCGGACAACTAAGTTGCCCACAAGTGTGCTTTAACTTTAAGTTTGGTAAGAGGAGTAGTTTTGTAGGATCCATGGTTTGTGAGAAAGGTATAACAGTCAATCTTATGAATTAGACCCCCAGCCTTCTCTAGTAGCACCAATAGACTAGATTACATCTGTTGGTAGGAAGAGTGTGACATACAGACTGAGGGAGGAATCCCCCAGACTGTCCTGTTATTGCGCAATGCAGGGGACCGGTAGAGTCCCCCTGTGCAACTTTAACAGGCCCCTACTACTTCTTATGCCGTTCCACAGCTTATAAGTTAATACCCCCTAATGCAAGCATGAAACTTGTCCCAGCATCTTATGTCGTGGCCGATCATTAGGATCTGAGTGGCATGAGAGAAGGTAAGAATGGCAGGGACAGCTCAAAGGGAATTGTTAACCAACTCCAACAAGGCCTGGGCATGGTTTCCTGCTTGGACAGGGTGGGGGTTGAACTTAGGAAACGATTGAACAATTTCTCATCCATTGTGGACACCCCGTTCAATGAAACCGTTGAAGCTGTGAGGGAGATCTCACAGGAACAGCGACAGAGTCTATTACAGGAAAAGATGACACTTGATTATCTTTTAGCACAAAAGGGGGGTTTCTGTGAGTTCGTAGCAGAAGACTTGTACCTGGATGACAGGCACAGTCCATATGGATAAAGTTAGGTCCCTGCTAGGGAGAGCCAGAGCTATAGCCAGTGAAGGTTGGAATCCTTTCTAAAGGGTTTGGGAGATTTTGGGGAGTTTTTGTTTTTTTCCATCGGATCCTGGTTGAAGGAAGTAGGGGTATATATACTCATGTTTTGTTTCTATTCCTTCTATATGCCATGTTGAGATGTTCCTGCTGTCTGATCGATCAAGTCACCAAAGCCCGAGCAGATGACCACATCTTCCTAGCCAAGACAAGAGGTCCCCTGAAGTCCAGCCCATGTACCAGATGCTGAGGATTCCAGCGATCGCTATAACCCCAACATCATGCTTTCCCTCTGAGTCATCCCTCCCGAAGAATACATGTCAACCATGGTTTTCTTTTGTTCAATGGATGGACTGAATGTTTCATTTTTTTTTCTTTCTGATAGGACTGGTGTTTGTGTTTAGAAGAAGATCAAGATTCATCGAGGGACACATGGGAGCATATGACAAGAGGAGGAACTGTTATAGAAATTTAGTATGTGTTTAATATGTATTGTCAGTGTCTCCCAGTGTGGGTTTACCGATATTCTGTGTACAGCGAATATGGCTTTAACCGATATTGAGGAAAGGCCATTTACAATGGAAACCTTCCATTATTTGATAACCACACGCTACCCACCCGATCATCCCGGCCGGCAGGCGCCCTGAGTGGTTAACGCTGGAGCAAACGCCGGTCCGGATCTTTGAGGTGCAATGCACGTTCTGTGTCGCGGGTGTATTACCGTCAATTGGGGGCCCCCTCTATTATGTACAGATTGATCTGCTTGGTGGCAATTTACTTGCGTTATGGAATCAGTATTGCCTTTTATGTAAGGATGATGATCTGTAAGCTTTCTGTTGCATCTGATCAATGTGACAGAAATCTACAGCTATATTCCTTTATGCATAATTTACCCTTTAATGCAGGCCTCGACAAACCCCAGGCGCCAGGTCGCATTGGCGACTAGATTAAGCGACCTGGCGCCTGGGGCTGCACTGCGGGAGGTGTCCGGACCCCGTGCGGCACCCCCTCGCGCGGACGTGCGGACTAAGAGGCGGCCGTTAATTGAGGCCGCAGCTTTGCGGCCTTCACGAGCAAGGCCTTTACACTGTGGAACGGGCGCCCTCTTGTGGCGGCTGTGACAAATAACAGTCACAGGCGCGCCAAGTATTTTCCTCTGCCTTCACTGTACTCAGTGCCCGCCCATCTACTTCCCAGGAGGAGAAGTCAATTTTTTTGCGGGCTTCACCTGACGCCATTGATTAAAGGTAAGTGGACAGATTGTGTGTACAATTCCACTTGCACCCCCATAATAATCTAATAAAGTAAATGGATGTAAAGTTATTTATTTATTTTTATTTTTTTTCATTGACATGGATTATTCATTCTCCCCCTGTCATGTCACAGCCACACATCCGAAGGCCCCTTTCACGCGGGTGATCCGATCAGGTTCACCTGTCAGTTTTTCAGGCGGACCTGATCGGACCCTTCAGGCTCCTCTATGGAGTGGCGGATGTCAGCGGATGTGTCCGCTGTCACTCGCCGCCATCCGATCCTGTGCGCCAAAAACCTACAGATTGGTGGTTATATTTTCCTTCCATCCGGTGGATCGGATGGAAACGGACAGGTGGTCCGTTTCCATTCGATTGCCCCATAGAGGAGAGCAGGCCTTGTCTGCTCTGTACAGCGGAGTGATCCCTGCTGAGCAAGCGGATTCTGCTTAGCAGGGTGGTTTGTGTAAAAGAGAGCTAAGGTGGCATGAGTTCCTGGATCACCGGATCTCCTGTCACCCCCACCTTGCTGCACTGTCCTTCCCTATTGAGCTGCTACCCATCAAACCATCAAGCCAAGTACACACAGGCCGAATGCCAGACGACATTGTCCGGATCAATAAAAACTGGCCGCCATTTGGCCTGTGTGTATGGCAGCTGTTCAGCTGGCTTCTGTCGGTTGAGTTTGGAAAATCAGCAGCCAACCGACTCTCAATCAGCACTCTCAGCCAATTTCTGTACGAACATCAGATTGTTAGTACAGCGTCTCAGAGCTGAGCTGTTCATTTTTTTTTTGTTCAACCTGTTTGATTGAACAAAAAATAAATAAATAAATAAATAAACTGATCGTGTGTACCAGGCTTTACATGTATATGGTGGCCAGGTAACCGGCAGGCTAGGACGCTGCCTTTCTGCCTTGGGGCTATGTCCTACTGGGCATTGTCCACACACCTTCCACCGCAATTGCTTTGTGGCTGGGGGCCAATAGTGCTGTGCCTGCCATTCCTTTCACAGGAATGTGCAAATTAGATCACCCAATGCCCAGGGCATACAGTTCTGGGCACCAGGCAGGTGTTTTTTAAATTTAGCCCTGCTGTGGGCAAGCAGCAATCTGGCACTTCCAGCTCCAGCACATTCCAATCAGTGGATTCCAGCCAATGATTCATGACCCGTACCTGCCGGTTGGCGGAGTGGATCACAAAGGAGAGATCAGTGTTGGTAAAGTAATTGGGGGAATGTGCTGATTTTTGTGTCCCTGCAAAGCAGGAAATAAAAACCATCACATTTAGCACCACATAGTAAACTCTTCGTTATACACACTACTAGGAACAGATTTAACCCTTTGATGTTAACCCCTTCATATCCAGTGTCATTAGTACAGCAACAGTGTATATTATCACTGTATTAGTGTCACTTGAGATATCACTGGCAGTTAGTTCCGTTAAGTGGCAGATTGTCTGCTGCACTATCACAGTCCTGTTCTGTTGCTGATCGTCGCCATTACTAGTAAAAAAAAATATATATATATATAAATACATATAAAAACTCCAGTATATATACCATAATTTGTAGACCAAATTTCACGCAAACCAAATATACACTTATTAGGATTTTTTTTTTTTTTTACCAAAGACATGTAGCAGAATAGATTTTGGCCAAAATGTATGAAGTTTTATTGGATATGTTTTATAGCAAAAAATAAAAAAATATTTGTTTTTTTTTTTCATTCAAAATTTGGGGCCTTTTTTTGTTGCACAAAAAATAAAAAAAATTGATGATTACATACCACCAAAAGAAAGCTCTAACTGTGTAAATGAATGATATACATTTCATTTGTGTACAGTGTTGCATGGTGCAATTGCCATTTAAAATAGCGTGGTACTGAATAGCAAAAAAAATGGCCTGGTCATGAAGGGGGCAAAACCTTCTGGTGGGCAAGTGGTTGAATGTACCAAGTTCCTAGGGATCGTAAGAAGGTTAATAGGCAAAAGCTGAGAAGCTTTAGGCAGCTTTCACACTGGAGCATTTTACAGACGCTATTTAGCTAAAAATAGCGTCTGTAAAGCGCCTCAAAAGTCCCCCCCAATATGAAAGCTCTGAGTGCTTTCACACTGGGGCGGTGCGCTAGCAGGACGTTACAAAACTATGCTATTAAGATTGTGTAATAACGTGTACTAAAACACA
This sequence comes from Glandirana rugosa, assembly GCA_018402905.1. Lineage (NCBI taxonomy): Eukaryota > Metazoa > Chordata > Amphibia > Anura > Ranidae > Glandirana > Glandirana rugosa. Next base: position 506,046 of record BLSH010149220.1, read on the forward strand.
AACATCTTTGTTTGTGAATTCAGAAAAAAATGAAACGTGCGGCAAATGCTGTGATGCCAAGCAACTGCGGATGACAAATTTCTTTGCAAGGACTTCTTGTTCAGAAAGTGCAGTGCAACAGGTTACTGCAGAATTAAACTGCACAAGAGAAGAACAACCAGCAGAGGAGTCCCCTTCAACAAGTCACCCTCAAAATGATGGAAGAAGGAAGTTTAAGCAAGATTGGTGCAAGGAACTCACATGGCTTAAATTTGACCAGAACACCGGTATAGCTATATGTGACATTTGTGCTTCCTTCCCTGGCCTGGCTGACCACACATCTAAGATTGTGAAAGGGTTTTCAGGGCCATTTAAACTGGAGACCTTCAAAAAACATGGAAAGTCACTCCAGCACGAAAAATGTATAAAGGCCAAACATGCCCTGTTGGCACCAGAAGCTACCCCGTTGGCTGCATGCGTCAAGAAAATGGACCAAGAGATGTTCAACCACATGAAAGTTCTGTTTAATGTGGCCTATTATATTGCAAAAAACAACAAGCCATATACTGACTTTGAAGGTTTGTTAGAGCTGACAGGGAAACTAGGGGTTGCTGTGAGAGAGGAGTATGCAAATGACAAGAGATGCAAGGAATTCATCTCACATATCGCAGATGTAATCCGGAAAGAACTCATCTGCGAGCTAAAGGAGGCGAAATATGTTAGTTTGATGCTGGATGGATCGACTGACAAAGGAGGAGTAGAAGAGTTAATATTGTATGTCAGATACATCAAGAACAATAAGATCAAAGAGGTATT
>BLSH010149226.1:0-26902 GCA_018402905.1 Glandirana rugosa
TTTACAGAGGCAGGGGAGTAATGTCATTGGCAGGGCGATCTACAGAGCCAGGCCAAAAATCATTGGCCTGGCGCTGTAGATTGAAAGGCCCTCTGCCGAATGCCGTTGCAGTGCCCGCGCCTAGGGGGCGCGCGCGCGCTCACGGCGCGAGTTCACGGCCGCCGTCGTATGACGGCGGTTTGCGTTACAGAGCCACTTTGCCGCCGTCAATCGCCGGTCGGCAAGTGGTTAATGGCAATCAAAACACCACATTTCTTTTTTGAGCCATTAGCCATGTGGATGTGCGAAAAATGTGGAAAATGCCATCAAGGACACTTGGATGTGGCAAAATGGGATTCTTGGATCAAAATCATGTCTCCTTTGAAGGAGCGGGTTTCCTTAGCTAAGAATGCACGTTCGCAGGGACGGTTTAGTCCTTTGACATTGATGGAGATAAATTGCAAATCCATGACTTGTAGGAAAGGGTGTTAATGTTACATGGCTTTGTATCAGTTCAAGTTGAAGAGAAGGAGATGTCATACATAGTTACATAGTTACATAGTAAACAAGGCTGAAAAAAGACACAAGTCCATCAAGTCCAACCTATGTGTGTGTTTTTAATATTAGTATTAAAATGTATACCCCACAATGTTGTGGTCCCTTAGGTGTGCATCTAATAGTTTTTTGAAATTATCTAGATTCCCAGCAGAGACTACTGCTTGTGGAAGAGAATTCCACATCCTCACTGCTCTCACCGTAAAGAACCCTCTATGCTTTTTAAGTCTAAACTGCGTTTCTTCCATTTTTAGTGAATGGCCACCTGTCTTTGTGTGCTCCCTTGCCGGGAATAGTTTTGTACCTACTGTGGGGTCATCGGTACATTATTTGTACAGTAAAATCATATCCCCTATCTCCTCTCATACAAAGGCTATTCCGATAGGTTGATCAATTCTGATGGTGATAAAGCTGAGCTCGTGATGGATCAGGATGACCAAAGCAGATGGTGGTCCTAGGTGTACTTCTAAAGGATTAATGGGTAGGATCCAGGTTAGGATGGAACAACTTTAGCTGGTGGCAATGAGGTGTATCCATGGGTAAATGAATGAGGGTAGGTGAAGGGAATAACAAATAAATATATAAAAACAGCCCACAAAAAGTGGGAAAATAGGCACAACAGTCACAATACCAGACACATTTTCCAGTTTCTAATTTGGGTAATAACCCCCCCCCCCATCATGTCTGGGAGGCCAACAAGAAGAGGAAGATGTTCTCATGACTATGAGGGAGCCATCAGTGTCTGTGTCCACAAGCAAAGGTGGACATGGTCTGTCCTCAGGAAGGGCACATTTGTCTCTATTTAGTGATGTTGCCCATGCTATCCAGCCACAGCATGCAAAGGGGGTTGTGGACTGACTTATTAAACCATCCTCATCCTCCTTATCCTCTATTACCCAAGCAGACACTAGTGTGCAGTCCATCCCAGCTACCAGAGTGGCTTATTCTGCCTCCTTGTCTACAGCTACTCCTGCTATAGTTCCAGCATCATGCATGGAGGGGTCAGATGGGTTATATGAACACAGCATCAGCCACTTACCTCTTGAGGATGCACAGACATTACTTGATTCTGATGTTGGTTCTGAGGTAGGGGAAGGGAGTAACATGAGCCTACAGAGAGGGGATAAAACTGATAAACAACAAATTGGCAGCCATGTTCCCCCAGCCACAGCGTATTTCCAAGTTGGCTCCAGTGATGATAAGGATGGAGGGGATGATGATGATGATGATGAGTTCACTGACATCACTTGGGTACCAGATAGAGCAGAGGAGGAAAGTAAGGGGGAGAAACAACCCCAACAAGGCAGCATGTCCTCCAGAGGCAGCCATCATGGAAGAGTAGAGAGTGGCCACCCCATTCCATCTGATTGTGCAGTTGTTATCATCTGACCCACTTCCCATAGCTCAGCAGTGTGGGCCTTTATTAGCACATGTTCAGACGATTGCACTGTTGCGATTTGCAATCTCTGCTGCAAGCAGATCAAGCATGGCAAAAACACCAGCCATTTGGTTCCACATGTTTGACAATGCATTTAACCTCTTGCCCCTCAGCCCATTGGCAAGAGCACCTGAAAGCCACACAGAAGGGACTCAATTCTTCTCCTAACCTTTCATATCTACCCCCACTATATCTCATGACCTCTCAGCAGCCTCCATTAACAGGGATGATGGTTTAGTGAAGGGTGTCAGGTCCTTGCAACTCGTTTGCCAGCAGCACACCACCAGCTGTAGATTATAGCAGGCAAATAGTAAGAGCCTCCTCTGCTGAATTGCCCTATGAACCACCAGTACCCCCTAAGCATTCAGGGGGCCATTCAACGAGTCAGGCTAAAAGATGCCATGCAGTGCTTCAGCTGGTCTGTCTAGGGGAAAGAAGTCCCACCGAAGCAGAGATTCTTGCAGCTCTGCAGTGGCAGGCCCAGAGGTGATTAATGCCATGGAAGTGTGAACCAGGACTGTCAATAAGTGCCTGTGTGAGTGTGTTGTGCCCAACAGCAGGCTCCAGGCAGCTCGGCTTTTTTCCCCACGCCAATGGCTGCTGATAAAGGATGCATGCACTTTGCTGTCACCATTTGAGTAGGCAACAAGGATAGTGAGAGAGAATATGCTGAAGGGCAGAGGGCCCTTCAGACAAGAGGTCTGTGCCTCTGAAAAGAGGGATGGGATAACCCAGCGGTGTAAACCAATGTAAGACTTTATTCAAAAAATAGCAATACAAAATTGTGGCAACAAAGGTAACAATAAGTGAGTGTAATAAAAGCAGACAACGTTGTCTTGTTAAAACACACACCGTACGGTCCCATTCACGCCAAGAGATCACAGTATCCTATATATACATATAACAGTGTGGAGTAAATGTGATTCTTACATGCATCCTGGGACACCTCCACCATGCACCTGTTCAATAAAGTGCTATGTGCTTAGGTTGGGGGACATCCAGGTCCATCCATTTCCCAAATTCAGTCTAAACAAATTAAATAAACCATGGGAGTGTCAAGAGGATTCAAAAGGTTCTGCAAAAGAGAACACTGATGATAGTGCCTAGGAAGCAAAGAGTCTAATGCCATATATGCGGCTATATTTTACACATTGAAAATTGCTGGTAAACCAAGTATTGAAATATAACAGTCAGAAGAGAGTGTCCAGAAGCAGAGAATACACCAGTACATCAAACAAATGGCAAGTATGGGGCAGATTGGCTGCTGCGATCTTACTGTGTGTGAGGTGCTCCAAGTGTTAGGTGTACAGTGCGGCTCAGTAACGCCGTTGGGCTGTGGCTAATGCCTGTTACAAAAACCCCCTATGGGGGAAGGAGATTCATGGTCAGGGAAGCCATCAGAAATTTTGGGGCCCCTTACACAACTTTAGACCTGGGCCCCCCTGTCTGGCTACCGACATTCCCCAGGGCCCGCCCACTGGCCATCCCACCACATCCGCCCACTGGCCAGGGGTGTACACATGTTGCAGCTGCAGTAGGAATTATACACTCTGTCACACTTACCAGGTGTAGCCTGCCAAGCATGACCCATTGAAGTGAAGTGTAGTGTGCAGTGCATGCTAGTGTGGGATCCAAGGGGTTAAAAAAACAGTGCCCTGGCAGCACAGCCTCACCCGATGCTTGCAATTAGACCTCGCGCTGAACCATATGTGCTGGAGGTCCCAAACTTGGACCAGTTGTGGTCCAAGTTTGTGGACCCTCTCCATGTGTTCCAAGTTTGGTATTTTTATTGCCTGTGGTTCATGAGAACGGTGTCCCCAAACCGGATGCCTCCCTCCCATAGACTCCAATGTTAAGTCCGAAATTCACCAGATAATTGCCGGTCAATGACTGGTTACTTTGAGGACCCGGTGAGGCCGAACCATTGGTGCTGGTGATCCCAAACCTAGACCAGTTGTGGTCCAGGGGACCCTCTCCATGTGTCCCAAGTTTGGTATTTTTATTGCCTATGGTTAGGGAGAACGGTGTCCCCAAACCAGGTGTCCCCCTCCCATAGACTCCAATGTTAAAGACTGCTAAAGTCTTTGATGTAAGGGCCCCTTGAGACAGTGTAAAGAGAGTAGCCGGTGATCACTTGGACCACTGATTCTCAACTCCTATCCTCAGGACCTATCCTCAGGCCAGATTTTAAGTATTACCTTGGGGAGATGCAGACTAGAATACTGCAATCACTGAGCAACAAATGATATCACCTGTGATGCATTTCAGTTATCCTGCAAACTTAGCTTGTTAGTGGATCCCGAGGACAGGAGTTGAGAACCACTGACTTGGACAGCCAGCCGTGGATGCCGCCGATCCTCCGTGTGGTCCGAGAGCTGCCCTATCTGTCACTCCTATTCAGTCAGGAAGCTCCGATTCACTCTCCTACTCACACTGCCTCCCTGCAGCTGTGGATGGGTGGAGTGATGACCGCTCAGCCGTGACTCCTAACAGGCATTGCTTCCCTGGAGAATCCTCAAGGTGTGCTCGCTAGTAGGTATCCAAGGTGGTACCCATGCATGAAGGGGGTGGCAGGTGTGTGAGGGGGCAACCACCAACACATTTCACTCACCGCTATGGGAGTTTCATCAGGGTGGGGGATCACTGGTTATGGTGCCATATTTAAAGGCATTTCAATCTTACTTCTGGAGTGACCAATGATCTCACATCCGCCCAAATTGGTTGTCTGCTGAATCAATTAACCCTGTGGGAGTGGCCGGTTGTAGGTTGAGTATTGCATTCTAAGCATAGCATTTAGTTAACCCCTTGTGGGGCAAGCTTGCAAAAAGATATATAGGATTATAAAGAGTGATACCCACCCGACACATACTACAGTCCAGTTTGCTCATACATATCCAATTTAGTTGAAAACTTAAATTATCACCCCAAAGATGGGGTATTAGTGTCTTGGCTGCGTTTTGCTTATTTCTAAAATTGGACCGACTTCAGTGGTCGCATCAAAATTGCATACCCGTTAGCACATAGGTCAGCTTAAAACACTGGTCGGTTGTAATTTTTCCTGGCCTGACAAATGTGGTAAATGATTAGGGATGAGGATGGATACCTGAAAGAATAACTTGATACCAAGATTTAAAGCATTATTCACATCTATAAATTACATACATGGCTTGGATTACATAGATTATGAATTCCTAAAATGGCTCCCTCCCAATTAAAAAACCCAGTAGCATGGACCTCTTACCATATCACAAGGACAGCATACCAAATCTCGGGCCCTAGAATGGAACACAGGCATCCTTCAACTATTTGGTGACAATTCAAATGAATATTTATTTAGGGGACTAGGTAGCAGTTTATGGTTCTAGGAAGACCTGTAAATTAAGTTCAGTGTTCAGTCCCTTTGGCACCAAACTTCCCAACCTAAAAATTCATTCCTTTTCTCTCTGTAGGACGGTGCCAAAGTCCCCCCTCCTTACCGAGAGTTTCAATGCATAAATGCCTTTCACTTTTACATATGTAGTCTGCCCCGATGATATTTGGTGAAATGTTGAGACATTGGTGATTCATCTGGTGGGTCTCTAATTGCTGACAGGTGTTCTCCTATCCGTATTATTAAAGGGCGTTTTGTCTTTCCCACGTATATTTCCTGACAGGGGCATGTGATCATGTACAGTACTCTTTCAGTGTTACAGTTAATGAACTGTTTAATTCTGAATGTGTTCCTATGGTCACTATCCATAAATGAGTCAGTTTTTTCCACATATTTACATATGTGGCATCTACCACATGAGTACATGCCCTTAAGGGCAGGTAAATCGGTAAGCCAGTTTCATGCAGGAGACTTGGTGAACTTGGACCTAACCAGTTCAACGGCCAAATTCTTAGCCCTTTTAGCCACCATCAGTGGTCTTGGTCCAACAATTGACTGTATTTGAGGACACCAGGTGAGTATGTGCCAATATTTATTGAGAATTGCCCGTACTTGTTCCCATTGGCTACCAAAAGGGGTTATGATCCTCACTGGGCCTGGTGGAGAAAGTTGAGGAGTGTCACTACTTTTCCAGTTAAGTAATTTTTCCCACTTGGTTTTGGATGCTTTCTTTCTTGAATATTTTAAGGAACGACGTGGGTCCTTTCGATGTCTGAACACTCATATAGTTGGAGCGCCTCTTGATAGTCCTTTTCCAAGGAACAATTTTGCCTAATCCTCAAAGATTGTCCTGTGGGGATACCTCTGATGAGGGATTTTGGATGGTGGCTCATGGCTTCTAGTAGTGTGTTGGCTGCGGTTTGTTTGCGGTAAGTGCTGATAATGAGTCGTTCATTCTCTTTCTTAATCTGGAGGTCCAAGAAGGAAAGTTGGTATTCATCATAAGTGTAAGTTAACCTGATGTTACTACTGTTTTGTTTTAGCTCCTGCATGAACTCTTCCAAGGTCTTCACAGATCCCTACCACAGCATTAGGACATCATTGATGTACCTGAGCCACAAAGTTTTTATTGAAGCATTTTTACTCTTTAACTGGGAGGGAGCCATTTTAGGAATTCATAATCTATGTAATCCAAGCTATGTATGTAATTTATAGATGTGAATAATACTTTAAATCTTGGTATCAAGTTATCCTTTCGGGGATCCATCCTCAGATTCCTCACCCCTAAACATTTAATACATTTGTCAGGCCAGGAAAAATGACAACTGACCAGTGTTTTATGCTGGCCCATGTGCTAACTGGTATGTGATTTTGATGCGACCGCTGAAGTCAGTCCAATTTTAGAAATAAGCAGAACGCGGCCAAAACACTAATACCCCATCTTTGGGGTGATAATTTAAGTTTTCAACTAAATTTGGGTATGTATGAGCAAACTGGAATGTAGTATGTGTCGGGTGGGTATCACTGTAAATAATCTTATATACCTTTTTGCAGGCTTGCCCCACAAGGGGTTAACTAAATGCTATGCTTAGAATGCAATACTCAACCTACACCCGGCCACTCCTACAGGGTTAATTGATTCAGCAACCAGACAACCAATTTGGGCGGATGTGAGATCATTGGTCACCCCAGAAGTAAGATTGCAATGCCTTTAAATATGGCACCATAACCAGTGATCCCCCAGTGGTTGCCCCCCTCACACACCTGCCACTTCCTTCATGCATGGGTACCACATTGGATACCTACTAGCAAGCACACCTAGAGGTTCCTGCATTAGAGCTAACAGCTGTACACTATGATCCGGACCCCGAGGAGGCTGATGCCCAATCCTCTCTCCAGCACGATAAACCATGAGTCTCCTTCCCCATTGGGGGTTTTGTCACAGGTATCAGCCACAGCCCAGCACTACAAACACAGCAAGGTCATTGCAGCTGATCCACCCCATACTTGCCATTTGTTTGATGTAGAGGTGTATTCTCTGCTCCTGGACACTGGACACTATCTTCTGACTGATATATTTCAATACCCGGTTTACCAGCAATTTTGAATGTGTCCAATTATAGCCACATATACGGCATTAGACTCTTTGATTCCTAGGTAGTATCATCAGTGTTCTCTTTTGCAGAACCTTTTGAATCCTCTTCATACTCCCATGGTTTAGTTAATTTGTTTAGACTGAATTTGGGAAATTGATGGACCCGGAAGTTCCCCCAGCCTAAGCACATAGCACTTTATTGGACAGGTGCATGGTGGAGGTTTCCCAGGATCCATGTAAGAATTCCATTTACTCCACACTGTTATATATATATATATATATATATATATATATATATATATATATATGGGATGGTGTGATCCCTTGGCATGAATGGGACTGTATGGTGTGTGTTTTAACAAGACACTGTTGTCTCCTTTTATTACATTCACTTATTGTTACCTTTGTCACCACAATTTTATGTTGATATTTTTTTAATAAAGTCATACATTGGTATAGACTGCTGAGTTATCCCATCCCTCTTTTTAGAGGCACAAACTTCTTTTCTGAAGGGACCTCTGCCCTTCAGCCCTATTTTCTCTCTGTAATTATTGGTTCAAGTCTTTTGGTGAACCCCACCCTAATTGGGAGAGTTGGTGATTTCTAAACTAGATCTCAACCCAAATATATGAGTCTTGAGATCCATGTACTACCCTTCCCCCTGTGCCTTGAACTCTTTATGAGTAAACAAGGATGGTGAGCCATGACAGTGCAGGCATCAGTGACACAATCCCTCTTGTGTTCCTGCTGGAGCATACTCTGCGTAGCAACATGGTCAGGACACTCGAGACAGAGCAGCGAGTGGAAGGACTTCCTTTCCTCTCAAGGCCCACTTTATGTAGACACCATTCTTGCAGAACACACAAGAGGAGAGGGAGGAGGAGGAGAAGGATGATTTTGGAAGTTTTGAAGGCATAGAAGCAGAGGAATAACACAAGAAAATGAAAAAGGATTAGGCGCTGATCATATATTGTGACTTGTGGACACACAGGGGACTGAGGGACTTGCTGCAGGTACCTTGCAGCCTAGGTTCAGCTCCGGGGTGGGAGTACAGTAAATAAAATAAAATGCGAGGAGTGCGCATGTGCGGGAGCTCCGACATGGCAGCGTAAGCCTGAAGCTCCATGCCACCGCCCGCCAAAGGAGCCCTCCCAGAAGTCCAGAGCCCCAGACTCCGGCATCCATCGGGCGATCTTAGCCCCCAGCACCCGCGGTATCCCTCCTATATGGCCGGGCTGGCCACAAAGAAGGATCTTGGACCCCTTTTTGCTGTGGCCTCGTCCACTGGGTGTACCACGATGACTATCGCGCCGGCCTCAGCATTACCACAGCCATAAGCTGCCTGCTCTCCCAGAGGTGATCCACAACAGGAGCTCAGGCAAGTGTTAGCTCCGGCCATGCTTACATATACACCACTTACACACAGGGGCATCCCGCAGATCATGACTCCACCCCCGGCCTCCACAGAGTCATTATTAGCAAGGGCTCAAGGGGATTATCACTTCTCCCCCCTGGGGACCAACATGAGGATCCAGCCGTCCCCTGAAAAACAGAGCCAGGACTTTTCACTACAGGCAGAGGACCTCTACCAAAAACTCTCACACTTACTAGACACGGGGCTAGCCAACACAGCTGCTAAGATAACAGGTGACATTAAATCAGATTTCCAAATGCTTGGAGCTAGAATGGAAGTGATTAAAAACACATTAGGCCAAACAGCAGCAGTTTCCAACCAAAACCAGACCTCATCAGCTCATTGCAAGACCAATTGGACACAGCTTTGTCCAGGATCGACAACCTCTAAAACAGGTCCAGGAGATATAATTTTAGAGTCAGGGGTCTCCCGCAATCAATCTCAGATGTTCAAGATGCAATCCAAGATCTGATAAAAAATCTGATTCCAAACACTCCGTCTCATCGCTTGGAGCTGGACAGGTCCCATAGAGCCCTCAGCCCCCCCCCCCCCAGAAAAGATGGATCCCCGAGAGACATTATTGTAAAACCCCATTTCTATGCGATCAAAGAAGGGGTCATGAAGAAATCACGCTCAGCCACCCGGATCCTATGTAAGGGCCACCCAGTCCAAATATTTGCCGGTCTTTCTCCCTCTGCCATACAACGCAGGAGGTCTCTGAAACCCTTGCTGAATGCTTTGACCCAAAAAGGGATAAAATACAAATGGTCGTTCCCCTTTGCAGTCAAGTTTTCACTCAAAGGAAGGTACTACGTCTTCCCCACATTCCAGGAGGGCGAAAAGCTCCTGCTTCATCTAAAGCTGATCTCTCAGGACTCTGAAATGGACATTTCCAACACCACCCAAGGCTCAGCTAAAAGACTATCCCCAACAAGCCCGAGAACCCCTCTCTGGGAAAAGGCTAAGCCGAAGAGATCCAAGGATAATGGTCCCCCTTGATTCGAAACACCAGGCCCTCAATAGGCCTCTTCTCCTTTCTACACCAAGTTTCTCTTGATTTGGAGCACTTCAGGAACTCTTGTCGGGGGGTGAGAATTACATAGCCCCTTGGTTCTGAACTCATGTGCTCCCCTGTTGGTGGTTACCTTCATCCACTTACATGCACCAGAGGACATATTTAATGGATGCCTTGACTGCTGGATGTTTTACACTCTTCTAGTTCCAGTTTTTGGTTTCTTTATATTTACATCTTTTTGCCTGAAGAACTGTTCCTGGGATCCCACCACTATGATACTTAGAACAGAATCGTTTGCCAGCCCGGTTCCCCACCAGATGACAGTGAGATCCCACTTTACCATCCAGAGCCTTGGCCCTCAGCTCTCACAGGCCACAAAGCTGCAAGGTGACTCTATGACTATTTAGCATTTTTTGCTTGCTCAATTTATTTGTAGGCTGAATTAGCTGGGTTGGGGACACCCCCACTGGGGCATTTTTGGGGGGTGTGTCCGGCCCAGACGGGGCCCTCTAGGGTGTTCAGCTCTGGGGGCCCTCACCTTGGTAAGCTCAGTATTCAGTGGCTCAATTTCCATTTTATGTTTTACTTGAGAATTCGGTGCTCCTTGGCAGGGGGGTGGTCCTCCTGTGCCTCCTCCTATCTTCAAGACCCTCTAGGGTGACTGGGGATAGGCTGTTTGGTCCCATGGGCCAAACACTCCTTTTTTTGTAGATCAGGGATACCCAGGGGTTCTTCTTCCCCCTGGGTAGCAATCCCTCCAGTAGGAGAAGCTCTCTTCTCAGTTCTTCCCCTCATTCCCTCCTCTCCTCTGCTTCTCCCCCCTCCCCTCCTTTTTTTCTCTCTCGCTTTTCCTTTCCCTGTCTTGGGAACTCTTTGAACCTTACAATGTTTTTTGTTTCTGTAACCTTTGTTGCAGCCAACCACATACCTACAGGCCGAAGAGGAGCTGGAAGTCCGATCTTCAAATCCATACACACTCTACTAACTACGCACAATTGGAAATTCGGGAGGGTGAGTGTATTCAAACTTCACAGCACCACATCCCCGATGTTCAATGGCTGACCACGATTACAAATCCTTTAATCCTTTAACAAATCACAAATGTGAGGGTAGCCTCACATAATGTCCAGGGCTTGAATTCCCCCATTAAACGTAGAAAAGTCTTGGTCCACTACAAATCCCTGAAATTAGACATCCTCATGCTTCAGGAGACACATTTCCCGGCATAGTGCAACCTGAAATTTCTGCACTCACACTTTACCCAATTCTTTCTCGCCAACTTGGAAAACAAAACAAGGGGAGTGGTGATCCTACTTTCTGAATCATGCGACTTCTCCTGGATTTCCAATCTAATAGACCCAAATGGTAGGTTTTTACTGGTTAAGGGTTCCATAGGGGGACAGATTTATTCCCTGGTCTCTTATTACACCCCCAACAGGGGTCAAGCCTGTTTCTTCCAATGGCTGCTAGATACACTCACTCCCCACTTAGAAGGCACAGTCCTGTTCAGGGGGGACTCCAGTGTTGCTTTTGACCAAACACTTGATAAGTCCAAACCCATTGGGAAACCATTATCATTAACTCTCACATTTACGACACTGTTTTATCTGACCATGCTATAGTGACCGTAACTATCCGATCTCTTTCTCAGAAACCCCATTCCCCCCACTGGAGACTGAATGAGTCGCTACTTACCGACCCTATCTGAGTCACGGAAATAACCAACAGCCTCAAGGAGTACTTCAAGCTCAATAGTGTTGAGGGGACTTCAGCGGAAACCTTGTGGGTAGCCCATAAGGCCTTCATTCGAGGCAAAATTATCCATATCCCAAATTAAAAGGGAAAAAAAGGCTTCCATTCAGCGGTTAGAGGAAACGTATCTAGCCTTAAGGGCTAACCATAAAAAGAACCCCTCCACCCTTAAGCTGGCCCAGTTAAATAAATAAAGCCAGACTGGAATTAAATCTAGCTCTCACAATGAAGGCGGAAAAAAACATCCGCTGGAGTAAGAACAAATTTTACACGCAGCAGAACAAGATGGGCCCAATACTTGCCACTAAGCTCTCCCCCCGCATCAAACACACCATATTCCCCAAAATCAGAACCCCTGGTAACCCCCCTTCTGCCAACCCGACCACAGTTTTAAGAGCCTTTCAAGAATTCTATACAAAGCTATATAGTGCTCCCACTAAGGAAATTACGGAGGCCATCTCCGGATTCCTTGACGGCATCCCAGTCCCCTCCCTCTCTCCAGACCACAAGAACATAATGGATGCAGCGTTTACAGAGGAGGAGGTCTTGTAGGTCGTCAAGGGCCTTAAGCCAGGTTCAGCCCCGGGTCCAGATGGCCTGTCAGTGCCCTATTATAAAGCAACCGCTAGTACCCTGGCTCCTCACTTGGTGAAATTCTTTAACGCCAAGACCAAGGGTGATCCCTTGGAAGCACACTTAAATACAGCATTTATTACAGTAATTCTGAAGCCAGAGAAAAATCCGGAGGAAGTTGCCAACTACCACCCAATCTCCCTCATTAATAACGATCTGAAAATTCTAACCAAAATCCTTGCCAATCGTCTAGCCTTGTTTATTGGCACTTACATACATAAAGACCAAGTAGGTTTCATCCCCGGTAGACAGGGCCCAGACCAACTCAGAAGAGCGATAGATATCGTCTCTATCCTCCAATCCAATTGGGTAAGTGGGCCTAAACAAACAGGTATGGTGCTTTCGCTCGACCTTCAGAAGGCATTTGACTCTGTTTCATGGACGTATGTATTTTCCCTCCTGGAATGCTGGGGCTTTGGCCAGCGTTTTCTGGGTCTAATGCACGCCCTATACTCTCACCCGCAAGCCCTCATAAAACTTCAAGGTTACTACTCCAAACCATTCCCCATTGAAAAAGGAACCAGACAGGGCTGTCCCCTTTCGCCTCTAATTTTTGCGATAGCTATAGAGATGTTAGCCCTATCTACAAGACACAACCCAGATATAAAAGGCGTAATATGCGGTCAACAAGAACACAAATGTGGCCTATTCGAGAATGACATTCTCCTTTTCATCACTTTGCCAATAACTTAATTACCAAACATTTGCAGATTATTGGACAATTTTGCCAAAATCTCAGGCTTACAAGTGAATTACTCCAAGTCCCAAGCACTTAACATTTCCCTACAACCTGAAACAATCCTCACACTGCAAAATCACTTTAAATTCCAATGGAGTGTCTCACACATCAGATACTTGGGCATAAACCTTACAGTCAAAACGTAATCTCTTTATACCTATAACTACCCACCGATGTTCCGAAAATTGGAGGCAGATCTTAAACAGTGGTCTAAACAAGAGATATCCTGGCTGGGGAGAATAAATTCAGTCAAAATTACCCTGTTGCTCAGGCTGTTATATCTCTTCCATTCACTACCCATCCCAATCAGAAGGGATCAACTCAACTCGTTCCAAAGCGAAATCCTTAAATTCTCATGGGGGGCCACGGGATATAGATTCCCTCAACAAACCCTATACCTACACAGAAGAAAGGGAGGATTAGGCCTTCCCCATTTGTATAAATACTTCTTTGCAGCCAGGCTGGCACAACTCTCAATAGTATACACCAGGTTCTAAAAACCAGACTGGGTACAGATAGAAAGGCAGGCAACCCCTCATCACATGCTGGACTTTCTACTGTGGTGTCCCCCCAAAGACAGACCCCCAATTATGGCTCCAACTCTCTCCCACTCTCTCGCTCTTTGGAATAAACTTTGCCTCATGAGTGCTCTAGTGTCCCCTAGCAAACCATTAGCACATCTATTCCATAACCCAGACTTCCCTCCGGGGATGGACATTAATGCCTTCAAGTGGTGGCTAAACAAGGGACTGTACCGTATATGTAATTTTTTTTCCGCAACAGGCCCCCTCACCATAAGCTTTTGTGCCAGTAAGCTGAGTCTCCTTAACTCAGAGAGATTCAGGTTCAGACAAATCACACATTTTCTGCACAAAATCTGGAGAGAAAAACCTCTCCCTCCTAGATTTACAAGTTATGAGATGTGGTGTGGTCAGCCTATTGAGCAAAAGGGAGGTATCTCCATTATTTACACTGCACTCACCCTACCCACAGAGAAATCGGCTTACATGACAGCATGGGAATCGGAAATGTCAGAGGCCAACCTGAAGGTATTCTCCAGATGGTATCTCACCCCCTCTAGGCTGGCCAGGATTTATCCTTTGGAAGACCCCCTATGCTTCAGAGGCTGCCAACTCGCTGGTACCATGGCCTACATCTGGTGGGAATGCCCCAGAATACGCTTGTATTGGTCGAAAATATTCAATCTCATTAATCAGGTTACGGGCTGTCAGCTCCCACGGTCCCCAAATGTCGCTCTACTAAATTAATATATTCCTAGAATCTCTAAGCCCAATCGGAAACAAATCCACCACATCTTCCTAGAGGCCAAGATCAACCTAGCTGAGTTTGTAGGCATTTCCTTTATTCCTGGTCTTGCTCCTGCCTGATCATCCCTCAGCACCAGTTCGGTTGGCTCAACAATCAATTCTCTCTAATCTCTTTCTGCTCTACTTTCCCCCCTTGTTCCTCTTTTCCCTTTCTAAACCCATTAACCCTGAATCTCTGGATTAGGTTCGCAGGGAGGTTCTGTCTCAGGGTTTGATACTCTTCAGGCCCTGACCAGATACCTAAGACCCATGTCCGATTCACCCTTTAGGCCTCTCTGGGAGCGAGGTCCCTCTTTAGCACCCTTCCACAGGTGGGGGGGTGGGGGGGCCACAGCCTTGGGCACAGCATGTTCCCTTTAGGGGTGCCGGGGGCTGAGGAGCTCCATCCCATTGTTCCCACACTCATCACCATCCCTATATTTGGGACCCTACCATTGGGGATCATCCAGGGCCAGATCGCCTGGCACTGGTTGGGGCTGGGGCTGGACTTGGTCTCTCTGAAACAGTCATGTAGGTAGACTTAGTTTGGACTATTTTTGGTGCCTCAATGAGCAATCAATGATGATTCATCATTATTGTCTCCGAGTGAAATACATTTCTGATATTATCACAGCTCTAGTTTTTGAAGTTTAAAAGGTTTACTCGCGAACCCCACGGGGCACCGTACCCCAACTGACCCCGAAAGGGGGAAGAGGGAGAAGCAGGTGAAGGGTATTGATTTTAGCTCTCATGTTTACAGATTCTGGGTGTTATGTTTCAATGCTTGTTTTGAATACTGTTATCTTACCCGCAAACCTTTGGAGTTCTTAACTGTTTGAGTGTTTGTATCATATTCCCCAAGAAACATGGGGTTACTTACTGTCCAGAGTCAGTTTGTTTTCTTCATGCTGTTACCTTATCCTTTTCTGAAAATGAATAACAGTTTATTGAAAGTTAAAGAAAATGCAAACCCAAGGGCGCTTGTGTGCAATGTTGCCCACTGTCAGTTTGTAACACCAAAGTAAAAACCAGCAATGTTGTCTTTGTTGAAATTGGCAACAAACAGGACCAGCCTGGGTTACTATTAAAAATAGAAAGTTTACTAAAGACTTACATATAAAACCATGGCAGGCTTGGGGAGGAGCTGGGCTGCTCATTGCTATACAGGCTGGTTAACAGTACTCCCTGGTGGAACCGGAGGTCTCCTTGGGCTATGATGATGTGTGATCTGGCAGAGAATCAGGCCACTGTGTCCTCGCAGAGCCACTGGAGATGATGTAGGCTGTGCAGTGGAGGTGAAGTCTGCCTCACTAGTACACAGAGAACAAGGCAGGGAGGGGCTGTAGCAAGAGCTCTCACCGGTACATTCGCTCCTGGTGTCTGCAATGCAGGGACTGGATAGTGGTCTCATCAGTGTGACGACATGTTTAGTGACACCGCTTAGTCATGTCACCTGACGGGACCGGACCACTAGGAACTTAAAATGGGATTATTACCCGGAAGTGAACAGGGGAATGGGAGGGAGTGGCATATGAGGAAGGACAACTTCCTAAAGGACCCTACCCAACAAAAATTCTGATGGACCCCCTTCTGAGAATTTCAATCCAGCAAGAATCATAACCAGTTATAATACTCAACACAAAAAAATCACCAACATCATCTGTAAACATTGGAGCCTCCTCAAACTAGATCCACTATTGGCTGAGCTGATACCCGATGTCCCGCAAGTCACTTTCAAGAGAGCTAGAACTATCAAAAACCAAATTGCCCCCAGTAAATTGAAATCGAGTAAAAAACTCACTTCCGACATATGCACATATTTCGACAAAAAACAAAACATAAAACAATTTATCACTTCCTCAACTGAATTTATAGTCTAAGTTTTATGACGCACGATACGCAATAAATTTTGTATTTTTAATAGTAACCCAGGCTGGTCCTGTTTGTTACCAATTTCAACAAAGACAATATTGCTGGTTTTTACTTTGGTGTTACAAACTGACAGTGGGCAACACTGCACACAAGCACCCTTGGGTTCACATTTTCTTTTATAGAAGCAGAGGAAGACATACATTAAACCTTGTTTATGTTATACAGTACATCAAACCTTAACAGATGGTTTTCAGTCCCCAGAAACCTTGGGTGTAATATGTGGCTGTGAGGAGGCAGTTTCACTGTAATCCTCAGTGACCCCGAGGACTCTGCTTCTCATGCCTCTGCAAACTTGCAATGCATGACTCCCTTATTCCTCCAAAGCCTGCACTCGAGAATTTGTAGCATTAAGGAGAAGGATCATTATTGCATGGCAACCCTCCTTGACCACTGTTACAAGGGGAAAGTCTCGGAACTCATCCTGCTCTTGCAGGGAGAGCACAGTATGAAATATCTCAAGGACACCTTAAAGAGGAATTTCTGGAACACCTTTCCAGGTTACAGTCTCGTGGAAAAACTAGTTTTGAGGCTTCTGTTGGTCAAATGAGAAGCGGTGGAGAATGGGGCCACCTCAGTGATGCATTTCAGATTTTTTTTGTCCTCGGGGGCCCAGGGCTGTCAGCTCCAAGATCCCATTGGCAGCTTCTGCATTATGTGGTGGAAGATTATCTAGGAGTGAAAACAGACATGAAGAGCTTTCCAGTAGATGATCCACTGGGTTTCTGGGTCATGAGAATAGACCACTGGCCAGAACTTGCCCAGTATGCAATTGTTTTTATTATTATATAGGATTTATATAGCGCCAACAGTTTGTGCAGTGCTTTACAAGCAGACAGTACAGTTACGTCACAATTTGGTACATGAGGTGTCTGAGGGCCCTGCTCATTAGAGCTTTCAATCTAAGAGGGAGGGTCAATTGATACAAAAGGTAAAAGCTGTGGGGGATGAGCTGATGTAGAAGGTAAGATAGTGTATTAGTTAGAAGCAAGATAGGCTGAGAGGTTTTCAGGGATCGTCTAAAGATGGATGAATTAGGAGACAGTCGGACAGATTGAGGTAGGGAGTTCCAAAGGATGGGAGAAGCTCTGGAAAAATCCTGGAGGCGAGCATGAGAGGAGGTGACAAGGGAGATAGAGAGCAGGAGGTCTTGGGAGAACCGAAGAGGGGGGCTTGGTTGGTATTTTAAGACTAGGTTAGGGACATAGCTGGGGGCAGAGTTGCGGATGGCTTTGTAAATTATTGTTAGTACTTTGAATTTTATTTGTTGGGTGAGTGGAAGCCAGTGAAGAGATTGACAGAGAGGGGTGGAGGACACAGTGCGGTTGGTAAGGTGGATACGTTTTGCAGCAGCATTCATTATGGACTGAAGGGGGTATAATGTATGTCAAGGTAATCCAATGAGGAGAGAGTTGCAGTAGTCAAGACGAGAGATTACCAGAGAGTGAATTAGAAGCTTGGTGGTTTCATTGGTTAAAACGGGGCATATTCTAGAGATGTTGTGGAGGCTGACGCGGCATGATTTGGACAGGGATTGGATATGATCCTGAAAGGACAATTCAGAGTCTAGGGTTACCCTAGCACCCTGGCATGTGGGGACACACCAATAGCTTTGCCATTGATCTTAACAAAGAAGTCATGGGAAGGGGCACATGGGGGAGGAAATATCATGATTCGTGAGCTCAGTTTTAGATAGATTCAGTTTGAGGAAGTGCTGTGACATCCAGGCTGATATGTCTGTTAGTAAAGCAGTGATCTGAGAGGAGACTGATGGGGTGAGCTGAGGGGTAGAGAGATATATTTAGGTGTCATCTGCATATAAATGATAGCAGAAGCCATGGGAGGTTCTCAGCTGACCCAGGGAGGATGTGTAGATCGAGAATAGTAGGGATCCAAGGACAGAACCTGGGAGGACTGGTAAGAGCAGTTGGAGAGGAAGAAGTAGAGTTGTAAGTAACACTGAAGGTGCGGTGAGATAGGTAAGATTCAAACCAATGGAGAACACAGCAATGGAGACCAAGCAAATTGAGTTTTTTGAGGAGGAGGGGGTGATCAACTGTATCAAAGGCAGCGGAAAGGTCAAAGAGCAAGAGTATGGAATAATGACAGTTGGACAATTGAGCTGCTGGGATGCCCTGCATCCAACGTGCTTTCTGAATGAGCATTCAGTGCTGCCAGAGGTTTTGTGACAGATAAAAGAGTGCATCTGTCCACAGATGTCATTGAATGGCTGACATTTGTCAAAATAAATCAGTCTTGGATTAGCAGCAACTATTAAGCCCCTGATGCAGATGTCCCTTATTAAGTGTTATAGGGATCTAAAATCTCTGCAAGACTGTTCAGGCTGCCTAGCTTTTTGGGTGTTCATTTTATCTTGAAATAATTTTTTGGTATAGGTTTCAAGGGCACAATTAACACACAAGGACCAATTTTTCCGCACCTGTATGACAGGTACATCAAATTTCAATTTTTTTTACAGCTTTATTTTTTTTCAGCAAGGCCAATTCTTGTTTTAATCAAGAGTACCTCTAGAAGGTTACCGGGTGAAGGCACCAACAGCATCCGAAGACCAATTTTTTTGCAACTGTGTGCAGGGGTGTCAAATTAATTTTTTTTACAGCAAGGCCAATTCTTGCATTCATTAAGAGTACCTCTAGATGGTTATGGGGTGAAGGCACCACCAACACCCAAAGACCCATTTTTTCATACCTGTTACTTCTATACAAAGTCTGCAAAAGAGACTCCAAACTTTATCTAAAAAAAATTGTTAATCTTGGCCTGAGTGTTCTATGACTAGTCTTTTTCACATAAGACTTGCTCACTGTGCAAAACTTTGTTATTTCCATCCAAAGTCTGCCAAAGAAACACCAGAATTTATCCAAAACATCTCTAATCTTGTTTCAATTGAACTAAAATATGGTCTCATCATACAGACTGGCTCCCCAAGCTGTGGTTTACTAAATAAAGAAAGCTTGCAGGGAAAATCAATTTAAATGTCATTTTTTTTCTTTTTAAATGCCAGTTTTGCTGCAGCAGGTTCTATACACAGTGCAGATGTGCCACTTTACAGGCAGACTAAGGGGACCCCTCGGGCACTTAATTTAAAGAAATGTTTCATTTCTATCGTTTCACTTTAAGCATCATTAACCAGTTCAGATCTGTGCTATAGCCGAAAGATGGCTACAGTGCGGGTTTGAAATGCCCTTGTGCACGCTCCCGGTGCGCACTCACAGGTGGCGGCCGCCACACGCTGTGTGGGCGTGCCCGCGGGTCAGATAGACTCGATGTCCGCTCATGACCCGTGATCCCCTGTCAGAGTGGCAGAACAGGGAAACCGCCGATGTAAACACTGCGGTTCTCCATTCTGTGAAGGGGGGGCATGACAGATCTACTGATCCCTGTCACTGGGATCAGTTAGATCTGTTATGTCCCAGCCAGCCCCACCCTCACACAGTTAGAACACATACAGGGAACACAGTTAACCCTTCACTACCCCCTTAGCATTAACCCCTTCCCTGCCAATGACATTTATACAGTAATCAGTGGACATTTAAATTTCTGATCGCTGTATAAATATCATTGGTCCCAAAAAGTGTCAAAAATGTCCGAAATGTCCGCCCCAATATCGCAGTCCCGATAAAAATTGCAGATCACCGCCATTACTAGCAAAAGAAAAAATAATAATAAAAATACCCTAAATCAATTCCCATAGTTTGTAGACAAGATAACTTTTGCGCAAACCAATCAATATATGCCGATTGCAATTTTTTTTTACTAAAAATATGTAGAAGAATATAAATCGGCCAAACCCAATGAATATTTTTTTTTATATATATTTTTTTTATTTGTATTATAGCAAAAAGTAAAAAATATTGTTCTTTTTTCAAAATTGTTGCGTTTGTTTGTTTATAGCACAAAGAATAAAAACCGCAGAGGTGATCAAATACCACCAAAAGAAAGCTCTATTTGTGGGGAAAAAAATGATAAAAATTTTGTTTGGGTACAACGTGCAATTTTCATTCAAAATGCGACAGCGGTGAAAGCCTAAAATTTGTGTGGGCAGGAGGGGGGTTTAAGTGCCCAGTAAGCAAGCATTTAAAATCACTGCTCCTTTAAAAAGTATCCTTTAAAAAGAAAGTTTGCATTGTTAAATGTCCCCCAGGACAGTACCCAGGCCCCCATACCCTTTGTATGGCCAATAATTTGCATACATGCCTTCAAAATGGGCACTTTTGATTCTTCAAGTTCGGGTCACATAGACTCTAATAGGGTTTACGGTTCGGATCTTTTGCGATGCTCGAGAGTTCGGGCACAAACCAAACTGGGGGTGTTCGGCCCATCTCTACTGGCAGCGCTGGATTTTGCTTATCTGCCAGCATTATGCTTTCATGATAGAAATGGATGCATGCAAGCACATCATGAAGGGTTATGTCTAGCAGAAAACTATGTTTGGGAATCCTGTGAGCTCTATCAAGTTCCAGTAACTCAAAGAAGGTATGATAGTATTCATCAATTAGTATGGGAAAGTGATACTGTGTCACTTTCCCATACTAATTTGTATATATTGTGATCTATATTAGATATTGAAGCAACCTTTTATATTTATCCATTCACATTTTATTTCATTTGGGATTACACCCACACACCTGGTTTATCACCATTCAGGAGCCACACTAAGCATCACAAGGGTCTACTGATTATTAGCTTTCATCAATTGTTGAAGAAAGGCCGAAGAGGGAATACGCTCAGAGATTCCACAGAATTTTTTTTTTCCAAACAAGACTTATTGAGAGTAGAAGTTTTGAACATACAGTACAAAAAAGACGTCAAGCATATTGTTCTACAATGTACTGCAAAAAAAAATTGGATAAATGTAACAGGTACAACAGTTAGCCTGCCTGGGGGCCATCAGTGCCCAAAATCCAGGAAGGCTGCAAGTATCAAGCAAATGATAATGAACTTCAAATAGCCGGGTTAAACCCAAATCAGTAAGTAATGAAGAAGGTATTTGAAGGACAGAATAAAGAGACAAAGAAGAATAAAAAAAATCCAGGGGGGGGGGGGGGATTCTGGAATAAGCACAGAATGTATTTAGTTGGGTTAGGAGATAACACAGAATTTTATATTATTCCGCAATAAGCGGTCTTGCAGATCAGCATGTTTAAAGTATTACTAAGCCCAGGAACCTGTATTCACTATATCTGGTCTCCCACAGTGCCCATAACATGGAAATGCAATTATTTTAGTAAATATAAACTGCTAAATACCTTTTCTCATCAGCAGTATATAGCAGTTGTGTGACTTCTATCAGTGTCTGGTTAAAACAGTAGTAGGAGTTTTTATTCAACTCTGACTGTACTATGAGGCTGCAGGACCCCTGACACTCTGTCTGGACAGTGCTGATTGGCATTATTCTGATCACATGCACACTTCCAAGAAGAAAAAAACTCTCTAGCAATACACCAAACTGAGCATTTGCAAAGTGACTCCAAGAGGCTCTGTCTTATCAGTAGACAGTGTAAGAAGGTGAGGATCAGAGAAGACAGGATCAAACAGCCTTTTTAAACAATGCAGAAGATTAACCCCATCGGTTCCACAGTGAGTATAACAAGCATACTTTACTGCGTATACAAACTGATTTTACTGTTGTGGATTTAGTAACACTTCACAAGTCGCAAGTGGTGGATTTTAGTGTTTTGTTCTGTGTATCCTTCAGCAAGATCATTAAGTATTGTATAGAGCTCACTCATTTTATTTTCAATGTGATGGATTTTTTCAGAGTGTACTTGCAATGCATCATTAAGATTAGAAAACATGGCAGACATATCCTCATGGAGAGTGTGTCTAAAAGAGAACAGCATGCGTTTCATTGTATTCTCAGATATGGGTTGATCAGTAGCTGGGAACTGTTTTATGGATGAGTGTGCTTGAGTGCCTTGTGAGACACAAAGAGTATCCATAGGGTCAGAGGGCTGCAGCTGTGTATCCTCCTCCCTTCGCTGCCTGCTATTAGCTGGGCTGCATGTGGTGGGGTGGAAGGGAGAGAAAACTCACCCCCAGGAGAAGCAGAAATTCTACCTGCATGAAGTTGTCCCAGGGCAGCTAATCCTCGTGAGCAGCATGACGATCCATAACAGTGACACCATGTTGAGAAACCAAGCCTGCAGCCGGGTAAAAGTCTGTGAACTGCTGCAGCTGTTTTACTGGCTTTTTGCACTATGACATTGCACCGGAATGTGTAGGTTGCTGGAGCTATGATTAAGCGTCAGATATAGACGTGAAACGCGTCAGTTTCTGTACCTGGGGTTTGTCCCCCAATATGCTCTGCTTGTATTTCATTTGATTTTACCAATAAACGGCAATTTTTGGAGTGCGGCTGTCTGAAGAACTTTTCTCAGTATCTCCTGTAGGTTGCTGGAGCATCAGTACTCTTTCCCCAAGTCACCGTGGAGCCGCTTTGGATGTCGGGTGAGCGGAGCCGGGGATTAAGCGGCCATCTTAGATGGCCCCAATTTGCCTCAATCTTATCTTAATATTACACTAAAAAAATTACCTAGACAAATCAATTTCTCTCACTGACTGCAACATCACTATTGGGTCCTGTAGTGATACTGGAGCCGGAACAGGTGCATTCAAGCTACTACCTCAGTGTCACTGAGGGTCAGATTTGTCACAATGTCACAATCCCACTAAAAATCGCTGATCCCCTCCATTAATTATAAAAACAATTAAAACATAAATACAAATCCCTACATCTATCCCATAGTTTTATAGACACTATAGCTTTTGTGCAAACCAATCAATATGCGTTAATTGGGATTTTTTTTTTTTACAAAAAATATGTAGCAGAATACATATTGGCTTAAATTGATAAAGAAATTAATTTTTTACATTTTTTGGGGATATGTATCATAGCAGAAAGTAAAAAATATTGTTTTTTTTTTCAAAATTGTCGGCTTCTTTGTTTATAGTGCAAAAAATAAAAACCACAGAGGTGATCAAATACCACCACCAAGAAAGCTTTATTTGTGGGAAAAAAGGACATCAATTTTATCACGCAATTGGCAGTTAAAGTAACGCAGTACTGTATCGCAAAAAATGGCCTGGTCATTAAGGGGGTAAATCCTTCCGGGGCTGAAGTGGTTAATGCAAAATGTTCATCTATATCTAACAGTTTACTGTGCATGAATGTATCCCTTTAGATAAACAGGTATCTGTGGAAAATGGATATTACCACCAAAGGAGGAGAACAGATACGGTTCAATGAAAGAAAAGTTTCACCCAAGTTTGATCTATTAAACATCAACTTAACACTTAGTAAATCCTTGTCAATGGCTACAGTTGGACATTTTTACCTAGATGGAGAAGAAATGAAATTTAAAATAAATAAGAATGCGATCCATTGGGATGCCAGATTCTCCCAGGTAACTAGAACATGAATTCCTCTTTAACTATTCATTATATTAAAAAAAGAGAAAATAGAGTACTGTTCGTGATACTTTTTTTATTTGTACCAACATAAATTTTTTTATTATATTGAATTATATAAAAAAAAAAAAACACAACATAAAGTAAACCAGGTAATGGATCTTATAAATATAACATACTAAATAGAATAGGAGACTGTGAGGCTCATCATGAAATATGAAGAGGGTATATTTTACTGCATATGCTTTGCGTGTGTTTATTTTATATCTCAAGGACTCCAAAGGGACACACACTCTCCTAATTTTTTTTTGCATCTCTTTTTTTTCCTATAATTCGCCAAGTGTAATAAAAAAGATAAATCTCTTTTGTAGCAGCAGACGAGAGACTGCCAGATAGCTGCAGCTATCTTGTTCATACATATTTATTCTCCACTGCTTACCATATTCCATTGCTTTTATATAGAGTAATGACTTGATATGATTGAGATTGAGATTATGAATAATATCTTACTATTGTAATATTTCCTAATAAGGACATGGAATTAAGTAAGCATAGTATTTTTTTTGGTAAAATATTTTTAGTCCCGCTAATATTATTTGATTGCAATTATTGATAAAAAATGTGTTGATTAAAGAAAGCCTCTAATAAAATGTGGGAAATATCAACCCCCTCTACTGCCAGACACAGAGGATTTTTCATGTTACACCATGTGCTATATACTGTATCTGCTCTGTTCTAGGAGGGCAGGGTTCTTGACATCACATTAGCTTACACAGACACACACTGATGAGCACAAAGATCACTTTTCTACAACCATAATTATACATGCCATGCAGTTTTGACAGCCATTAATTTGAATTGGTGGCAAAATGCATTTAAATGCAGAAAAATAAGCGCACGCATGCACTAAACTGCAATATCATGCAATTTGTTGGCTGCTAACATGCTGCATGTAAGAGATGTGTTTGGGGTGCCATTACCAATTCAATGGAACCCACATTCCTCTTGAAAGGGCAGCACCTTCATCTGCAGGAATTCATTTATTGTTTATATAGTATTTTTACTTTATGTCTTCAACAGTAGCACATTAAACATATTAAAAACTGAATCAAGCAATCTCATAGTGCTAGCTAGGTAATGAGGAAATGTGAATCTAGTACAATACATGCAGACCTTCCCAATTTTGAGAACACTATTCTATAAAAATTGCAACCTTTTCTGCCATAGATGAGCCATACACAAGAGATGGCGTAAGAAAAAAGTAAAGTGGATCTAACCTCCAAATCAAAAACTGTATAAATTGCAGCACATCAGTCTTTAGATGCAGTGGCTGCATTTGTTTCCTATGCTTTTTTCTCCTTTATTTCACCACGAAAACCTGGGAATAAAATATTCTCTGTCCCGATATGTGTACACTTTTTTTCTCCAATGTATCTCTTGAAGGAGCCAAGGTTATTACACAGCCTGGAGTTCAAAAATCATGAGGTGGAATAAACGGATATGGCGCTGTCTTAAAATTATTAATAAAATGTTAGATATACTGTGAGTTTGTGCTTTAAAGTGCTTGAGGTGCAAAATTAATAAAGGTTACTTTAAAATCCATATCATATAAAAAATAAATGGTTGTGAAAAAATAAATGAATAAAAAAGCTGAGATGCTGTGAACACATGCTGCCAAGTGGATATCAAGCTTAAGGTGGGTTAATAAAAATGATTAATACCAGGTGTAAAGTGTTAAAAGTATTAAAACCGTATTAAAAAATGTGCGAGGAGCATTAATAAGATTTAATTGGTAAACCAACAAAGTGGATGTAAAGTCACGCATATAAAACAGATTATTGAAGCATCACATGCAGTGGTATTTAAAGAATGTTGAAGTTTCAGATAAGCCCAAACAGGTAATCTCCGTAAAAAGTCCGTAGAAATTCCCCGGATGGATACCAAGTGGATATACAGTCACATATACACTCTTACAGCTGTTCAAATCCTATTTGTACTAATGTGATCTTAGAGAGGGAGCAAAACCTCTTACTGATATCAGCTGTCAATAATGGGTCCATAAAAAACCAACAAAGTGGATATACAGATCAGATGTGCATGAGGCAAGTATTTTCCAATATAAAACTCTAGTGTCTGTGAGGTAACGTGCTGATAGGTGATCTTCCAAAATTCAGTGTGGCTAGTGGATGTAAAATCACTCGTGCTCGCCCCCGATGTGCCCTCACTTACCAGATACTTCACACCCCTCAGGGGTCTCTCGCGTGTGGTAAATGGGGTCTTTGAAATCTCCGGGGTACAGCTCCTCTTTCCCAGTCACAGTAGAGTTGCGTTCCTCCTTTGACCGTTCCCAGCTTCAGTTGTTGCAATTAGATTACACTCCCAACTTCCTCCAGCCATCAACGGTTCACCCAGACGTTTTTTCAAAGTGATATGTGGAAAAACAGATTGCCTTGATAGTGTAGTATTTCCCCAAAAAAGTATTTATTCAAAAAAGGGATTTTAATATAAAAAACTTCAAAGTAAAACACAAGGATCAAAAACTTTCCAAATAGAAAAAGCAGGCTGACACCTGCTTGAGGAAGGTAAGATTGCCTTCCTCCCTCTTAGTTCGTTTGCGCTCCAGGCAGCGGTGTACTCGAAACCGGAAGTGACGTAATTGTGTGCGGCCACGCCTTACGCGTTTCGTCATTAGACGTCGTCTGAGAAGTTTCTTATCTGAAACTTCAACATTCTTTAACCGCCTCAGGACCGCCCACCGTCAAATGACAGCGGAGCGGTCCTGCTCTCACAGCGGGTGGACGTCATATGACGTCCTCCCTTTAAGCCGGGATTGCGCGCGATCGGGCGCGCGCATCCCGGCTCTGTCGGTGTCGGCGTGTCCCCAGGACACGCCGCTTCACCGACAGGGGTGAACAGCCATTGGTTATGGCTGTTCACCATGTGATCGGCTGTGACGAAGTCACAGCTGATCACAAACGGCACGCCCGCCGTTCGCACGGCGCATGCGCGCGATCGGGAGCGCGCTGCGCGTGCGTGTCGGTGGCGGCTGATACCTTGTGATCGGCTGTGATCTACTTCACAGCCGATCACATACAGTGTAAACAGAGTGGTAACTCACTGTTACCAGCTCTTCTCTCCTCACACAGAGTCCAGTGTGAGGAGAGAAGAGCTGGGAACAGTGAGTTACTGATCTGTAAAGTGAAATCACACTGACACCCCCCCTGCCCCTCCAATGCACCTGTCACCCT
>BLSH010149226.1:32502-44357 GCA_018402905.1 Glandirana rugosa
ACGGTTCACCTATAGTTCGAATTCCACCCAATTATTTTTACTAATTATGGTCCACATTTCACAATTTTCATAATTTTGGCATAATTTTTTACACACTCCTCGTAATTATTCTACATTAACCATTTGGTTGTTTCACCTACATTTCAGTGCGTATATTTTGTCTAATAACTTCGTAGTGTACGTCACCATAAATTGGTGTTGTCATGGACCGTGCTTTTGGGGGAAGGACAGGTCCGGTAAAAAGTCGAAAGTCCCGATAGTGTGAAACTTAGTGTTTATGAGTCAGTACGTTGTAAGGCATTTTTTCAAAAAAATTTCAATCTTTTTTTATTTATAGCGCAAAAAATAAACCCCCTCCTAGTGATTAAATACCACCAAAAGAAAGCTCTATTTGTGTGAAAAAAATGACGCAAATTTTATATGGGTACCGTGTTGCATGACTGAGTATTTGTGATTCAAAGTGTGATAGCCCTGAAAGCTGAAAAATGGCCTGGACAGGAAGGGGGTTTTCGTGCCAGGTACTGTTGTGGTTAAATACCACTGCATGTGATGCTTCAATAATCTGTTTTATATGCGTGACTTTACATCCACTTTGTTGGTTTACCAATTACATCTTATTAATGCTCCTCACACATTTTTTAATACGGTTTTAATACTTTTAACACTTTACACCTGGTATTAATCATTTTTATTAACCCACCTTAAGCTTGATATCCACTTGGCAGCATTTCACGTTGTGTTCACAGCATCTCAGCTTTTTTATTCATTTATTTTTTCACAACCATTTATGTTTTATATGATATGGATTTTAAAGTAACCTTTATTAATTTTGCACCTCAAGCACTTTAAAGCACAAACTCACAGTATATCTAACATTTTATTAATCATTTTAAGACAGCGCCATATCCGTTTATTCCACCTCATGATCATTTGCTTCCTTAATTAGGAAGTTACCGGAAGGCTGCAGTCTAATTCACAATTTCAGTCCTTGCGCAGGGATTATTGTATTCATGGAGTTCAAAAATGTCTGATTTTGGGTGCGTGACAAACGAGATGGCAGCTTTTCTCTGAAGCTCAGTTCCCCCTACTCTTTACAGCAGCTCCACAGTGGTTATCGGGGTGACCCATCTCCTAATCCTCCCCAGCAATAGGGACTGGACACCCACCCTACCATGCCGTAGCGTCATAAAAAATGTCCTAGCCCTCAGAAGCTTACCAGCTTCTTTTCTCTCACTGCAGAGCACACACAGAAGCATGGCAATGGCAGCTCCTCACTGCTTTTACAACAAGCCAATTCATCTGACAGATGCTGGCTCAGAATCATCCATCAGGACTGTTATCTCTGCTCGGGCACAAAGGATCATGGGTGAGTCCTTATCGCCAGATAGCCCTGCTAAATTAAAAAACTGAAGGGCTCTGACCTGGCTTCTGAGTTAAATGCTCCTCAGCTCTCCTCACTCTCTCCATCTTTGGAGGAGCTTCCTGCCTCTGCTCAACCTGTGTCCCTCTCCGATCTTAAAGGCATGTTAAACTCCCTAAGGGTTACCTTACATGCAGACATGTCTATTATGCTTACAGTAATTAAAGCAACGGTACAAGATTTGAGCATCAGAGTATCCCATATTGAAACTAAGATGTCTGATATATGACCAGCCCATAATGATTTATTTGACCACTCCATGGAAATCCAGAAGATAATTGCAAATTTGGCTGATCTAGAAGATAGGTAATGCCAGAATGACATCAAATTTCGTGGAATTCCTGAATCCGTCATCCAACAACACCTTGATGATTACTTACTTCAACTACTTTCTGAGCTACTTCCGGCTTTGAAGGAACACAAGCTTATTATAGATAGTGTTCATAGAATCCCTAAGTCAGACTACATGCCCGACACTATCCCTTGTGACGTTCTGGGCAGAATTATTTTTTTTCCACATAAAGGAAAAAGCTATGAAAGTGGCTAGAAACAGTCCCCACATTGTCAGCGAAATTTGCTGGTATTTCGCTATTTATGAATCTGTCCCAGGTTACCCTTCAACATCATAGCATCGCAAGCAATTTCTTACTATCACCAAGGCCCTCAGAAACCATAAAATTATATACAACTGGTGTTGGCCTACAAAGCTGGTCATTGAAGAATTCTATACTCTCCACTCAGTGAAAACAGGCCTTAAGCTCCTTAAAGATTGGCATATCCTAGCACCCGACTCCTCTGCAAAAGAAATTCCGTCTTGTCTGAACATGGAATGGACTTGATCTTTATATGCTCCCTGAGTTGACCCCATTATCATAAAAAACTCTCTACAACACTAGGAGCCTTACCACCCTGTGTGTTTATATTATACCTCACTGGTTTCTCATTCTTTTTATGTCAATAAATTTTTATTTGAATTTTCAGTGTAGTACAGAAGAACAATATAATGTGGACCAAGTTTAAATCCGTGGCTTTGACAATAATGAAATTTAACTCAAAACAGAAGTGCATAAGAGAAGACACATATTTAAAAAGAATAACATCGTAATGTGGTCTCTCTGAGTACTGTCCACGAGGGGCCCAGCCCCCGCACCCCAAAAGGGAGCAAGCTGTGCGGCGGCCTGGGTCCACAAAGAGTTACACTGGAGAGAGGGTCACAAGTTTTGTGGTGAAAAGTGTGTCCCCTTTTACTAGTGTAAGAAAGGTTTTCAAAACAATAAAGTTGCAAACCGTGTGCCGACAGGAGTCTGATGTTGTTGTCCTTCCGTCGGACATTTTGTTAAATAATCCTATAGATCATGTATCACGATACTTAGTGATATAGAAAGGAACAGCTAGAGGGTGAAGAAAGAAGAGGAGAGAACAGAACAAGAATGGGGAGTTAAGCAGGTGTCACCATGAAACCGGCTTCTTTTCTTTGATGAACCCCTAGACGATATATAGTCTAGGTTATGATCCGCCCTCTGGCGGGAAAGTAATGTCAGGTTGAATCTGGGGTCCAAGCCCCGGTGTATCTCCCCCAGGGCTCCCAAATTTTTGCAAATTTGTCGGAGGTGTTAAGGATCCTGTGGGAAATCATTTCTTGCGTCATGATCCATGAGATTTTCCGTTTGGTCTGGGATATCGAAACCGCAGGGGTTTTCCAGGCCCTTGCTAATGTTATTTTCGCCCCTGTGAGGATGAACGAGATAAGAAGTTGGGTGGCTCTAGTGCAGTTAGGAACTGGTTGGTTCAAGAGGGCTAAGGTTGGGTCCTGAGGGACCGCGGATCCCGTTACTTTACGGATCATATAGAAGATTCTGTTCCAATACGTACGTATCTTAGGGCAGGTCCAGAAGATATGGTATATGGACCCCTCGTTTTCGCATCCTCTGAAGCATAGAGGTGATGTTTGGGGGTAATACTTAGCTAGGCGAGTGGGTACCAGGTACCATCTAGTCATAATTTTAATGTTTGCTTCTTTGAGAGATGTGTTATGGACCCCTTTACTAGATCTTTCTAGATTAGAGTGCCAGTGGTTTCTCATTCTTTACCCCCCAGTTGAAGTGACGTTTTTGCCACAAATTTTGTCTGGTGTTTTTTTCAAGACCTTTTTTTACTGGTTTCTTTCTTTGTTCTAATTTTCATACTGTTACATACTTCTGTACCTGTTCTTTGAGGTCACTGTGGATGTTTTTTCATTATGTTCTTTTTAGATAATGTATGTTCATTCACTTTGTGTCACTGCTATTCTGGTCGACTCGTTGACTCTCACTCTCTATACATGGGTAAGAATTTCAATGTACGGTAGATACTTAGCTACCCTCATTAGCCATACTCACCATTACCATGGTATTTAAAGTAGTCTCTATTAATGAAAGGGGTCTTAATAGTCCATTCAAAAGACAAGCACTTCAAAGAGTACTCACCTCCCTGGAACACATTTTGCCAAACTTACAATTCCGTAATTAAGTCTAAGAAATTTCACACATGTCTTTACAGCTTACTCTCATAAGAAAAAGACAGGTTTCCTAATTGCTATAGGATCCTCCCTATCATTTCAACGACTTTCTGCTATGTCCGATCATGGTCGTTACCTTATCCCAATATGCAAAATCAACAATAAGCTGTACACATTGGTAAACATATATACACCCAATGTTAAACAGATATGCTTCTTCAAAAAGTTTTTAAGAAAGTAGACTCCTACCAACAAGGCCTATTTATAGTAGATGGTGAATTTATATCTGTCGGTGACCCTGACCTGGACTCCACGCTTGAGGCAGGAAACACACAACCACATTAAACACACTTTTACATGCTCAAGACCTATTTGATGTTTGGCGTTGCCAACTTGGTGGGGTACGAGACTATTCCTACTACTCTGTATCTCACAGTACTTAGTCAAGAATTGACTTGTTCCTCGCTGAAAAGTAGACACTACAAATAATGTCACTCCCCTTTGGCATCTCAACACCACTCTCCTTTCTAACCCTAAATACATTCAACAAATATCAGAAGCACATGATCTTTTCTTCTCCACTAATGACTAAGGATGGTCAAACGGTTCGGCCCGAGCTTAAGTTCAGGCCGAACTTCTGTTGTGCTCCTGTTCAGCGGACAGCCGAACAAACAGGACGTTCGGCCGTTTGTTCGCCCCCGAATGACCTGCAACATTTTGGGGCGTCTTAGCCTCCGTGGAGTGCCCCATAATGCATGGCGCGCAGACGGCGCGCACAGCTCCTCCCCATTGGAAGGGCTCCCGCCCTCTGCCTGCTGTTTATTATGACAGTTTATTTGTATGGCAGGGCGGGGCCACCCTGCAATGTAAGCAGGTGACCCCGCCCCTTCTGATGTCATGTGAAATCAGAGGGGACTGGTCACGCGCTTACGTCACCAGGTGGCCCCGCTCTTCACTATAGATAAACTCTCATAACAAACAGAGCTCAGTTGGCGGGAGCCTTCCCATAGATTGACGATGGATTACAACGGGGGACTCTTATTTTTTTTCTTTTTTAATAAAGGACTTGTCCCTAATTGCCTCCTGTGTTTTTTTTTTTTTTGACACTTTTGGTGAATTAGTAGGGGTACGATGTAACCGATAATGATTCACATAGGGGGGGCCGGGATCTGGGGGCCCCCTTATTGGAAGGGGGCTTCCAGATTCTGATAAGTCCCCTGCCCGCAGACCCCCACAACCACAGCCCAGGGTTGTGGAGAAGCGGCTCTTTTCCCCATCAACATGAGGACAAGGTGCTTTGGAGGGTGGGCACCCAGCCCCCCCTGTCCCAAAGCACCCATACTCTCCATATTGAGGGCATGTAGCATTATACGGTTCAGGAGGGGGGATGCTCGCTTGCTCCCCCCTATCCTGACCAGTCAGGTTGCATGCTCAGATAAAGGTCTGGTTTGGATTTTATGGGGGACCCCGCATCAATTTTTTTTTTAAATTTTGGCGCAGGGTTCCCCTTAAAACCCAAACCAGACCCGAAGGGCCTGGTATGGACTGGGGGGGACCATACGCAAATTTTTTCACTGATTTTCATCTATATTGATTCGGCAATACATTACAGCTGCAGTTTTAAATGACAATTTTTCCTTTGGAAATTTCATTTTGCTCTGGCTATGTTGTACGCATCACAGAGATGCACCCTTTTACAGGCAGACTAAAGAGACCCCCAGACACATTATTTAAAGGAATTTTTCATTTTTCTTTTCACTTTAAGCATTATAAAAATCGCTGCTCATTTAAAAATTATGTTTTTTACAAACTTTTTTTCATTGATACATGTTCCCTAGGGAAGGACCTGGAGTCCTATAACCACTGTATGCCCAATTACTTGCATATACGCCTTCAAAATGGGCACTTTTGATTCTTGATGTTCGGGTCCCATAGACTTCAATGAGGTTCATTGTTCGGGTCCGAACTTTCGGGATGTTCGAAAGTTCTGGTGTGAACTAAACAGGGGTCCTTTCGGCCCATCCCTATTAATGCTGATGTTGATTGATATACACTACGGAATGCTTACAAAGCATTTATGCAGGGTATACTCATCAAAATTAGCTCACACGATAAAAAAAATCACGTTCATACACATTTGACATACACATTTGACCTCTTACTAACCTTAAAAAACCTTTAATTACAAAATAAACATCACCCCTCACCAGAATTGGCAAAAGAACTTTAATCAAACCGTAATGCCCTCCGCAACTTTCTGATTACCAGCATTCAAACCTGTTTAAATCCCTTAAAACCACCTCATACACTGCCAATAATAAAGCTGGTACTTATTTGGCAAAGCAACTCAAACCCAAACACTTACATACCAAAATCTCACATAAGACGTGGAAAAGTCTACAAGAGTTATTAACCCTAAATTTATAGCAGAAGCTTTTAAAAATAACTATGCTAACCTGTATGATCTCAACAATTATATTAACACAACACAACCCACCAAAGACCATATCCAACAATTTCTATCAACCCTCTCTTCCATCTTTGGCAGATTCACAAATTAGGTCCCTTTCTAGCTTTACTGAAATGGAAATTCTTAAATTCGGAAACTCTCTATCATCTGCTAAATCTCCTGGTATTGATGGTTTCCTAAATTAATATTAATATTAATAAGATATTTTCAACACTTTTTGCACCACACTTGCTTAATTTATTTAATCTGGCTATGACCTCTGGGGAATTACCTGCTGAAATGCCTAAAGCTGTTATCATGACCATCCCCAAACCAGACAAGGACCACAGCCTACCTAGCAACTACAGGCCCATACCCCTACTTAATTCTGATGCCAAAATCTATGCTGAAGCTTTAGCACTCAGATTCATAAATATTTTACCTTCTTTAATCCACCCAGACCAAGTGGGCTTTATTACAAGATGCCAGGCTCCAGATGGCACTCGGAGAATGCTAAATATCCTCCGTTACATTGAACGCCATAAACACCCCATCCAATGCTGAGAAAGCTTTTGATCGGGGGCACTGGGAATTCCTTGAAGCAACCCTAATTAACTTTGGTTTTACTGGTTCCATTCTAAAAGCTATATTGGCTCTATACTCCAATCCATCGGCAAATGTTTATACCTCAGGAATGTTATCATCCAGCTTCCCCATAACTAATTGTACCCACCAGGGATGACCCTTATCACCCCTCAGTTTTGCTATGCTGATGTAACCCCTAGCACACCTGATTAGAACATCACCAGACATTACAGGTATTCAAATTGGCCATCTTCACAACAAGATAAGTCTCTTTGCAGATGATGTTATCTTAGTAATTACCAATCCAGCAACCTCTTTACAACACATACAATCCATTCTTACATCCTTTCATCCTTTGGCCTAGTAACATATTATAAAGTCAATGCATCTAAATCACACATCTTAGGTACTAGCATTCCTCATACCATCCAATCTTACCTTTTGAATTCCTTCCCATATGCTTGGTACACTCTCTCAATCAAATACTTGGGAATCCATATACCTTGTAACTCTGCTAAAGTATTCAACTTCAAACCTCTCCTTACTAACCTTCCTAACAACGTGCAATATGCAACTAAATTTGAACTCTCTACTATAGGCAAAATAGCAGCCTTCAAGGTGATCACTCTACCTAAAATCCTGTTTATTCAGGACCTTACCAATCATTCTGCCTACCACATTCTTTACTAAACTGAAGTCTACCTTAGCCAAATAATTATTGAATAAGAGGAAAGATAGATGTGATTTTACCAAGCTAAATAAACATAAACTTGTGAGTGGTCAATCTCTACCCAACCTACATCACTACTACATAGCCTCCTTAATAGACCAATCTCAACATTGGTGGAACTCCGCTCCAGATAAACAGTGGGCTACCACAGAATCACATCTATTACCCTGCAAGCATACTCATTCAGCTCTATTAGCTACTCTATATTATGCTCACCTTCTGAACTCCCTATACCCATCAATCCAAGCTACCTGCAAAGCGATAAATAAAATGTCTTCTATGATTAGCACACAACTTAATTATCAATTGATACATAATTGGATATTCTCAATATGTATATCCCTTCTCTGCATATTGCTCATTGGGAAAAAAAGGCATTCACACCCTAGAGGACATATTTGCTAATAACGTTTTAAAACCCTTTACTGAACGTTAAAATGTGTACCACATTTCACCATTAAATTTTTATGCTTACATTTGTGCTCAGAAGTTTACATACCATGTCAGAATTTATGATTTCTTGGTTATTATTCAGAGAATATGAATGATAACACAAACACTTTTCTTTCACTCATGTTTAGTGTTTGGCTGAAGCCAATTATTATCAATCAACTGTGTTTACTCATTTTAATTAATAACAGAAACCAACCAAATGACCCTGATCAAACGTTTACATACCCCAATTCTTAATAACGTGTATTGCCCCCTTTAACATCAGTGACAGCTTGAAGTCTTTTGTGGTATTTGTGGATGAGATCTCCCCAGAGTGGCTTAATGATATTGAGGTGAGGAGACTGAGATAGCCATACCAGAACCTTCACTTTATTCTGATGTAGCCAATTACAGGTTGACATGGCCTTGTGTTTTGGATCATTGTCATGTTAGAATGTCCAAGCACATCCCATGCGCAGCTTCCTGGCTGATGAATGCAAATGTTCCTCCATTATTTTTTGATTACATACTGCATTCATCTTGCCATCAATTTTGACCAAATTTCCTGTGCCTTTATAGCTCACACATCCCCAAAACATCAGCGATCCACCTCCGTGTTTCACAGGCCTTGTTGACTCATCTCGAAATGTAGCATTTATGGTTGTGGCCAAAAAGCTCAATTTTGGTCTCATCTTTACAAATGACTTTGTGCCAGAAAGTTTGAGGCTTGTCTCTGTGCTGTTTAGCATATTGTAAGTGCCTCCTTATTGTGAATCTTGAAACAGACACACCACATGTTTTCAGAGAGTCCGGTATTTCACCTGAAGTTATTTGTGAGTTTCTCTTTGCATCCCAAACTATTTTCCT
Organism: Glandirana rugosa; assembly: GCA_018402905.1. Classification (NCBI taxonomy): domain Eukaryota; kingdom Metazoa; phylum Chordata; class Amphibia; order Anura; family Ranidae; genus Glandirana; species Glandirana rugosa. The sequence goes on from BLSH010149226.1 coordinate 41,483, forward strand.
GGCAATTGTGGCTGAAATTCTAGTTGGTCTACCTGACCGTGGTTTAGTTTCAACAGAACCCCTTATTTTCCACTTCTTCTTGATTAGAGTTTAAACACTGATGATTGGCATTCTCAATTCCTTGGATATCTTTTTACCAATCAGAAACCCCTAGAGGTGGGGCTTTTAAGGCAACAGACACTACCACATATCTTTAAAATTTAACATGTATTGAAAAATTTCATGGATAAAATGCACAGAGTATGCACCCACCTAGGTGTGTTCCAATGCCATGAAAACATAGTTTGTCATGACATGCAATGTAAATATATCTTAGTACACATGTATAAATAACATGGATTTACAACAGATGACAGTCCTAAGCTGCAAGCATACTTCCTCCAGAACCTGATGTTTCAGGTCTTTCACCTTTCTTCAGGGGTGTTAATGGAGTTCTGGCAGGCCCTGTCTCATGTATTTAACATTTGTGCTGAGAGTCAATCAAAAAAGCTAGTGGATGCTCCTTGTGTTGTTAGGGAGTGTCTTTCTCCTCCTAAAGAGATTGTGGTGTGAGCTGGCTACTATTGTTACCTGTCCTTCATTTAGTGGTCACAGGAAGAGGTAGAGGAGAGGGGGAACGAAAGAATGGATTCATAATATTCCTTTATATTCAAGCACAAGTTTGACCTCAATATAATGCATTGCAGTAACAATAAACTGATTGTATGAACAGTTATATCTTTAACCTGTATACTGTTCTTCCTTCGTACCTCTTTACATCCATTTTTACTTGCATGATGTTTAAAACCAATAAAAAAGTATTGAACTATAAACATTGTCTGCCTTTTTTCATTGCTTTTACACCGTGAATTAATAATGTAAATAGTAGTTTATACACACTACAAAGCTAGGTTTCTTTGTGCTTTCTTTCAGCTTACAGATGTGTGTGAAGTGATAAGGAAACAATGGGGTAGATTTACTAAAGGCAAAAAGGGGGTGCACTTTGCAAGTGCAGTTGCTCCAGTGCTTAATAAATGAGGCGAAGCTTAACTTTGCAAAGAATACCCAATCACACGCAGAGAAAAAAACAAAACAGCATTTTTGCTTGCACATGGTTGGATATTCAAAATCTGCAGAACCTTTAGTAAGTCAACCCTAATATATCTGGAAAGATCTACATGTATTTTCTGTACTTGCTTAAAATGTTCTGAAACGTGGAAACTAATGCAGCCACCACTAAGGACTAGTGAACTGTGATCTATTACATTTTGTGGGCTTTAGATATGCTTTAATCTGCAGAATATGCTTTGTGTATTGTGTAGAATGGATGTGTTCTGTATTTAGAAGCTATATAGGGTTTTGATAACACTTGATTGGCAATAAAACAGTTCTTTTCATGGCCATTACAAAAAAAAAAAAAAAGTAAGGTGCACAAGTTCTACAAAAAATAATAAAGAAAATGAATATCTAAATGATTATGAAAGTTCTGAATTTCAAAATTAAAGGGGATGTTCAGTCAAACATTAACTATATTTAAATCTGCTCCCATCCACATTCTAAGTCTATTCAATCTACCCTGTGAAGGGAAAGATCTATATACTTACCTATTCTGAGAGAGCTCTGGTCCAGTCACATGATCCGATCCCAGCTCCGGCTTCAGTGTAGAGGAAGTGACAGCCAACAATGGCTACCCCATTGAAAGTCTATGTGTGAATGGGTAAGTATACAGATCTTTCATTTACAGGGTAGATAGAATAGGTTTAGAATGGGAGTGAATCATCTGTGGTAATTACTAAGGCAGTGAAACTGATCAAATCCTTGTGCAAAATAATGGAGAGCCTGAAAACATGACCTGTTGGGGGTACTTGAGGACAGGGTTGAGAACTACTGACTTAGAATTTTGTCCTGGAGTTATACTGATCTGATGAACATAGCCAAGGGCTAACACAGCAAATAGTATTAGGTATTGCAGGCCCTCAGGTGAAAGCAATTTGAAGTGACAGACTAAAAGATACTGGTGGGCGTGTACTTCTATTGGGCGTGTGTCAGTGCTAGCTTATATAACGGACTTCCATAGGGGGTGTTGGTTTGGCCTAATGAGAGGACAGGTTTGTTGTTGTGGTTTTTGTGGGAGAAGGAATGATATTTTGATTAATGACAAATGCCTTACTAGTAGTGTTGAGCGAACCCAGACTGTAACGTTCAGGTCCGTACCGAACTTTCGGGTGTCCGTGGCACGGACCCGGACCCGGACATTTCAAAAATCGTTCGGGTTCGGTCCGGGGTTCTGCTATTTTCCTCCACGTGTTGAGAAGCTGCAGGGCAGCCAATCAACAAGTGTTTCACTGGTTTGCCCTTAGAAGCCATCACAGCCATGCCTACTAATGGCATGGCTGGGATTGGCCAGTGCATCATGTGACCCAGCCTCTTTATAAGCTGGAGTCACAGTGCTGCAGTCACATGCTCCTTGGGTTAGTGTAGGGAAAGGAAGCTGAAAGCTTGAGGGAGAGATTTGAGACATTTTAAGACCTGATCCTGCATCCTGAGATAGATTACTTTACTACTGCTGTCTGTGCTGTTGCTCTGAGGACAGATAGCAGAAATTAGAGATTTTACATACCGCTGCTTTGAGTTGCAGATCAAGCTCTGCATAAAACAACGATTGCTACGATCGTGCTCAACGATCAGATTGTTGGGGGAATTTGAGATTTCAAATACCGCTGCCTTGAGTTGCAGATCTAACTCTGCATAAAACAACGATCGCTACGATCGTGCTGAACGATCAGATTGTTGGGGGAATTTGAGATTTCAAATACCGCTGCTTACAGTTGGAGATTGCAGATTAAACTCTGTCCAACGAAACGATCGTACGTTCGTACACAACGATCAGATTGTG
>BLSH010149226.1:45893-58016 GCA_018402905.1 Glandirana rugosa
GGTTGGGTAGACTCATGGGCTCATGGACAGTGGTTGGGTAGTTTCATGAACTCATGTACAGTGGTTGGGTAGTCTCATAGGCTAATGGACAGTGGTCGGGTAGTCTCATGGGCTCATAGACAGTGGCCGGGTAGTCTCATGGGCTCATGACCTCTGTATCTACGACGAAACTCGTTAGACTGACGTGATCTATCTCCGAAGACGAATCTCCCTGTCTAATAACAAGTTTTTAGTAGAGGATCAAAATTTCCCTCTCCAAGATCGACGTCGACATTCACTGTGTAATAACAAGTTTTTAGTAGAGGATCAAATAAACTAAAATTAAATAAAAGGGATAGGGGTAAAAAACATCCCGTGAACGGGATGAGAATGGGGGTAAAATGAAGATGATTTTTGAACAATAATGTGTCACTTACAGCTGCAGCTAGAACCTCTCCCTTTAAAACTAGGAGATGATTTTTGAACAATAATCTGTCCCTCTAAGCAGAAGCCTCTATCTAGTGCAGTCAGATTGCTCAAAGCAGCATCTATGTCTCCAGTACTCGGGTACTCTGATGGGCCGGTGACAGATACTCGGGTACTCTGATGGGCTGGTGACAGGTAATCGGATACTCTGATGGGTTGGTGACATGTACTCAAGTACTTTGATGGGTTGGTGACAGGTACTCGGGTACTCAGATGGGTTGGTAACAAGCATTTGGGTACTCTGATGGGCTGGTGACAGGTACTTGGTTACTTTGATGGGTAGGTGACAGGTACTCGGGTACTTTGATGGGTTGGTGACAGGTACTTGGGTACTCTGATGGGTTGGTGACAGGTACTGGGGTACTCTGATGGGTTGGTGACAGGTACTCAAGTACTCAGATGGGCTGGTGACAAGTGCTTGGGTACTCTGATGGGCTGGTGACAGGTACTCGAGTACTCAGATGGGCTGGTGACAGGTACTCGGTTACTCAGATGGGTTGGTGATAGGTACTCGGGTACATAGATGGGTTGGTGACAGGTACTCGGGTACTTTGATGGACAGGTGACAGGTACTCGGGTAATTTGATGGACAGCTGACAGGTACTCAGATGGGCAGGTGACAGGTGCTCTGATGGTCTGGTGACAGGTACTCGGGTACTCTGATGGACAGGTGACAGGTACTCATGTACTCTGATGGGCTGGTGACAGGTACTCGGGTACTCTGATGGGCTGGTGCCAGGTACTCGGGTACTCTGATGGGTTGGTGACAGGCACTCGGGTACTCTGATGGGCTGGTGACAGGTACTCGGGTACTTTGATAGGTAGGTGATAGGTGCTCTGATGAGCTGGTGATAGGTACTCGGGTACTTTGATGGGTTGGTGACAGGTACTTGGGTAATTTGATTGGTTGGTGTCAGATACTCGGGTACTCTGATGGACTGGTAACCGGTACTTGGTTACTCTGATGGGCTGGTGACAGGTACTTGGGTTCTCTGATGCGTTGGTTACAGGTACTGGAGTACTCAGATGGGCTGGTGACAGGTACTCGGGTACTCAGATGGGTTGGTGACAGGTACTCGTGTACTTTGATGGGCTGGTGACAGGTACTCAGGTACTTTTAGGGGTTGGTGACAGTTACTCAGGTACTTTGATGGGTTGTGACAGGTACTTGGGTACTTTGATGGACAGGTGACAGGTACTCGGGTACTTTGATGGACAGGTGACAGGTACTCTGATGGGCAGATGACAGCTACTTTGATGGGGTGGTGACAGGTCCTCTTCATTAGGGGGGAATCAGTGTGCTTGGTGTGTACACTGGGCGGTAACAAACTGTTACTGAAATCTCCCTCTCACACACTATCGGTGTGTGAGAGGGAGAACCCGGTAGCAGCTCGTTACCGTCTTTTGTTTACATCATGTGACCGGCTGTGATTGGACACAGCCGGTCACGTGGTAAAGAGCCAATTCCATTGGCTCTTTACCCTGATTGGAGCTTGGCTTTGTCTGAGGGACAAGCGAGCGGCGTGCATGGCGAGCACAGTAGTGACCAGCTGTGATTGGACACAGCCAGTCACAGGACACAATCTGCGATCGCTGCGCTGCAGGCCCCCAGAGGCCCACAGTAGTGGCGAAAAGCGGCCAACGTCATATGACGTCAGCCTGGGTAGCCAAAGGGTTCCTGCTGACGTTATTTTACAATGACTCGGTAGGGAACGGGTTAATATTGTTTTGTAATGCTTTGTTAGAATGACTGTTAATTATCTTTCTGTAATTTTGCAGCTAATAATGTCATGTGGGTGTTTAGTCATTTTACGAAATGTGTGTGCAGTTATGGACGGTGAAACTAAAATTGACCACTGTAAGGTTTAGTCCAATTTTAGATTGTAAGCTCCTATGAGCAGGGCCCTTCGAACCCAATTGCTAACTGTTTTGCTAAATGTGTATATACTGTAAATACTTTAATGCCAGTAAATATGTACATACTTGTGTTTCTGCTGGCAAAATAAAATGAAATTGATTTTGCTTGTTGTTCTCTTTTGTAACTTTTTTAATTTGTTTTTGGAGGTGGTGGTTTTGGGGAAGTGGATTACCTTCCTTAGGGCCGGTTCACACTGCTGCGGTGTCCGAGATCGGATGTGATTCGCACCGCAGTGAAAATGACATGCGATCTGTGCTATGCAAATTCAGCCATACAGATAGTATGGCTGAATTAACATTCAATCCTGAGCAAACTCGCACAGGACTCTTTTTTGTTACACAGCAGAATCAGATCACATGGGTGTTCCCATCCATGCAATCCAATTCCTGTCTGAATTTGCAGTTTGCAGTGTGATCTGCAAACTGATTTGGGCATGTCATTAGCTTTCTATTGACACACCCAGCAGTTTGCATATGGCAGTGGGAACTATCTAAGTCGTGTGCGATGCGGGAACCCACAGTAGATTTGCAGGGTTCCCGCATCGCACTAGTGTGAACCAGCACTGATAAGTCATCTTCTCATTTATATTTGCATAGTCCTTACAGATATACATCAGCAGGAAGTGTAATGTGGCTGTAAACAGGAAGTGCTGTGCGCACATGGTCTGGAAGCAATTGTGTGGTGACGCCAAATAAACAAATCAATGAACCCCACCCACACCAAATATAGCTCCCACATCCTCCCCAACATTTATCAAAAATGTAATTTCAACTTGCTTGAGGCTATAATGTATTGTCCCCCCAATCCATACCAAGACCTTTGGCTCAGGGATGGATTTTAAGGGGAAGCCCACTCCAAATTTTTTTACAAAACTGCAGGGGATCCCCCCAAAATCCACACCCTTTCTAAGCATGCAGCCTGGAGGTCAGGATAGGGGGACATGTGAAGGCCCTCTCCCCTCCTGGACCAAACCAGGTCACATGTCTTTAACATGAGGGGCGTGTGCTTTGGGGTGCGGGGCTCTGCGCCCCCCAACCCAAAGCATCTTGTACCTATGTTGATGGGGACAAGGGCCTCTTCCCGACAACCGTGGTTGTTGGGGTCTGCGGTTGGGGGGCTGATCAGACTGTGGAAGCCCCCATTAACAAGGGGGCCACCGGATCCTGCCCCTCCCCCCATGTGAATGGGTATTGGGTACATTATATCCATTAACATAAAAAGTGTAAAAATGTTTTTAAAAATGGAGGCATTTTTTGTCCAATCTTTTATGTTAAAGAGTCTCGCGATGTACATCCATGGTCAAAAGGGATGGTCCCCCGGTTCAAGTAAAACGCATGTTCGACTCGAACATCGGGGGGTTGCCGAACCCCGAACATTATGGGGCACTCGTGGGAAATTTGAGCGGCCCATAATGCAGTGAAATTGTGGGGGAATGCAACCCACTGATTGGTCAAAGCATGCACATGACCTGCGTGGTTTGGCCAATCACAGCATGCCCTGCTGTAAGAGCCATGATTGGCCAAAGGCAGGGTGCCTTTGGCCAATTACTGCTCAGCGTGTCAGAGTCTACGCCCATACTATATAAGGCCACTTATACAGCGGCCAAATATAGTGAAAACATTTGCGGAGATAGCAAAAGGTTAGGCAGTGGCATACAGTATAGGAATATATATGTACAGTACGGTATATATAATACGCCGCATTCGGTGTATTTATTTATTTTAGGTACTTATATAGCACTGTCAATTTACGCAGCGCTTTACATATATATTGTACATTCACATCAGTCTCTACCCTCAAGGAGCTTACAATCTAAGGTCCCTAACTCACATTCATACATATACTAGGGCCAATTTAACAGGATCAAATTTACCTACCAGCATGTGTTTGGAGTGTGGGAGGAAACCGGAGTACGCAGAGGAAACCGGAGTACGCAGAGGAAACCTACGCAGACACAGGGAGAGCATGCAAACTCCAGGCAGGTAGTGTTGTGGTTGGGATTTGACCAGTGGCTTTTTGCTGCCAGGCGAATATGCTAACCACTACACCACTGTGTAGACTATATACAGTACATGCATGCTCGGATAAGGATCTGGCATAGATTTTAAGAGGAACTCCATGCCATAATTAAACTCAAATTTTGGTTAGGGGTTCCCCGAAAAGTCCTTATCAGCACTTCAGGTCTGGTATGGATTTTAAGGGGAACCCCATGCCGATTTTTTTTGAAAAATGGCATTGGTGTCCACCCGCAATCCAAACCAGACCCCAAAGCACCCTCCCCATGTTGAGGGCATGTAGCCTGATAAGGTTCGGAGGGGGCACACTCACTTATCCCCACCCCCCCTGCCATGCCAGGGCTGCATGCTCAGATAAGGGTCTGGTATGGATTTTGGGGGGACCACAGCACCATTTTTAAAAAATTTGGTGTGGGGTTCCCCTTAAAATCCATACCAAACCCCAAGGTATATTTCAGGGAATCAGCAATACAATACAGCCGCGAGTGCTTTTAAATGACAATTTTTCCTTTTCAAATGTCATTTTGCGGTGGCACTGTTCTAAACATCACAGGGATCCATACTAAGGGGACCCCCCAATCATGATATTTAAAGGAATATTTGGTGTTTTTTTTTTAACTTTAACTATTATTAAAACTACTGCTCCTGAAAAAAAACAATTGATTTAAAACATTTCTATTGATACATGTCCCAGGTCCCGGGTCCCCATACACTTTTTAGGGCAATGAACTTGCATTGAAGGTTTAAATGGAGGCATTTGGTTTGAATCCGATTTAAAGATTTGGGAGCTCTAAGAAATTTCCTCTAGGGGGTGGTAAAATAATATAGAGGGGTGGTAATATTAGGGCTAAGGCTGTTAAAATTAGAGAGGGGGTGGTAATATTAGTGCTAAGGCTGTTAAAATTAGAGAGAGGGGTGGTATTATTAGGGCTAAGGCTGTTAAAATTAGATAGAGGGGGTGGTAATATTAGGGCTAAGGCTGTTAAAATTTGATAGAGGGGGCGGTAATATTAGAGCTAAGACTATTAAAATTAGATAGAGGGGGTGGTAATATTAGGGCTAAGGCTGTTAAAATGAGATAGAGGGGTGGTAATATTAGGGCTAAGGCTGTTAAAATTAGAGGGGGGGCGCATGTGCGGCGCGGAGCGGTCCGGACGTGTCCTCATGTAGCTCCAGTGCTATGGACACATAGAGTGGCTATCCTGGGGCTATAAGGTGTCAAATTCCCCCACCAAGCAGATCACCCCCTGGCAAACACACCCGTGCATGCCTGGGAGGAGGAAATCCTCTAATCACCGCTCCCAGGGCAACCTAACGGCCTATCTACTGCGTTCAAAGGAGAAGCTGAAGATGGCTCAAGATGGCGCCGGCACACCTGCCACATGCAACTCGCAGGACTGTCAGCCTTCCTTGATATTAACAGAGGACCGTGAGTATTCACCCTCATCCCCTGCATCTCTCACCAAAGCAGACCTGGAGGACAGCTTAGCTGTCATGTATGAAAGAATCGCTAGTAAAATACATTCTGAGATTAGCAAGTCCACACATGCACTTTCACAAGAAATTGCATCCCTGGGCACTGATCGCTTAGAGACTAAGCATGATGAGCTGACCCTAGCCCATAACGATTTGAGGAAAGATTACGAATCCTTAGCAGACAGTCTGTTGCAGATTCAGGCGCAAGTGGAAGACTTACAAAATCGTAATCGCAGGTGCAATCTCAGAGTGCGTGGTGTTCCAGAATCGGTCACTGACTTAACCCCTGCTATGATGAAACTGTTTCATTTCACTGGTTCCAGATAAACCCGATTCTGCATTTATTTGTGACAGAATGCACAGGGCATTATGCCCTAAACCTCCAACAGACAAACCGCCTTGTGACATAATCATGTGCTTCAAGGACTTTCTTATCAAAGAGGAAATCCTCAGAGCCTCTAGATCCAACTCAAATATTATTTTGGATGGAGCCAAGTTACAGATTTTCCCTGATATTTCACAAGCCACCCTGGAGCGCAGAAGAAATAAGAGAGAGATCACCTCTGTTCTTCAGAGTGCCAGGATCAGATATAGATGGGGCTTCCCATTTAAGCTTACAGTTCCTCATAATGGGACAATATATACAGTATTCAATATCGCTGAAGGAAAGGATCTCCTCATCAAACTAGGCCTTCTTGAACCTGAGTCATCATTTTGCGTCTTCAAACCACCCAAAGACCTTCACCTATATGGTCAACACCCTCTTCCAGGAATGACTACAGACGAAATAGACAGCAGCCTCGTAACATTATTACCTAAAGTAATAGGAAACCCATCCAGCTAATTTTTTTTGTTTTTTTCTCATACATATTGCTTCCACAGACATATACTTATCATATGCTTGATATTTCATTTGGTTCTCCTTTCGGCCACATTGACTGTTTTCATTCCATGGTCTTTGTCTCCCTCATGTGGTTGAGGGGAGTTATTGCACCCCCTTTTTCTTTTTTTTTTCTTTTTTCGGCCACATTGACTGTTTTCAATTCATGGTATTTGTCTCCCTCATGTGGTTGAGGAGAATTGTTGCATACCCGTTTTCTTCATTTTTTTTTTTTTCTTCCCATCATATATTCAATTTTCTTATGGATCACTCCCCTTTTTTCTTTTGCCCTGGAGTCCATACAGTTTACAATTTTAACCATATAGGATAAGATAACATTGTGCCTTAAAATTTTCTATGTTTTATTGCTTCCCCAACTTAAGGTGCCTTTAGCAGCATATATATCATTTTGCTTTGATCACTGAATTTATCACCTCTAACTATTCACCCTTATTCCTTATTGACTTAATGTCTCAATGACTCAGGAATTCATTCTCTATTATGACTTAATAGACTCATTGATATAGAGGTAGTTATTTTCAAATTCTTCAGACTAAGATTCTTTATAGAAAGTGGTTACAATAACTCATGGTCTCCGTTTAAATAACCATACTCCTACTGGGTAATGCTAATAGAATATTATTAATATGCCACTTAGCCCGTTTGCCGTGCTAGTTTGACCCCACTCTTGTCACCAGCTCCCTTGCTAAGAACCGATTAGCCTGTTCGGCCCCTTTTTTTTTTTTTTTTTTGGTTCTTTTCACCCCTCTTCCTCCGATCTACGTGAGAGATGAGATGGAGCCTCACACCGTAGTTGGTGACAAGATCGGGACGGTTTTTAGTCCCTTTATTGGTCAAAATGTTAGGCCATTTGACCTTTTGTCTCTTGGCCTTCACCACAAAGTTCTTTTGTTTTTGTTCCTGATTCTGTTTTTAATTTTCTCTTTTTTTGGAAGATCATTACTCTTTTGTATATACGAGACTTTTTGTTATTGCATTGTCAGTTGTATGCATCCAGATAGACTTTGGGATCAGTCGCTATGTTCTTATTTGCCTTACTATATAGTAACAGTTTTTCATTCAAATACTTTACTCCACCTAATATTTACACTATCATCAGCATACACCCCCCCCCCACTTAACCATGGCCATTAAAATAGTTTCACACAATGTGCAAGGATTTAACTACCCACATAATTGTAGAAAAGCTTTCAGACACTACAAGAGAATGAAATCTGATATTATCCTTCTTCCAGGAGACCCATTTCGACTCTAACAACCACCCCAAATTTTTTGACAAAAAATACCAACAGCTCTTTTTTACCACATTTCACAACAAAACTAGAGGTACAGCGATATTCATCAGAAACTCGCTTGTTTTTGAAACTATACATATACATAAGGATCCGGAGAGCCGCTTTATTATATTGTAGGGCAGAATCGGTGGTCGTAATATAACCATTGCCTCTGTTTTTGCTACAAACGAAGCTCACTCCGCCTTCTTTAATAGTTTTTTCAATTCTCTGGAAAAATATATCTCCCCACATCTAGTTATCGGAGGTGATTTCAACCTTGTAGCACATCACTCCTTGGATAGGAATTCTCCTTCCCCTAATTCCAGAGCATTCTCCAAGTCACTACACAAATCTCCGAACTCGCTCCAATTAATAGATACATGGAGATCACATAATATAGGCATTAAAGAATACACTCATTTCTCTCACCCACATAAAAGCTTTGCTCGTTTAGACTACATCTTCACAACTCCAATTATATTAGCGAACTCACACAAAGCTAAAATTATTCCTTGCCCCTGGTCAGATCACCATGTAGTGTCATTTGAAACTTCCTATATAGGCTTTCCTTCTTCTCCCCACTCCTGGAGATTAAATGACTCTTTACTTACAGACCCTATCATCAATCAACAAATATCCAATAACATTGAAGAATATTTTACACACAACGATACTAACGACATCTCCCCCTCAACTCTCTGGGTCGTACTGAGAGGACACTTGATCAAGATAGCCTCTACAAAAAACAAGGCAAAGATTGCCGATATTAATTCTCTTTCTAGAGAATTACATACTCTCTATAATAAAATCAGCTCCTCCCCTTCTCCTTCCCTTTTGCAAGGAATTAACGCCAAACGTCATGCCCTGGATTCTCTACTCTCTAAAGATACAGAGAAATGCTTTAGATTCTCCAGGGCTAAATTTCTCTTACATGGTAATAATATATCTTCCATGTTTGCTAGGAAATTGAATCAATTCACCAAACCCCCACATTTATATAAATTACGGGACGCTAACGGTAATGTGGTTTCTCATCCGAACAAAGTTCAAAAGATATTCTTGGACTTCTACAAAAAACTTCTATCGAATCCTCACCCATCCCCCACCCCATCAGCTCTTAATTGGCTCAATGACATCCAGCTTCCAACCCTCAATTCCCATCAAACTGACTCCCTCAATAAACCATGTTCAGACTTGAAAATCTTGAATATTATCAAATCTCTTAAATCTTCTACTGCCCCGGGTCCTGATGGATTCTCAACATCTTATTATAAGAAATTTGCCCCACTACTTGTCCCACAATTAACTAAACTATTTAATTTTATTCTTAAAGGCAACCATTTTCCTCCAGAAATGACCCTTGCCAATGTGTCCTTGTTACCCAAACCCCATAAAGATCATACACTCCCACAAAACTTCAGACCCATATTGGTCCTTAACAACGACCTTAAACATTTTGGTAGTTTATTATCTGATAGGTTGGCTACCATAATCCCATCCTTAGTTCATATTGACCAATCAGGGTTCATTAGGGACAGACACCTTACAGATAATATTAGACTGGTCAATAACATCATTCAAGATGCCTGTCGTTCTTCTCACCAAATCTGTCTATTGAGCCTGGATATTGACAAGGCCTTTGACAGCGTGAGCTGGGAATATCTCGACCTAATCCTGAATAAATTATTTTTTTCTGATACTTTTATCCACGGCTTTAAAGCCCTCTATCATTCTCCCCAAACAAGAATTAGAATCCCTGGTAGTAACTCTGAATTTTTTTCACTTAATAGAGGTACCAGACAGGGATGCCCCCTCTCCCCCTTACTATTTGCCCTTGCACTTGAACCTCTAACATGTTCCATCAGAAGCAACACAAATATCTCTGGCTACATCAAGGGCCCTTTAGAATACAAGATCAGTTTATATGCGGATGACGCTATTGTTTTTCTATCAAACCCACTTTGATCTCGGAACTTAAGATATTTAAAGATATTTTGGGCCTCGGGATTAATCACTCAAAGTGCTCAATTATCCCAATTAACATCCCCAGCGATATAGCCGCAGCCATCAAATTCAATTTTTCTTTCTCCTGGTGCACTAGCCCACATAGATACCTGGGAGTCTTGATATCTCCTGACTTTAATGCCTTATTCCATAACAACTTCCCAGGTCTTTTTACACAGATTAGAAATCTTCTAAAGATTTGGTCTACGTATCGCATTTCACTTTTGGGTAGAATTTGTGCAATAAAAATGAGTATCCTCCCGAAGCTTCTTTTTCTGTTTCGGGCTTTACAGATAAATATACCAAGATATAAAATAGAGTCCCTGCAGAGGGACATCAATAAATTCCTCTGGTCCAATAAAAGACCCAGATATAGCAATGATCTACCGCCCACAAAAAGAAGGAGGTTTGGGCCTTCCAAACCTCTGGCATTATTATATTGATTCCAGATTATCACATGCAACACAGTGGTTTTCTACTGATCCCAACATCCCTTGGCTGCTTTTTGAATCCACTGCTATTTTGCCTTACCACCTTCAAGGTATCATTTGGTCAAATCAAACTCTATATAAACATATTCGCCCTCGTAATGCCATAGTTTCCCAGTTACTTCTATTCTGGCACCATAACAATTCCACCTACAAGCTTTCATCCCCTAATCCCCCTCTGGCCTAATTTTTAGGTGATCCCAGCTTCACATCAGCCTTTAATAGGAATTTAGATTTTGAACCTTGGATCACTAACAATCTAACTAATATTTCTTCAATAATGGAAAACAATCTTTTTATACCGTTTGAAAGTCTCCAAAGGAAATTCAATCTCCCAGACACTCAGAATGAGAATTACATCTTAATCAGAATTTTTTATCAATCACACTATCCTATACATACTTCTCATGCCACCTCCCCTTTTGAATTAGTGTGCATCAAATCCCCAAGAGAGAAAGGTCTCATTTCCACCATTTATCTACATTTAAATAGTGTTAATAAACCCACAAAGACCAACCCCATGATAAAATGGGAATCTGATTTGGGACAAACTATATCCATTTTGGACTGGCACACTCTGATCACAAATCTATGTAGAGGCAATAAGACACCAGCCTTTAAAGAAACCCCCATTAAAATCCTTACCAGATGATACTTAACACCACAAAAACTACACTCCTTTTATCCCATGGTCTCACCCAATTGTTTTAGGGGCTGTGGTTCCCTTGGTTCTCTTTTACATATTTTTTGGGACTGCCCTTTACTAAATCCCTTTTGGAAAAACGTGGCTTCACTAATCAAAGAAATAACCAATCTGACAGTGGCCTTAACGCCTCAGATTTGTCTACTATACTTCACAATCCCGGGCATCTCTTTGCCAATCATGGAGTTAATCCACTCCCTGTTGGGCTCAATACAGTGGACCATAGCCTGTAATTGGCCAACGCCGGATTTACCCTGGACCCAGGTTATGACCCGAATGGAGTCAGTAAAAACTACAGAATGTATTCTACATACTATCAATGACACTATGCATATTTTCCAGGCTAAATGGAAATTTTGGCAGCTCCCACAATTTTGATTGTTAAAATTAACCAATAGCCTTTCATATGATATATTTAAGCTTGTACACACATACAATGATTTCTATGTCTGTAAGGATTTTGGTTCCATAAAGTTTTATTGAGCTTATTAAAATAAAATAAAAAAAAGGAACAGTATATAACAACATATCAATGCAAGAGACCACGTTACAGCATTATATTAGAAATTACATATACTGCAAGAAGGGGAGTAGAAAGCAATAAGGGAAGAGAAGGAACAATAAACGTATTCATGCTCGTGAGAACATATTTAAATTTTTTGCAAGTCTTAATAACCTTTAATTACATTGCAACATCAAATGTCATCTGTATATTTCTTCTACAAGGAGAAACAGAAGTGGCGTAGGTATTTGGTGATCTGTTTTTTAGAGGAGGTTTATGGCCCCTTACCTGTTGGCATTGAGTTATACTGTTTTCTAGGGACAAAAAAATAAAATAAAAAATTAGGTGAGGACAGAGATGTTGAGAGTGGATAGGAG
>BLSH010149226.1:71076-82539 GCA_018402905.1 Glandirana rugosa
AGTTACTAGTCTAACACCCTAGCATGTGTTACTAGTCTAACACCCTCATTAAACTCTAAAGTGTATGACGACGAAACTCGCTAGACTGACGTGATCCATCTCCGAAGACGAATCTCCCTGTCTAATAACAAGTTTTTAGTAACGGATGAGGATATCCCGGTCGACAAGACATTCACTGTCTAATAAATAACAAGTTTTTAGTAGAGGATCAAGATTTCCCTCTCGAAGGTCGACAACCACACTCGTCACGTAAAAAAACGTGGTTTTATTTTTCAGGCCGATGCAACCACAAAAGGTTTTTTTCCATAATTAACTATAATTATTTATGAATGTATCCCGATGTATCATCAACACCAGCAGCACCAGCATCACCAGCAGCACCATGACCACTTCCCTTATTTGCTCTCCTCATTGGGCCTGCAAATGTACTATGTAGCCCTATGTAAGTATTTATTAATATCAATTAATACCTTTTTTTGGAAAACACCAACGTAGCCGGACTTTTTATTTTGGTGCAAAAAAATGCACTGCTCACACCAACAGCTGGAAGCTCTCCCTTTAGAACTAGGAGATGATTTTTGAACAATAAATAATCTGTCACTTACAGAACAGCTGGCCCTATAGGAGTAGGCAATGATTTTTGAACAATAATCTGTCCCTCTAAGCAGAAGCCTCTACCTAGTGCAGTCAGATCGCTCAAAGCAGCAGTATGTGAAATCTCAAATTACTCCCACAATCTGATCATTGTGTACGATCCCACAATCTGATCATTGAGTATGATCGTAACGATCGTTGTGTTAGGCAGGGTTTGATCTGCAATGTGTCACTCAAAGCAGCAGTATGTGAAATCTCAAATTACTCCAACAATCTGATCGTTGTGCACGATTGTAGCGATCGTTGTGTTATGCAGAGTTTGATCTGCAATCTGTCACTCAAAGCAGCAGTATGTGAAATCTCAAATTTCTGCAATCTGTCCCTCAGAGCAACAGCAGTAGTAATATCAGGATGCAGGATCAGATGTTAAAATGTCTGCAATCTCTCCCTCACAAAAACGCCGGCAGCTTCCTCTCCCTACACTAACCCAAGAGCATGTGGCATGCAGCACTGTGACTTCAGCTTATAAAGAGGCTGGGTCACATGATGCACTGGCCAATCACAGCCATGCCATTAGTAAGCATGGCTGGGATGCCTTCTAAAGGCAAACCAGTGAAACGCTTGTTGATTGTCTGCCCTTGCGTGATCAACTACCAGAACCCAGAACCCAAACCTGAACGTTTTTTGAAATGTCCGTGTTCGGGTCCGGGACACCCGAAAGTTCGGTACGGACCCGAACGTTACAGTCCGGGTTTGCTCAACACTAATCCCAGGAAATTGGAAAAAAATCTGTGTATAAAAAACTGCTAGTCACACCTGCAAGTTCACATTACATCATATAGGTTCACCTAATCACTCTAGTTCAGCTTGAAGTATGGCTTAGGTGCAACCAGCAATAGGAAAGCTTTCATCTGCATGTTATAGCTCAAATTTAGCTTGGGAAACTACAAACAACACATGTGCCTTTCAAAAGGCCCCAAGCCTCTCCCACAAACTTCCTGCAGAGATCTTCCTCTTTAGCCATCTAACTGGTCTATTTACATATAAATGGAGGGGGAAAGGGGGAAGCCTGAAAGCAAGTGGTCTAAAAATCGAACTCTATATTATTTTTTAAAGCCATTAACAGCTGTAGCAACACACTACTCCAGTAATGCAAACATGTGCTGGGACAGTAATGCGAACTGGATAAAAAATAATGGCAGGTGGGAAGGGGGACCCATTTTAAATTTGTGGGCCTGCTACATTTGGTGAGAGGCACATTTCATTCATTATTGGTCCTCAGCCTTTCCTGTGAGTCTTCCCCCAGGGACAAAAGAGGAAGGGCAGGCAGCGGAAAAAATTAAGCTTAAAATCCTACTGCAATAACCTCCCCTCTTCCCCAAAGTGAAGCTTTGAAACTCGCCAACACCTACCACTTCATCCAGTAATGACCTTCCCATTCCAGGTTTTTGCTGAAGTGTAAGAAAAGAATGCCCCCCCCCAACACACACATACAGCACCTCTATGCCAGCTTGGCACAACTGCTTCCATATCAACTGGGAAAAATAGCCTTCATCTGGTTCATGGCCTGGGCAATTCTCATATTAACATTTTCATATTTTCTGTACCTATCCACATATAGCTATTTTTGGGCAGAAGTGGTAGATCTGCTGAATTCTATTACCCCCCCCCCCCCTCTGCCGGTTTCAATGTCTGTATGTTACTGGTTTTGGTGGAGACTACTCTCCCTATCGTCTTGGAGCAGGTGTTTGCCAATATCACATTTAATGCGTGAAAAGCTATTGATAGAAACCCTTTTCCCCTACGCTTCTATACTGGAAACAATTGGTCAATAATAATCTCCTACTGCATAGAGACACTTACATGAATAGGGGATGTCCCAGTAAGTATGACAAAGTCTGGGCCAAGTGGCTGGATAAGCCTTACATGGCATCTGATGTCCACGGGGGCTACTGACTACAATGTAATATTTTTCATATATAGGCTATGTGGGGCAGCTGTGGATAGAAGTGACCTAAGCCTATTACTGTTACACTGTGTATGGGTTGATCGCTAATATGATAAGAGGTATGGCTTAGTTTCCAGCTGATATTTTTATGTTAAATATTTATTTTTCTTATTCTGAAGAGCTCGCTGTTATGCAATGTGATTGGATCGTAATCTTGTATTAATATTTAGCACAATGTCTGTAATGTTTTGTTGTCTTGGTTGTTTGTTAAAAATGGAAATAAATAAAAAGATTTAAAAAAAAAAAACAACATTTATACAACTATACTTTTATGTTTTTTTAGTTGTTGTTACAGTTGTACAATTTTTTTTTGTTTCATAAAAGTTTTATTGCAAAGGATTAATTATACATGAAACCAAGAAATGTGCATAAGATCAATACAGCCGTAATATACAACAAATCAAACATAGGGCTCCCATAGGGATCCAAAAGGTGCTCGTCTGCATCACACTTGTTGTCGTAATAAACATAACATTAGGCATTAGGGATTACACAAGGCCTAAGATCAAGTGAGTGGCCAACAGATATGAAAACGTAACCCTATATGTTTGCCTGGCCCAACACAGTCAAGGCTCTAATTCAGTGGTTCTCAACTCCGGTCATCGGGACCCACTAACAGGCCAGGTTTGCAGGATAACTGAAATACATCACAGCTGATATAATTTGCTGCTCAGTGATTGCAGTATTCTAGTCTGCATCTCCCCAGAGTAATACTTAAAATCTGGCCTGTTAGTGGGTCTCGAGGACCGGAGTTGAGAACCACTGCTCTAATTGAAGCAAAGCCAGGTACAACAGGAGTTTTAGTTTTGGACAAGAATTAAAGGTGGGAAACTTCAAAGGGAAGAGAAAGTAAGAAGGAAAGGCACAGAGAGAAAGAAGAGAAAAAGGGCAAAAGAAGGGAGGGGGGGGGACCTAAAAAGCTTAATAATACAAACCACCAACAATCAGTCAGTACATTTTTTATGTTTAATTTTTTGTTGTTTGTTTTTAATTTTGTATTTTTCTTGTAAGGTCACCTCAGCACTGATCAAGCAAACACAGGCAGGAGTAGCAAGGCTTTAACTAAAATGCTTTCAAGCTTTCATGCATTATTTCTCACACACTATTTTTTTATACACTTACTGTACATATAAATGCCATGCAAAAACATTTAAATCAAATTCTGCATTATGGGAGCCTACACTTTATTGTTCCATTACAATCAAAGGAAATATTACAAATAATCTAAATGTAACTTAGTTTGTGCTATGAAAACAGTATTCTTTATTTTTTACTTATTGTTCATGATCATACTTGAGGTGATACAATAACATAATACATTAGAACTGTTAATTGAACTGTAAAACATTTTTTTACCATGTTTTCATTTCTATTATTGTAATTTAATATATTTTACACATTAAGAATGTAAATATCAATTTTGTGTTGCAAAATATGCAAAACATGGAAAAGAGGTAGAATGATTTTAATTGTATGTGTTTATTATTTATTAATGTAGCGCCCCCATAGTGTCGACATTTTTGTAGAGATGTCTTTTTGCTAGGAAAGCAAAATTTAGTCAGGCCTGACATAAAGTGTGTTTGATCTGGGCATGGGAGTGGCTCAGAGTAAGGCAGGAGATTACAGGAAAGGACAACCCTTGGGTACTCCTCCCCTTTGGTTCCAGAAAGTGCTGGAAAAAGGAGATGATGAGGAATGTAATTTTCTGCTGTATGTTAAGGAGCCCTGCCCAATCTCCAACTGGGATTGGCAGGGGGCAGGCCTCCCTAAATACAGTGATCTTCCCAGCAGGGGGAAGAGAGTTTGGGTGGAAGTGGTGAAGATGTAGCAGAGGTGCTGTGGAGGCCTCTACCCGGGAGGGAGCCCCCAGTCTGTGGAGGTGACCTTGAGGCCTGGAGGTTTGGTTGTGGCCAGGAGTAGAGATGATTCCTTAAACTACACAGGGGAACAGGAGAACAGCAGAGGTGCTACTGAGGATACTTTAAAGTATCCACTGGAGTTAGTGATTGGAAGACCCTGGGAGCTGGAAGACAAGGCTGGAGCAGACTGGGAGTGAAAAAGTGGACCATCTGTGGAGGTCTCAGGAGGCAGTCAGGGGAAGGAGTGTCCCCGAGAGGAAATCAGGCTGGTGTGACCTGGTAGAAGGATGGGCTGGGAGTTGTAGTCAAATAATCAATCGCTTCCAGCGCTAAAGAGGTCACCCGCAGTTGGAACAAGGCAACAAGGACATCAATAGCTACGAATACCAGGTGGATACTGATGGGTGGGGTGATCTGAAACACACTAAGAAACAAAGACAAAAGGAAGGCACGCACACCTAGTGCATTACTAGAGGCATTTATTCAATAAAAAAATGTATAGGGGAATACTCACAAGAGTGGCGACCCCCAATGGGCCATACAATTGGCATGAAGGCAGACACGACACAAATAAAGGCTGATGCATTTTGGGGGCGTACCCCCTTCCTCAGAGCCACACTTATCTGGGCGCCAACTCCCACCGCTTTGGTGCAGGACTGAACTTTTCACACCGGACTGATTTGACTACACACCCAGTAATCCTTAGATCATTTTTTTTGTTTATATACATTTTTTTATTGAAAGAATTGTACATTACAGGAGCCAAAAACTGTACAGTGGCCTGGCAAGACCACTGAGGCAATGAAATTTTTACAATTTTATAATCAACATCAGAAGAGATTATACTACAAGCAACAAGACATGAAGTCACATTAAAACCTAACTGCGGAGGGCTGGATGACTCGTTAGGACTGAGAGGATTGTAGATAACTAAGACCTTTGTTTCCAGCCGAAGGGGGGGGGGGGTGTGGTACAGAGTAACAGTACAGGTAAAAATAATAATAATAATAACGATAGGTATTGAGTTGTGCAGCACAAGTGGTTTGTGATTAACCAAGCCCGATTGATATTGCAGATTACTCGTCCTGAAGTTCTGAGAGAATCGTGGCTATAGTGAAGAGGGCCTTGGAATAGGTCCTATTCCTCTCTTGAGAGTGAGCGCTCCAGAAAAGCCTGCCACTTTTTAAAAAAATTTTGGCTACTAGAAGGGTGTGAGAAGTCAGTTGTAAATTTTTCTCTAAAAAGGGTGAGTCGAAGGTCCCTTTTGAGCTGAGTAATTGTTGGGGGGGGGGAAGTGTCCAGGTTTTCAAAATTAATTTCATTGTTTGCATCCAAGGGTTAGGATATTTGCTGTTTTTAGAAGACCATGTAAAAAGTCGCTTGTTCCAGTAACCAAAGAGGAGGAGGAATGGATCTTTAGGAATTTTGGTCATTGTAATTCCAAAGATAAATGCTATGGTCTGCTCCCAAAAGGTCTCTATGTGTGGACGAGACCAAAAACGATGTGCTAAGGTTGGCTTAGGCAACTGGCATAAAGGGAAAACCATAGAATTTGGGTTGGTAGGACATCTCGTGCATGGGATGTAAGCTCGATGTATCATTTTAAGTTGAAACTCTCTCCAGGATTCATTAAGAGTAAGTTTCCTTTGTACCGGTGCGTGCCTGAATATGGAGACAGGCAGTTTCAAACCAAGTAGGTTTGGTTTGATGTGAAGTAAAGCCTCCAGTGAGAAAGGGTAGACCATTGCCGATTCTAGATCATATGACGTGTATTGGGAGGTATTGGATATCCAATCTAGGCCTATACGGTTCAGACATGCCAAATTGTACATCCTGTCTGGGTGGTTAGTCCCCCCACGCCTCTAGGGAGATGAAGTTTGTTAAGGGCAATACGGGCCCTTTTTTTTGTGCCATAAGAATTTAGAAAGTGCACTGTGTAGTATCTGAATATCCTTATGTTTAAGGAGCAGTGGGATAGTTTGCATAGGGTATAGTAATTTGGCGAAACTGACCATTTTGTAAAGGTAACATCTCCCTAGAAGCGAGAGGATAAGATCCATCCAGCCCTCCAATTCGCGCACTATCTTAGAGATTAGAGGAGGAAAGTTTAGAGTGTAGATAGATGAAGGACATTTACCAATTTTGACACCTAAATACGTGATATGAGATTTAGCCATAGAAAAGGGAGAGTCGGAGGCCCAAACAGAAGTTCGGGGGTTTCCTAAACATAAAACTTTGCTTTTACTCAGGTTTATGCGGAGCCCTGAACTTAACTTAAACTCCTTGAAGATCTTTTTGAAGATTGGTATATCTGAAGCAGGATTTGCAGAGAATATGAGTATATCATTTGCAAATAGGGTCGATCAGATCTCTAAATCTGCAAAGGGGATGCCATGAAGGGGGCCTTGAAAGTTATATGTCTGGATAAAGGTTCCATAGCAAGGTTAAACAGCAAAGGTGAGAGAGGGCACCCTTGCCTTGTACCCTTAAATAGCCTAAATTCTTCAGAAAGAATTCCCGCCACTACAAGTTTTGCTGTAGGGGCGGAGTACATCTCGCTGAGTAGATGCATAAAGGGTCCGTCAAAGCCCAATTTGTTTAGCACCATAGAGAGCCAATCGAAGTTAACATTATCAAAGGCTTTTTCCGCATCTAAGGCAATGATGGCTAGATCCGATTCACAATGTGAATTTGCATTATCCAGGGCCATCATTAACTTGCGAATGTTTAAGTTGGCGGTTCTGCCTTTGACAAAGCCAGATTACGCGGAATGTATTAGCGAGGGGAGAATGTTGGCTAGATGTGTGGCTATTATTTTTGAGAGAATTTTTACATCTAGGTTGAGCAGAGAGATGGGGCGGTAGGAGCCAGGCTCCAAAGGGTCCTTCCCCTTCTTTTCGAGTAATTTGATAATGGCTTGATGACCTGTTGGAAGATATGGGCTGCCTTTCCAAATGTGATTGTATACTTCGAGTTAAGTTGGGCTTAGTAAGTTGTGCAGGGATCTATAAAATTCACCAGTGTAGCCGTCAGGGCCTGGAGCTTTGGCCGAAGCTAAATTTTTAATTGTGACATTTAATTCTTGGGCCGTTATCGGGGCATTTAGTTGATCACGTTGTGAGGGAGTAATTTGTGGTAGGTCCAAGTTGTCTAAAAACTATCTGGCTTTAGGGACTGTAATAGGGTCCAGGGCATAAAGGGTGGTGTAGAATTTATGCATGATTTTGGCCACCTCGTGGGGTTGGGTCTTGACGGTACCTGAAAGATTGCGTAGCGCACGGATATTTGTGGGTGTGTGGGGACCCCTGCAAAGTCTCGACAGAAGCTTCCCCGGCTTATTTCCAAATTTAAAGAAGACAGCATCTGAACGGGCTTTTCTGGACAGTTCTAGGGTGCCTGTCCAATAATCGAACTCCCGCTTGGCCGCCATCCAAGTTGCTGAATTGGCAGTCAAGTTATGTTCAGAAAGGGCCCGCTGGGCCAATTTGAGTCTCTGGCTGGCCTCCTTAAATTTAGAATTTAGGCTGTGCTTCTTAAAAGATGAGGTGTAGGAAATTATTCGGCCTCTAAGATAGGCTTTACCTGCTTCCCAAAATAGATTTGGGTTTTCCCGGTGCTCTACGTTGTCCTGGGAGTATTATTCCCAGGCCTTTGCAATGTAGTTCTGGAAATCAGCTGTTTTGGTTAGGAGCGCTGGGAAACGCCAGGATTTGAGAGTCGGAGAGGGGTTGGGATCTGATAATGATAGAGAGACTGGGGCGTGATTGGAGATGGCTATCTCCTCAATTTTAGTCTCTTCCATAAGAGGGACGCAGTGATCGGTGCCAAATATGTAGTCTAATCTTGTGAAGACTTTATACGGTGTAGGGTAAAAAGTGAACTCCCTATCTGTGGGATGTTGGAGTCTCCACAAGTCTTGTAGACCCAGGGATTCTACAGTTGATGCTAGGATGGATGGTTCAGAGGGAAGGGCACTATCCGTTTTTTTTCTTGAGGTGGGACCTGTCCTCTGAGTCATGCATGGTACTGTTAAAATCACCGCCAACTATATGAGGGAAATTAGGGTGTTTTAGGAGATGAGCTGCTAAGCTTGTACAAAATAGTTAATTCGGGTTATTGGGGAGCATATACATTTGAAATCTGCAAAGTTCTGTCGCTCCAACTGAGTCGAATCGTGACAATGCGTCCTTGGGAGTCTGAATCCTCCGATAGGACTTTACATGGCAGGTTCTTGCGTATTAAGATAAAGTCACTTGCTTTACGCCCAACAGCTCCTGAACCCAGGACTGTCCCAACCCAGAACTTTTTCATTAGGTGGAAATCGGATTGAGATAAGTGGGATTCCTGTATAAGAGCAATGTCCGTTTGAAGCCTTTTAAGGTGCCTCAGGATTTTTGCTCACTTAATTGGTGACCTAAGACCCCTGACATTCCATGTGGTTATCCTCATAAACAAGGGGTGTGGGGTGATAGGATGCAGATGATTTTGTTCTGAAAGAAACTAGGGAGGTCAGGTGTATATCTAGGGGCATGGTGGACCTTCTGGAGTGTCATGAGGGAAGAGATAGGGCTGTAGGAAAAGGAAGGGTTATAGCTGCCTTGTGTGCACAACATTACTGAAAACACATAACTGATAAGCAGGTCGAAATCAAACAAAAAATAATACAATAACCGTAACAGGGACTTCCCTTTTTTCCACATGTACTCACTGCAATAAGTCAGTTCCCTGAAGCAAGAGCCCTGTGATAGTGGTGCTACAGACCTCCGTGAGGATGGGAAGTCTGAGGTCACGAGAAACCCAGAGGTTGAGCGAAAAAAAGAAAATGGTGCATGTGGCAACAAAGTAGATGAACATTGACCTGGCAGCCACAATCAATCGCTATGTAGCAGGCACATTATGGGAGACAAATCAGGTCTGGCTTTCAGCCGCCTGTATCCCCGTTGGTTTGAAGCGTTTTGGAGGGTTTTTGGGCGGGCTTCTCTGGTCCAAAGGATGAGAGGATGAGGGATCTCTTGCTGCTACGCTTACATAGGACTCTAGATGGAGAGAACGTAGGTAATGTTCTGCTTCTGAAGGGTCCTGATAAGATAGTTGATCCCCGTTTGGGGCCTTGAGGCGAAGGATGGCGGGGAACGCCAAAGTAAATTTGATGCGTCGTTTGATGAGCTCTGCGCAGATTGGTTGAAAGGCCTTTCTTCTCTTGGCTACTTCCGCTGAATAATCGGTGAAAATAACAATGCTTACCCCATCTATGCACAGGGATTTCTCCTACGGGTATTTCTGTAAAATCTCATGCTTGTCTGCATAATTCAAAAATTTTGCGATTATAGGACGTGGGGTTTTGCAGTCTGGTTTGGGCGCTCCGAGCCGATGTGCTCTTTCTACAGTGCACGGGCCCGGAAGGCCTAGTGCTTCTGGGAATTTGACACGGCAGAAATTTACCAGAGCTGTAGCGTGAAGGGATTGTGGTACTCCTATATACCGAAGGTTGCCCCTTCTGGGCATATTTTCTAGATCCTCTAATTTTTCCATCATCCATCTAATCTGTTTTTCTTGGACCTGGTCAGATTTTTGGGATTGGTAGGCCTCATGCTCCAAGTTGGAGATACGCTATTCTGCTTCGTTGAGTCTCTCAGCGTGTTCCTTCAGTTCCTTATGGAAGTTAAGCATGCCAGTCTGCACAGCTTGTTCAACTGAGGCAGATATGGTGGGAGCCAGCAGAGCGGCCACCGCTTGGGCTATGCGGTCGGTGTCACTGGTGCCAGTGATGGGAGGCTGGGCTGGGGTGGCAATCACCTCCATTCCCATATCCGTCGGTGGATCCAAAGGCAGGGGACGCGTGGGCGGGTCCGATCGTGTAGACATGTCTGAACGAACATGTCCGGGCCTCGATGTACCATGGATGAGCAGGGACAGCCCTTCTCCACGAACCGGTCCATGCAGATCTTCACAGTCTTCTGGGATGCCCGATCCTCTGTGCTAGAAGTTGATTAGGGCCTCCGGGGCGAATTTCTAGGCCGATGTTCGGGATTGCTGTGGGAGCTGAGGAGAGATGCAGCTACTCCATGAGGCGCCGGAACCGGAAGTCGATCCTTAGATAATTTGATCTCATTCTTCTCATATAAGCGGTGGGAATTGGCACCCAGATAAGTGTGGCTCTGAGGAAGGAGGTACGCCCCCAAAACACGTCACACTTTATTTGTGTCGTGTCTGCCTTCATGCCAATTGTATGGCCCATTGAGGGTCGCAACTCTTGTGAGTATTCCCCTATACATTTTTTTTATTGAATAAATGCCTCTGGTAATGCACTAGGTGTGCGCGCCTTCTTTTTGTATTTGTTCCTTGGGAGTTGTAGTCCATCAAAGGCCCAGCTAGCACTAATGTACAGGGTGGGCCATTTATATGGATACACCTTAATAAAATGGGAATGGTTGGTGATATTAACTTCCTGTTTGTGGCACATTAGTATATGTGAGGGGGAAAACTTTTCAAGATGGGTGGTGACCATGGCGGCCATTTTGAAGTCGGCCATTTTGAATCCAACTTTTGTTTTTTCAATTGGAAGAGGGTCATGTGACACATCAAACTTATTGGGAATTTCACAAGAAAAACAATGGTGTGCTCAGTTTTAACGTAACTTTATTCTTTCATGAGTTATTTACAAGTTTCTGACCACTTATAAAATGTGTTCAATGTGCTGCCCATTGTGTTGGATTGTCAATGTAACCCTCTTCTCCCACTCTTCACACACTGATAGCAACACCGCAGGAGAAATGCTAGCACAGGCTTCCAGTATCCGTAGTTTCAGGTGCTGCACATCTCGTATCTTCACAGCATAGAGAATTGCCTTCAGATGACCCCAAAGATAAAAGTCTAAGGGGGTCAGATCGGGAGACCTTGGGGGCCATTCAACTGGCCCACAACGACCAATCCACTTTCCAGGAAACTGTTCATCTAGGAATGCTCGGACCTGACACCCATAATGTGGTGGTGCACCATCTT
>BLSH010149226.1:111979-133573 GCA_018402905.1 Glandirana rugosa
CGGACAGACACCGGTCGGGAGGGTGGCGTCCATGCGAGAGGGACCCCATACCGGACGCCTACCCCCCTCCCCCCCCATCCCGTAGCCGAGAGTGGGATCGGGGACAAAGATGAGAAACAGAAGAAAGAAAAGAGGGGTCGAGGAGATCCAGCCTAGCAGTGGTATCAAGGTTCGTGTCTCCCTCATGAAGTAGCTTCAGGGTATCGGCTGTAAGAAGGAGGTCTCGATTTGCGGTGCCCAGTGGGAGGTGCAGTTCAGTGGTACCATCTCTGGGCCAGACAGTAGGCTGCTGGGCGAGGTCAGTGGGTCAACTCGTGCGGACGACCCCCACAGAGATTTCCCGTCAGGTGCTCGTGACTTGCACCCCCAGCAGGCGTGCTCAACTGGGTGACTGGAGCGGGTCGTCGGATGACAGACCGGGTCTCTACCATGGTGACTTGACGTGGAGGGTGACCCGTGGCGTTTAGCTCTGGAGGAAGAATGTCGGCTATGGGACTTCGATGAAGTACTCCCTCTGTGCTTGGAACTATGGTGACGATCCGACCTAGAGGAGCTGGGGAGAAAAGAAAGAAGACAAAGAGTAGAAACAGGGGCTAGGGTGAGAGCCGATGCCCTACCCCCCCCTCCCCCCATCCGCAGGCCATACCCCAGGGAGAGCGTACCTGCGGTGGGAGGGCTGGCCACAGACAGGCGGTGAGACGTCTCTGGTCCCGGTGGACTCCATGAAGCTGCAATAGAAGAAGGGGTTAAGCACCCATTCCAGCTTCAGCCTAGAGCCAGGAACATAGCAGCACCCTCCCTACCTACCTGGGCACAGGTAGGATTCCGTATGGGGAAGTCACCGCTACGCCCGCAAACATTCCCGAGGTCTGCGGGCTTCCAGCCAGTTTAAATCTGGCGCCGCCAGTGACGTCAGCGCCGTCCTGGCACGCACGTGCAGACGCCGCCGCCGTGGCCGCACTGCGCGTGCGCTAGCCAAGCCTCGTTCCCGGCCCACGTTCGCGCATGCGCAGTACGCACGCGAACCCGGAAACGAGTCGGCGGCTGGAACGCATGCAGCGGCCAGCCGCCATGCCGGATCACCAGGAAGAGGAGAGGAAAGAACAAACACAAAAAAAAAGAGAGAAAAGAGCATACAACAAACACTGCTGCCATCAGGTAAGCGAAAATACTGCCACCTCTTCTCACCGAGCCAGGTGCCCATGCCATTCCCTGGGGTACCCGGCTGCCTGCTAATAGCTAGGCTAGTTGGCCCATTGTGCAGCCTACCTGCCAGTGGCTAGGCAATCTGGCTTCTTGAGCGCTCCTCCGTATGCCCCCCCATACCCCGCTAGTAGCTGGGGCTTATTGGAGTATGCGACCTGTTCATTCCTGAGTCGCGGCTCGGCTATCCCGTGGCAGGAAGTCTTCGGGTATCAGGACCTATTTGGACCTGCGAGGAGGACAAAAAAGGAACACGGGAGCTGGCTCGGAGCAAAGATTTATGGGAGGGGTGTCCTATGGGGTATTAGAGGCGGGGCTTAACCCACACGTAGGCTGCCATGGAGTCTGTCAGGAAAGCTTCATTACCAGGTAATTTTAACATTTTTTACAAGAAGAGGTCAGCAAACGCAGCATACTAATTTATGCATTCATTTCATGCGTTTCTTTATTGCCATATAAATGGCTACTGCACTAAAATCAAAATATCAACTTTCCATCAGTCCCTTACAGCGACATTAAACAGGCCTTTTGGACTACCTGTAGGTGCAGTCCAAAGGACCTAATCCTCACCTTGTCTAGGTGAGGAACAAGGAAGCAGGAGCAGGTATTACAAATAAAGGTACTCTCTATATTAATTTAGGTGAAAGTGGCGCTGCTAGGGTAAATATATAAATCTGCAAAGTGATAAAGGGAAGGAAACCTCAAAATAAAATGAAATAAAATAAAACAAAACAAAACTATGAACGCCATACACAAATTATAAACAAATATCACCTAATTTTAAAAGTGCTATGTGCAAGTGCAAACTGCATATATAACAATACCAGAACCAAAGAGCAATAATGCAATAACTCATATTCACAGTGTACCAGTGATCATTGTAAATTATAACATCAGATAAAGTCCACAGCATAAATAAAAAAGTTCATCAATTCATATATGAAAAATAATAAATAGATAAAAAGTCCATCAATTCATTATAAAGAGAGAATCATCCAATGATCAAGGTGAATTGGTGCTGCAAATTCATGCATATCATCAGGCAAACTCTCCGTGTCACTCTTGTGTCATGCTTGTGCCCCCCTCTTATGCTGCACTCACAGAATCACCTTACCCATCAAAGGGCAACTAGCTTCCACATAATAATATGTCTGTAAATGGGGTCCTCACGGTATTCAACTCCTTCTCCTCTGCCCCAGTCAGTACAGCTGAAAGAGGCTTTTTTTCTCCTTATCCATGTGTGATCTTAACTCGTTCCTGACCAGCTTGCATACTTTTACTGCTGCAGCATATCATAATCGCATCTATAAACATGCCCGCTGCATGCTCCATGAGTGTGCCCGGGGGTCGGGCGGACTTGATGTCCGCCGGCGACCCGCGATTGCCTGGTACACAAGAAAAGCGGGGAACTGCCGATGTAAACATGGCGGTTCCCCGCTATGTCAGGTGGCATAACAGGGATCTACTGATCCCTGTCATGGGGATCAGTTAGATCTGTTATGCCCCTGGCAGACCAGCCCCCACACAGTTAGAACATGCCTAGGGAACACATTTAATCCCCCTACAGGTTAACCCCTTCCCTGCCAATGACATTTATACAGTAATCACTGGTTTTTTTTTTAGATCTGATCACTGTCTAATTGTCAATAGTCCCAAAAAAAGTGTCAAAAATGTCTGACATGTCCGCTGCAATATCGCAGTCCCGCTAAAAATCGGAGATCGCCGCCATTATTAGTAAAAAAAAGAAATAGTAAAAATGGCATAAAGGAATTCTCATGGTTTGCAAACATGGCAACTTTTGCGCAAGCCAATCAATAAGCGCCGCAATTTTTTTTTACCACAAATTCGTAGAAGAATATATATCAGCCAAAACTGATGAATACATTTGTTTTTTTATTTTTATTTTTGGATATGTATTATAGCAAAGTGTAAAATATATTGATTTGTCGCTCTTTTTTTGTTTATAGCACAAAAAAGAAAAAATGCAGAGCTGATCAAATACCACCAAATGAAAGCTCTATTTGTGGGAATAAAAAAGACATCAATTTTGTTTGGGTACAATGTCGCACGACCGCACAATTGTCAGTTAAAGTGATGCAGTGCCGAATCACAAAAAGTACTCTGGTCAGGAAGAAGGTAAATCCTTCTAAGGCTGAATTGGTTAAAATATTGGAAGTTTGATCTGAAACGTGAGTGGATGCAAGCTTTCTAAGAAACACACCTGAGACATACACGCCGCTGATCATTGTAGTGCAAACAGGCTGAATCTGTGTGGAAGCCATCTGTCTGGAAGCATACCATGGATCCATGTGTATGATTACATCTATAAGGCGAGCATGATCTCTGTAATAGGGATCCATCATTTTCAGTAAGAGGCTAATTTTACCAGAAGGAATATTATTGCCTGTAATACAGATCACAAGGACATAATTTTTTCACCTTTTTAAAGCTTGTCAGCATGAACTTTTTAAGCTGTGGGCTACCAATAACATACACATCATTTAATTGAATCATTTTTATTTTCTGTTTAAGAGTGATATTTTGTAGCAACTTCTATCACTCGCACATAGTTCACAAAGACACCTTTCCTCACTCATTTAAAGTTTGTCAGTATTTTTTGTAGGTGGACTACAAGTTACAGACACACCACTTTTTGGAACAATTTATTTATCAACTGATTATTGTCATTGTTTTTGATATGTAATTTTTGTAATCACAAGTCATTGCGGCTATCACATTTAGCACTAGTCACTTTATATATTTCATAGGAATAGTGCACCATTTTAATTATTTATCCTTTAAGGCCTCATACACACGGACGTTTTTTGACGCCGACGTTTTCTGGCGTTTTTTGCAGCTCTCCATGTTAGTCAATAGCCCCATAAAAACATCTGCGTTTTTGAGATGTAGATAAGGTCGGCGTTAGTGAGCTGAAAGTAGAACCCACGGCCATTGCGTTCTGAGGCTGTAACGTTTTGGCATTTTTTGACGCCGATGCCGCAAAACGCCAAGAAATGCCAACTAACGCCAACAAACGCCAACTAATATTGTACCGGCGTTTTCCGGCGCCGACGTTTTTAGGTTGAAAAATAGCAGAGGGATGATTTTTTTTAAGAACGCCTATTGACGCCGACGCTCACTAACGCCGATGCATAACGCCGAAAAACGCCAATTTTTTTTTTTTTTCCTTGACGTCGGGCCCGACCTTTTGTTTATTTTTAAAGATACGCCCGTGTGTATGAGGCCTTAAACACTATCCAGGTTTTGAGTAGCAGCTGTTCCACTGATTAAAACCAGCGCAGGGTGTTGTGCACACAACAGCATTTCTATCTCAACAGTCAAGTTTGTATTTTGAATATGAGATGACCAAAAATTGCATTTGTGCTCAGATCCTAATAGCTTGTACGTGTAATTGAACTATCATGTGAATGTGAGTCATTGCACTATTGCACATGAGCATTTTGGGTTTGGTATTGTTATATATGCAGTTTGCACTTGCACATAGCACTTTTGAAATTAGGGGCTATTTGTTTATAATTTATGTATGGTGTTCATGGTTTTGTTTTATTTTATTTCATTTTATTTTGAGGTTTGCATACCTATATCACTTTGCAGATTTATATATTTACACTAGCAGCGCCACTTTCACATAAATGAATATACACTTTACTTTGGCCACCTACCTTAGGGTGGACGATTTGTGTGAAGGCAGCAGCTATTAACACCTCTTCCCACTAGTCCATAGTGTGTAATTATTTATTTTGCCTCTAAATAAAGGTACTTGCTCCACCCCTCAAATAAAATCTAAAATTTCTCAACAGGCTGGGAGAGAGGATGAGAAAGAAGGGAACTTTAAATTTCAGGTGAACAACTGCTTTCAAAGTGATCAGGATCATATTTAATTCTGTCACAGTAGCACTATTAGTGTTGAGCGAATGGTTTGGGCCGAGCAAAAGTTTGCCCGCCGAGCACACAGTCAATATGTTGTTAAGGAGCAGGGCCATCATCAGCTTTCAGCAGGCTTCCCCACTGACAGCTGAGAGAAAAAAAATAATTGCCCGGCAATACAAAATAAAAAGAAAAAAAATGGTGTGGGGTCCCCACCAAAATCCATACCAGACCCTTATCCGAGCATGCAGCCTGGCAGGCCAGAAAAGGGGGAGATGAGTGAACAGCCCCCTGTTCTGAACCATACCAGGTTACACGCCCTCAACATACCAGTTTGCATACCCCAAGGGTCTCTTCCCCACAACCCTGGGCTGTGGTTGTGGGGGTCTGCAGGTGGGGGGCTTATCAGAATCAGGAATCCCCCCAGATCCTGCCCCCCCATGTGAATAAATATGGGGTACAAAGTAATAGAAACACAGACACAGTTTTTGATTAAAAAAAAGTCTACTGATGTAGATCCATTGCCAATCACACTGCCGCCGCTGAGCCAGAAGAACAAAAAAAAAAGCTCTGCTGTCAACAAAGGCTAACCACCTACTGCAGGCTATGCCATTTGACAGTTCTTATATAGGTAAGGGGTGGAGCCACCTGGCGGTGTCACCTGGTGGCTCAGCCCCCTTGTGTCATCACCGACCGGTGCATGCTGGGTCAGTGACATCACAAGTGATAGTCCATATTCCCATTGCACACGTTCCTGGGGAAAGCTCTAGCATACTGGGTGCTGTAGCAATCACCAGCTGGAGACTGGATCATGAAAGCCACAAAGAATATATTTGCCAGTACACCATGGATCTTCAGTCCACACAGTTTTTATTTCAGCATGATCACATTACAAGCAAGAGAGTACACCATTGCCCTCTCTTGCTTGTGATGTGATCATGCTGAAATAAAAGCTGTTTGGGCTGAAGATCCATGGTGTACTGGTAAATATATTCTTGGTGATGTCACAAGGGGTCGTGGCCACAAGGTGACATCACCAGGTGGAGCCACCCCTTTCCTATTTAAGAACTGTTACCCGGCGGAGGAGACATTCAGCGGTCAGCCATCAACATGTGCAGATTGTTTTTTTTTCTTGTCCAATGGTGCGGCAGGCGTCATGATTGACAATGGATCTATATAGGGGACATTGTTTTTTTTATTTTTTAATAAAGGAATTGTTAAAAACTGTGTCTGTGTTTTTATTATTTTTCAGCACATTTTTGGTGAATGGGTAGGTTACAATTACCCCGTACTCATTTACATAGGGAGACCGGGATCCGATAAGCCCCCCACCCACAGAGCCCCCCTGCCCCAAGGCACCCCCACCCCCATGTTGGCATATGGCCTGGTATGGTTCAGGGGGGCATCCGCTCACCCCCCCTTTCCTGGCCAGCCAGGCTGCATGCTCCAATAAAGGTCTGGTATGGATTCTGGGGGGGACCCCACACCGTTCTTTTTTTTATATTGCCAGCCGGCAATTGTAACCGCGAGTCAATTTAAATATTATTTGACTCATTTTCTTTCTTCAGAAATGTCATTTTTGCTGCAGCATGTTCTTTCCATACTACAGATGTGCCACTTTACAGGCAGACTAAGGGATCCCCAGGCACTATATTTAAATTAATTTTTCATTTTTATTGTATCTCTTTAACAAAACATTTTGCATTAAGACATGTCCCAGAGGACAGTACCCAGGCCCCTATACCTTTTTATGGCCAATAACTTGCATGTAAACCTTCAAAATAAGGACTTTTGATTTTTCATGTTCTGGTGCGCACCAAACAGGGGGGTGTTTGGCCTATCTCTAACCACCACACAGCAGCTGGAATAAACCACTATAACCACTATACAACAGCAGAGGGTGGAAACAATGTATGTCCATGGGTGGACATACAGTACAGTATGTAAATGGATGATCATTCATTTACATCCACCTACATCTGTGTCCATTCAGGTCTGTTTTTTTTTTGTTAAGATAACAAGGCTGCATCCTTTTTGAGTTAGACAGATCTGAACAGATGTAAATGGATGCAGTCAATTTATGTCTATTCCATTTATGTCCATTTTTAGGCAAACATTTTTTGTTATACTTTTGTCACTTGCGATTGTTTTTTGCAACAGCTAAAAAAAAGATGCAAAAATGTATCTTATTCATGGAAGAGGTGACTGTGTTTTCATAACTTGATGGCACTTAGAAGATGACTGCATCCATGGATATGCCTGTAGCACTTCATATTGTATCCTCATTATTGTGCCTGTCGTTATTATGTATGCTGATGACTGACAACCTTTGAAAATCAATTATGGCCATATTCAAGTCTATTATGAAATAGTTTGTCATGCATAGGGAACTGAGCACTACCATGGAGATATACTGTATATCAATGCAAAAATAAATTAAATGACCTGATTTGTCTATGAATTTGAGAGTAACATAGAAAAAACACACAAATAAAGGTGAAATAAAATAAATTCTAGTAAAAACCAAAATGATTCCACAGTGGTGCATCAATTGCAATAAAACAAGTGCAAAAATAATAATAATAACAAGAAATAATGAATAATAAGTCCTTCAATGTGCAGGAAAAAGGAAAAATAAAAAAACCTGAAATCAAGATCATTCAAAAGTCTGCAACAAACAGTCAAAAGTGAAGTCCATCCTCCATGATGTGAAAGTAGGTGTGTTAATAGATGAATTCTACACCCTATCTGCCTCCATCAATGTGAATATGTGCTCAATACACCCTAATGGACTGAGGGTTACCAAACATCAGATGTATATCAGCATATCCAGTATCATAGGTAGGCAATTATCCACACTTCCTGGTTCATAAACTCCACATCCAGATGTATGTCAGATCAGATAATTCACTCACATATGGGAACAAATAAAAATAGAGCATCTCATAGTGTAAAACAGCTTTCAACTTCATAACTTATTCAAAAGTAATACTCGTACATTTAAAAAGTTTAAAATTTGCATGTATATTAAATACCTGTGCTTGACCATGCCGCATGTCACTCTCTCCAACCTCGCAGCACAGGGTACACATCCAGCTTACTCCAATGTTCCCATGTAGCCACACCCTTGGACGCATTTTTTTCACTTCCGACTTGGTCACCAGAGGCCATTATATTATGGAAAAAACACAATACCTTTCTATTATATGCTTAAAAAAAAGCCTTTAAGACAACATCAGTGACACTGTATTCTGGCACCACATACCAGAATAATTTCAACTTGAAAAAAAGTATTTTTTACATAGTTTTGGCTGTGACACCTGATTTTTTTTTTTATCCACTTGTAATGGGCCTGAATTGATTGGTGGAAGTAGCCAACACAACAGATCTAGAAGCTGCAGGAAAGCCTTCAGCTTCATACTAATTGGCCGGTGGCAAAACAGTTTCGTAATAAAGTGTGTGTTAATGAAATATAAAAATGGAGTCCACAATACACACACATATGTATATATATCAGTGGCCAGAGTGTATGTAAGCTTTGTGCTTGGGCTGCAATGTGAGAGGGAGAAATGATACAGTTCAATCAGGAAATCAAAATTAGAGTCAACAGTCAGATATATTGCACAGATTTTCTGCCTACTATGTAAGCAGTATTACTAAGCTGCAATTGAAGAGGGAAAGACGGAGCAGTTTTTTTGTGAAACAAAATTAAGATTTCCAGAAACATTGTACAGACTCCATGCACACTGTGTCAGCCTTATACTAAACTGCAATTTCAGAGACTGGCTAGGTTTTATCGTGAAATAAAAAATAGAGTGTAACATTTCAGAGATGTCAGTCAGAAGTATTGTAAAGACTCCATGAACGGTATGTAAGCACCTTTCGTAGGACACAGTTTTAGAGGAAAACATCAGAAAATTTTTAATCAAGAATGTAGAATTAGAGCTTTTAATAGAGAGCATTTTAAAAAAGTGAGACAACGGGCCGATTTTAATGAGGGAGCCAATATGTTCTTGGGATTAGATACATTGCAGGCGTGTGGCATCAAATTAAAGATAAGGTATACTGAAAATAGAGTATATATCTCAATACAAGTGCATTTGTGCACACACTTGCATAAACTTTAGCATGACTAAACAAAAGTGATACTTTAGTAATCAGCAGAGCCTGGTGGGCTGTGCCAGTCCCTAAATTATTATACTATATGTCTTTTGATATTTCAACAATGAGATGTCTCTTACCATAATTTTCTATGCTGTTCCTGTTCACAAGGGAGTTTTGGCTGTTCCCACCCAACTTTGTGTGTTATAGCACCTCCTTTTGCATGAAATAAAATAAACTTAAAAAAATCAAACAGGTAGAGTGGAAACTACATTTAATGGCTACAACAGGCATGCAGAGGCAGAAATCCAGGTGCAACTATCCTACAAATAGAGTGCCTGAGAATTATCAGGTGTCCTAATTTTCCAGAACCTTCTCATATTAGTTCTGCGGGAGTCTGACTCTTTAAAGTATTTTATAACCCTATACCAAAACATAAATGTAGAATGGCAAAAAAAAAAATGAATTACCCCTTTAGATGGAAAGACCCCATCACTTTGCCAGCTAACCCTGGATTTAACATGCTACGCCTTCAGAAACTTAAACAAGATTATTTTTCTATTTTCTGTTCCTTATGGCTGAAATAAAAGTAGCTTTCTCACAAATTGGATCAATTTTGATGAAACAAAGTCAATCGCTCTGCTAGTCTGGCAGTATAAATGTATCAACAGTTTATGACTTTTAAATTTTCTTTTCCAAATGAAGAACTATAAGATTTTATGACATTTGCAGCGATAATGACAGAAGAGCTTTAACACAGTCCATAAACCCTGAGAAATCGGCTCCTCCATAGTTTTCAGCCTCCTAAAGCTGCACGAATGATAAGTGCAGTCAGTTCACATTATTGCACATCTATAATGAATGATTTAGCTTCTGGGCGGTGTAAATTATATGAATATGTATTGTGAGTGTCAGGCCCCTTGTCTCAGTACAGACACTCTGCTCCTTGTGGTCTTTGTGGACTGATTTGAACTGCCCAAGTTTTATCCCACAAGAAATATTCTACTCTTAAGTTTTTGAGTTGGTTGCTGCATTGTCCTTAACAAGAGGTGAATTCAGCGGATCATATAAGTTATGTGGTACTGTGATTAATGTTTAATCCTTCATTGCTTCATTTGATATTTCACATCTCTGCTAGCATAGTCATATATTTCTTTTTATATGATTTCTCTTTTTTCATAGAATGGTAAACTACACTGCAATCCTTCTTCTGTAAAAACTCAAAAATTGTGGAGAAGAACAGGAAACAGAAATCAAATTTGGAGAGACTCCAATGGTGTAATTGTTCATGGAAAAGATTGGCATAGGGTTAACAATAAAGTTTGTTTCTTGTACTTACATCTGGAATGTTGCCAGACACCAGGAGGAATCTGAAATCTTGAGTAAAAGATCTTAAGGGGAATATGAGTCTGATCTACTAAAATGGTTGAGAATCTTCACTCAATAAAATGGATGAAGATTTGTTTTGTTATCCAACCTTGTGAAAACAAATGCATATTTATTGATTTCAACTGCACATAATTGAATATTTGAAGTGAACACAGCTACAATTTATTAGTGGTGATTCCTAAAGTGGTGGTAAAGGATAAAGCTTTTTTTTTTCCATAAACAATTTTTATTAAGGTTTTCACAGGGCGTACAATCAGCACAGTCAGAATGGTTCATATACATGTAAAGGAAATGGCAACTGAAAGGTAAAGAAGTAACAGTGAGAGTCCGTAAATCACATGGTTTCAAGATTTTACACAATTCGAGAAAGTAACAAAATAAGAGGACTAGAAAGTTTGTGGTACATTTATGTTACAGTGTACATCTGTATCATTTCAAACACTAGGCCAAGACTGGAGGTAGACTCAATGATCCTATCCTAAGAACCTACTTAGGGTTTTACACCACATAGATGTTTATTGATTAGTGTGTTCTCAAGCCAGAGTATGCCTGGCTCGGAGTCCGGGTTACATCTCTTCCGCTTGTCTCGGAGAACTAAAGAGGGCAGAAAACAAAAAAGGGGAGGGGGAAAGGGGACAAAGGGGGCAGACTGATTGGGGGGCACTAATGCAGTTATAGATAGAGGTAAGTAGGGGAGAGGGGGTGAGAACATTGCCTGCAACCCTCTCCCTCCAGTGCCCCCCAGCCAGGGTAAGTCAAGCCAGCCACTTATTCAGCTCAGGCTGGACATAAAGGTATTCAATCACAGTATCGACCAGGTGTGTCACGGTTTCTGTACAAGGAAATTTTGATAGAGCTGCAAGACTACCCTTGCTACTTGCACATTCCTGCCAACCGGTAGCACAATGAGGAGGCCCGAGTTATCTCCTGCTGAGGACCCAATGATGCGCCTTACGCCAGTCTGGAATCATTGATAAACCAAGGCACACAGGTGCTCCATCCCACCCTCCTCACAATCGGTGACACCAATCCCCACACCGCACTTTGCACTACATAAAAGTCCCCTGAGGCAATGACAGTTTTACCCTATGGATGATAACACAAACTTCTTCTTCTACCTTCTTGCCCAATGAAGCAGACAGAGCCCGAATGGACATGCACCCTCTCTGGATCTCTACTCGGACTTCAGGACAACAACCTGGCATGCCCTGTTGGTTAGTAATGTGAACTGATAGGCTAAAGTGACACTTGACCTAGGGGCAGCCCTGCTGCTTAACCTACCGGTCAAACAAGCTGCAGACAACATAAAAGCGGTAGAGGAGCCGATACAAGACACCCGCTTGTAGCTCATATGGCAGCAATGAACACTCTTTTTGAAAAAGTCAGATCACCATGGTCTTCTAACCACGAATCAGGACAGGTAATCTGTTTCTATGACTCCAAGTCTGTCTGACTTACATCCCTGATACGGGACTGTGAGTAGAGTTTCCTGAAATGACTATTTTTTTGTCTATTCTGTCTATCAAGAGTTAGTCAACATAACTTTGTTTGCTGTACCTGAGGGCCTTCCACCAATCTGGGTATCCCCTGAAGCGAAGGTTGCATCTGTGACCCCTGTTGTCAATATCTTCAAGATGGCGGTGCATCTCAATCAAGTGCTGTGCGTGGACGCTGGTCACATTCTGTACATGTTGGATTGTTGCCCCATGTGTCACCGCCGCTGCTTCAACTTGTTCCAGCCTGGATGCTGAACCTCTGAGGTCAGCCTTGAGATCAGAAATGTCCACGGACAGTGTGCTTTTGATGTGTATGGCTACAGCCTGTAAGTCTGCTAAGCTGAGAAAGGGAGAGGCTTGTGGCGCTTGTATGCCCTGAGGGGGTTGGCGGGCTGCTGTAGTAAGCAGTGACACGGTCTGATGACTGGGCAGATGCCTGTGTCCCCGGTTGTTGTGGTCTGAGGAGCGCTGGGATGTTCTGGCTGAGCTGCGGCGGGTGTTCCGTCAGAGTGCCAGTGTTCTGCAGGTTTCTCCCTGCCATCTCTGCTGTTGGAAGGTGAAGTCAATCCACTAATTATGGCTCTTTTGGCAGTCGTGGATGTTGGAGCTCTCTGTCTAAGCAGTAATCATGCTCTGGGGCCAGGCCACGCCCCAAATTTTTTTTTTTTTTTACCTGAATGCATTCTCTGCATTCAGATAAAAAACCTTTTAGTTGCAACCCCCCCCCCCCCCCCCCAAATACTTATATGAGGCAGATCTCGGTCCATTGCACAGAGCATGTTTGTTATTTTTTTTAAATGATCCTTCACAATCACTTTAACTCATTTTAATCTGTAATGAGTAAATCAGTCCCATCACTCTGCGGAGACCTTCGAGGACCTTTTCATTCATGGTGTAGAATAAAGTGTAATAAGTATCCCTTAATTATACAATGGTCGAAAGTTAAATAAAGATGGATCTTTATAAATACAGAAAGCTTACAAATAGCTTTTACACCATCTCAACATTTTTGTAGCAATGTACTCTGCAGTGCTGTTGATGGTAAGACATTCAACAAAATTATTCATGCACTTTTCTCAAGGTAACTGGTCCTGATTCAAAAGGTTTTGACCACTGTGTAACCCTTTATAGGAAAATATTTTTGTAGATGCCATGGCTGAACCACACTTTTTAGAAATCCCTTTACTTCATTCCCTTTACTCCTTCTTCCCTTGATTTAATTCCTCCTCCCTATTAATATTATTTATTTGATAAATACAGGCATATCTAGATTTTGGGGCACTGTTCATCCCACTTATATTTTACACTATTCATTCCACGGATACAAGGCATTATTCCTCCCACTGACACCAACAATGAGGCACAATTCCTTTCACTGGTTTAAACAATGAAGCACCATCATGGGAGGCAACAGACACCAATGGTGGGGCTCTATTCCTTCCACTGACACCAACAATGTTGCATAATTCCTCTCACTTATATAAACAGCAGGGCACTATTCTTCCCACTGACACCAATAATGGGACACTATTACTCCCACTAACACCATTATCAGGCTCTGTTGTTCCTCTTTTGACCATGCTATGTAATTTTTTTACTCCTACTGACCACCAAGACTGAAACATTGTATATTCCCACTGATGCTGGGCGATTTCTACTCCCACTTTTCACAGTCCAGCCCACCTAAAGTCTGAAGTACAATAAACGGATACATTATTTAGAAAGTTTTGAGACCCTTGTTGTATATTATAGGCACTGGCTATTCGCAGGTATGACATTTTTTCATTTATAATTTTGGCCAATTACACAAACCAATTCAGTTTTCTTTATCCCTTTTTTCAAAGACAACTAAAAGAGAATGCAACTTCTCGCCATTCTAAGATTACTATCAACCTGAAGGCCCAATTATATTATACCCAGGGTTTGCACACTATTTTTTATTTTATTAATTACAGAAACAAAAACAATCCAAACTCTTGGTTGCACACAGTGGAAATCCCAGTGGAATGAATTTTAGAACTTTGCTCATCTCTTAATCCAAAGGGTGAACATTTCTTACCTTGACGCCAAATTTGTGTTATTAAATAGTTTTATTATATTCCTCTCATATGTTTTCCAAATTTCTTCTGACCCCAATTTAAACAGTAATCATAATAAAATGAATGTTCTGCTGATAATGTTTCTGAGTTAATTCTGTTACGTTCTTTTTTATGCTACATCAGATGTGGAAAACCTACATTATTACACCCAGTGCAGTTGCATAAGTTTATTGCTATGGAAATAACCCACTGGCACTACTGTTTTTTGTACAAGCACTAAAGTAGAAACATGTTATATTATTCAAATACCTGCCTGAGAGAAGGCCATTGTGTCATTTAGAATGCTAAAAGCAATGTTTATATAAGCACCCATTGACACATCTCTGTTTTCCTGCATGAAAATACATTTCAAGTTGAATTTCATTCATTGATATATGACTAGTTGAAGTGATATTAAACTCTCATGTTTTCAAGTATGCAGCTTCTTTATCTTTTGCTCCTTGCCTATGTTCTTTTTCAAGCTGGTGCTATGATCACTGTGTCCTGTTGGCCTGGTGTCCTGTTTCAGGGCATCTATTTTTACCTGCAGAATCCTATGGAGCCATCCTTGATTAAATGGACTAGAGCTGTATCTCCCTACATTGAATGCATCAATAGAAACACACAGCCCTTTAGCCTAGAATAGCAAGGCATCCCCTGCTCCTCCCACCTCTCCTCTCCCTTTGCCAAGCTAACAGACTGGCTTGAGACTGCACTGTCCGCTGCCTCCTGTATAGACGGGAAGTTCAGGGAAGCAGCACCAAGAGAGCAGGATTCAAAGTTGTAAACTTTGAATTTTAACAAAATGTTTATTGTATTATGCTTAATGTGTTAAGCATAAAACACACTAATGGTTTAATACTACTTGAAAGTATATGTGCAGCTGAAACTTTTTTTTTTGGATACAATAGGGATAGGTTAAAACCGCTCTAAGTTTATTTTGTTGCTGGCTGTTCTGTTGGGAAGATTTCCCCTCCAAGTATTACTGGATACATTACTGGATCTTGAGCACCCTACTTTCCTTGGAGACAGCGTTGAGACATGTTGACACAATCGCCTCTAGAATTTCATGTTTTCTTGAAGAGCTGCTGTTTGGCACCTTTTTTATTTTTTTATTTGGGGACTATCATTAAAGCAGGCCTTGCTTAAAAAAATATACTATATTGACTGGAAGGAGACTGATTGTTCCTACTGAACCAGTCGGTATTCCTTTTCTTTGAGTGTTTTATTCAAAAAGATCAGGAAAGCTTTATTCCTAAAAGTCAGACTGGATGTAACATCTGAATAGTTATTTATTTGATACTTTCACTCAGAAATAGAAAGATGTTGTTTGGATCTTTGTTTAAATCTCATTCATTGCGTTTCTCTGCTAAGGATTTGTTGATAACAGTTTGACATTAAAAAAAATATACCAAGGTTGGGCAGGATGATTGGTGAAGCAGGACAGAAGGTCATAAACAGATTTATTAGATAGTATTTAACACAAAATTGTATGCACTCATCTCACTAAACTCCACCTTATATTTTTACATTTACTCCCAGTACTTGGGATATACATAATTTAAATATAGTATTCCAATATACCCAACGTAATGGGGGGAATTTAATAAGGGCAAGTAGACTGTACTTTGCAAGTGCAGTTGTACCCCATACTCATTCACATAGGGTGGGGGGTCAGGATTTGGGGACCCCCTTGCTAAAGTGGGCTTCCAGATTTTCTAAAAAGCCCCCGCCCGCAGACCCTGACAACCACCAGCCAGGGTTGTTGAGAAGGGCCCTTGTCCTCATCAACATGGGGACAAGGTGTTTTGGGTTGGTGGCCCCAAAGCACCCAGCCCCCATGTAGAGAGCATGCTGCCTGAAATGGTCTGGGGGGCGCTCCCTTGCCCCCCCTTTCCTGACCTGCCGGGCTGGGTGCTTGAATAGGGGTCTGGTATGGAATTTGGGGGGCCTCACGCCAATTTTTTTGGTGTGGGGGTTCCCCTTAAAATCCAAAGGGTCTGGTATCTCTTTGGGGGGGAACCACACGCAATTTTTTTCATTTTTGCAGGGGTTCCCCTTCAAGGTCCTCAGCACACAAGTTGCACCGCAAGTCGGATCATCATGATCCGACTTCTGGTGTGACTTCTATTCAAATCAAAGGGTTCCCATGGGGAACCATTGATTTTGAATAGAGACAGAGAAACGCAGCTGAAAGCTAGCGGGGATAAACGGGCATTGATGCCAATGAAAAACGCTGATAAAATTGCGTTTTTAACACAGCTTTTTTCCTGGCATTGGTACTAGTTTTACAGCTTGTTTTTCATAACGCCTGTGTGTATGCAGCCTTACTGTCCTAATCAACAAGTGAAAATAAGAGCAAAACCCTTGAAAAGGAAACTAATGCAGCCAGTACATCTAAGAATTGGTATGCTGCAATATATTAAATTGTTGATTTTTTGATAGGGTGTGGCCGGATGTAAGATGGTGAAGACACGCTGGTGAAAGCTCCAGTCCCTCCGCCAACAAATCCTGTCTAATCCTCCATGCAGGGACTTCATCCTGCTCAGCAAGCCCCTTCAGCAGGATCAGTGATCTCCCCTATCCTTGCTATGCCAACCAGGAGTAGATCCAGTAATAAATAGCCTAAGCAGTGGAGCTCCATTCATGAGACATGTGCGGTGAACATTTTGGTCTCTGGGAGTCGGGCCAACAACGGTGGTCTGATTCAGATCTGTGGCGGCTGCTGGCCATGCATCCTACAGGTGAGGAGCCCAAACAGCATGCTGCTGTGTCCAAGCCACCTCTACATCAGCCATTCTGGCTGCGATTGAAGCCAGCAAGACCTGATCGATGGGCCGCATTGATACACTGGTGCTAGAATGCGGACTCATCCAACAGGACCTAGACAAAATCAGAGTCCACCTCTCTACTGCTGAATCCCACATATCGTAAGCGGAGGACACTGCTACCGCTACGTAGCACAATGTCGCCGATTTGCAGCGGACAGTGAAAATCCTGATGGCCCGGTCGGAGGATACCAAAAACAGGCTTTGCCGCAATAATGTGCGTACAAGGTCTCAGGTGTGAATGGGGAGCAGGTGTGTTAAATTCGGTGTTATCACTCTCACTCTCTCATATTGGGCACTGGAAGTTCAACATGGCATCTTATACCAAAGAACTCTCTGAGGATCTGAAAAAAGAATTGTTGCTCTACGTAAAGATGACTTAGGCTATAATAAGATTGCCAAGGTTTTGAAACTGAGCTGCAGAACGGTGACCAAGACCATACAGCAGTTTAACAGGGCAGGTTCAACTCAGAACAGGCCTCACCATGGTCGACCAAAGAAGTTGAGTGCACGTGCTCAGCATCATATCCAGAGGTTGCCTTTGGGAAATAGATGT
This sequence comes from Glandirana rugosa, assembly GCA_018402905.1. Lineage (NCBI taxonomy): Eukaryota > Metazoa > Chordata > Amphibia > Anura > Ranidae > Glandirana > Glandirana rugosa. The sequence continues at coordinate 129,519 of BLSH010149226.1, forward strand.
ACTGTAGTGCTGCCAGCATTGCTGCAGAGGTTGAAGGGGTGAGGGGTCAGCCTGTCAGTGCTCAGACCATACGCCGCACACTGCATCAAATTGGTCTGCATGGCTGTCGTCCCTGGAGGAAACCTCTTCTAAAGATGATGCACAAGAAAATTCGCAAACAATTTGCTAAAGACAAGCAGACTAAGGGCATGGATTACTGGAACCATGTTGTGTGGTCTGATGAGACCAAGATAAACTTATTTGGTTCAGATGGTGTCAAGCGTGTGTGGCGGCAACTAGGCGAGGAGTACAAAGACAATGGTGTCTTGCCTACAGTCAAGCATGGTGGTGGGAGTGTCATTGTCTGGGGCTGCATGAGTGCTGCCAGCACTGGGGAGCTACAGTTTATTGAGGGAACCATGAATACCAACATGTACTTTGACATACTGAAGCAGACAATGACCCCTCCCTCTGGAGACTGGGCCGTAGAGCGGTATTCCAACATAATAATGACCCCAAACACACCTCCAAAATGACCACTGCCTTTCTAAAGAAGCTGAGGGTAAAGGTGATGGACTGGCCAAGCATGTCTCCAGACCTAAACCCTATTGAGCATCTGTGTGGCATCCTCAAACGGAAGGTGGAGGAGTGTAAGGTCTCTAACATCCACCAGCTGCATGATGTCATCATGGAGGAGTAGAAGAGGACTACAGTGGCAACAACCTGTGAAGCTCTGGTAAACTCCATGCCCAAGAGGGTTAAGGCAGTGCTAGAAAGTAATGGTGGCCACAGAAAATATTGACACTTTGGGCTCAATTTGCATATTTACACTTAGGGGTGTACTCACTTTTGTTGCCAGCGCTTAAGACATTAATGGCTGTATATTGAGTTATTTTGAGAGGACAGCAAATTTACATTGTTATGCAAACTCGCTACTTTACATTGTGGCAAAGTGTCACTTGAAAAGATATAATAAAATATTTACAAAAATGTGAGGGGTGTACTCACTTTTGTGAGATACTGTATGTCCTGAAACTCAGCACCTTTCCTCTCTCCTTCCTAGACTGAATCAATGTTTTTTCTGCCTGCATTTCAACAATATGCAAGGGCTAGGGCCCTCCCTTTAGGCTTTCTGTGATTTTTTTTATTTATTTATTTTTTTTTTTGTGGATTTATTCCCCTTTTTGAACTGGGAACCATACAGAGCTTTTGAAACAATAAATAACAGATTATGGTGCCCTGTAAAGTAGTATTTAGTGCAGGTGAAATAATTTAGACTCAATGGTTGTGCAGCCTACTTCTCATCAGGTGGGAGCCTGGAGCATAAAGTGGTGTCAAAATATGGAAGTGTTTGGCACTCACCTTCACCTATATAATATTGAAATAAAACCTATACTATATTAAACCACAATAATCACAAAGTGTAAACCATAAATCATAAATGCATTATAAAAACATAGTTATGTGGTAATCCTCTTGTGCTGAATTTGTGATAGATATATTTTTTGATGAACTATCTATCACACATTCAGCACAAGAGGATTACCATATCACTATGTTTTTTTTAATGCATTTATGGTTTACACTTTGTCATTATTGTAGTTTAATATAGTATAGGTTTTATTTCAATATCATATAGGTGAAGGTGGGCGCCAAACACTTCCACATTTTGACACCACCATACAGAGATTGTTTACCACTTCCCTCAAACTTTTTCACCAAGTGGCCTCAGGCTCACAGTAGTTGTTATTTTTCACTGCTCTGGGTATAGGCCTCGTCGCCTGCTCTCCTAGTTTCCATGGGAGAGGAGCCCGTATGTGCCGTTGTGCAAAGAAAACTGTATTTTTTTGTCTGTTTAAGATAATTCAACCATTTACTTGTTGATTGGTACCTACTTTGCTGCTCATGAGCTGAACCCTTTCTTCCATCGATTTATCCTTCAACTATATTTTACACTACTGCACTTATGGCATCCATAGACTTTGAAACCTTCAAAGTTGTGTCAGGGAATGTCCTTGGCCTGAATTCTACATTTAAATGGGCCCTACTCTTTTAATATCTTAAATCGCACAAACCCCACTTGTTACTTTTCCAAGAGATCCACCTCATGGGCAGCAAACTGTTAGCTTTGAAGAGGCCTTGGGTCCAAAAAGCATATCATCCCATGTACTCTACCTTCGCCAGAGGCGTCTCCATATTGGTAATCAAAACTCTCCCTGGAGTGGCGGAATATGTTTATACTGACTCACAGTGGAAATATGTAGTTCTGGTGTTAACTCTGTGGAATTGCAGATATATCATTGCCAATAGTTACATTCGACCCCCCTTCTCCCAGACAATACTGCATGCAGTATTGGAGAAGATTGCCCTCTAATCCCCAGACAAACTATTACTAATGGGTGATTTAAACACCATACTATCCTCAGATTTAGATAGACCCATCTTGCCTAAACAATTTAATGATGATCTCTGTGCCTGGGCACAGGCAGTGAGGTTAACACAAACATGCAGATGGAAACATCCATCCTTTAGAGCCTACTCCTGCTTTTCTGCTTCACACAAAACCTCCTCATGCATAGATCTCGCCTTTGTAAATTTCACCCTATTGTCTGATGTAGTAGCTGCCTCCTACTTACTCAGTGGCCTATCAGACCACAGCCCTCTAGAACTGGTCCTTCGTATCCCAAATTCCCACAATGCCTCATTGCGGAGATTAGCTCCTCACTGGGTGTCACATCCAAAACTGACAGAATCCATTTCCTCACAGCTGGAGGAATATTGGGACATTAATGCTGGGTCACCCATGCCTGAGGTAACCTGGGATGCCTTTAAGGCCTTCATTAGGGGTCAGTGTATCTCTGCTATATCCGCCCTTAAATCTGACCTTACCTCCGCTACTCACACTGTACAGGAATGGGTGACAGACCGAACGAGGGCATATGGCTCTGATCCTACTGACACCAATTATATTCACTTACAGGCCTCCCAAAAAGAGCTTAACTTGCACTTGGCGGAACTCACCCTCCTTGCCCAATATCAAAATTTCTTTGAAAAAGGGGATAAAAATGTTACTGGCACTGGCACTACTGCCACCCTACTACTACCATATCTGAGATCAGACTCCCTACCGGGAGCATTGATAGTAGCCATGAAGATATTCTGGAGGCATTTTGTAGTTATTATAGTACCCTGTATGCCTCCAAACTTCCCTGTGACTTTAGTCTCCATTCCCTGATGAAGTGAATAAGGCCATTAGCTCCTTACCATCAGGTAAGGCACCTGGCCCAGATGGCCTCCCTATCGATTTTTACAAAGAACACGCCCTGATACTGACACTTATTCTGGCCTCTTTATACACACATTAGATGCACTGCCTGACTCCGAGTCATCCTCACACAGTCCTGATTGATAGAGCCCCTAAAGACCCAGGTCTGTGTGCCCATTGCACTACTAAATAATGATGCTAACATTTTAACCAAACTCCTTACTTTACATCTGCAGTAAATACTCCCCACTGTCATTGATCCAGTCCAAACTGATTTTATGACAAACAAGTCCACAGATATAAATCTCAGCAGACTATTTTCCAATATCCACGCTCCACACATTAACCGGGGTTCTAGGGTTGTGGCCTCCCTGGACATAGAGAAGGCCTTCCACATAGTCAAGTGGCCTTTTCTGTAAGGGGTCCTTAGAAGAATGGGTTTCCCTTACGTTTTATAGAATGGTTTAAACTACTGTGCAAAAACCCAAATGCCTTAGTTAGATGGGGGGGTGGCCTCTCATCCAGTGGTGTCACTAGTGGGGTACGGGCCGCACCCGGGTGACACCCACCAGAGGGGTGACACCCATCGGCAGGGACACTGCTAACACCGCACTAGCATCTGTCCGTGTATCACATGGACTTAATAGCTGTCTGGGCTGCTCCTGTCCCCCGCTGTCTCAAATAGCAGACTGGAGGAGGGACACTGCTATGCATGCCGAGCCAAGGTCTGCACTGATCTGTATTGTAGATGGAGGAGGGGCACAGAGTGTTTACTGAGAGAGGAGGGGGGTCCATACTGAGGGGGGTCTGG